>VWZG01012024.1:158612-194182 GCA_013396735.1 Grallaria varia
CCAAACTTGTTAATTTACATACAATCATTTCATGATCAGTACTGTGTGTTTAACAGAAAACTGCCTTTGTGGTTGCTCACGTTGAGTGGCTGCCTTTCGCAGGTGAGGTGGATGCCTTTAACTTGTCTGAAATGCTGGGATGAGATGGCTTCAACACCATCACCTTATCCTGCCACCAGCTTCTTGCCTAGGCCAGCAAACCATCACTCTGTGTTGTTCACTTGCTGTACTGGAGACTTTTAGTTTCAGAGCCTTTCATCTCTAGACAGACTTTAGCATCTCAATCTTCTGTTGGGTTAATTTGCATTGAAAGCTACAATCCATCAGCTGTTCTTTAATATAAATATTTGTGGGACACTGCAACTCACTTCTTTGAGTTAAGTGTTTTCATGGCAGGCTTCCTTCCAAAGAGTTAGCACAACAAAACTATCAAGAAGACTTACCAAGTGCTCAGAGAGTTGTTTCAATGGCTAAGACACACAATGAGTAGCTGGGAAATTGTTATCCTGAAATAACCTGTATTTTGCTACAGGCTGATCTCATGCTGCTGAGGAATAGCACAGGAACTAAACTCAGATCCGTTTTCTCAAAAACCCTGTAAGGTTCAAGTTTGTCCCTGTTCCTTCAAGCTGGAGGTGATTCTGAAGGTACACCCTTCCTGAGGCTGAGGAAATGGGAAATGCCTTTTAGGAAGATGCTGAGACTGTGTGAGTAGAGGCTGGCACACAGGTATTTTATCAGATGGCAGAGGGGAGAGGGGAGAAAAATTTCATCACTAGCACCTAATCGTAAGTGGTCACTTGTATGTTGAGAAAATATGAGGGAGCTGTGGATACAGAGTCCAATTTAACCAACGCTTATGTTTTCAGGCAAATTCCAAATCTGCAGCCAGGCGAGGTGTCTGTGTAATTGGATAAAGGACGTGACAATGCACCCAGACAGATGGCTGCAGAGTAGGCAGAGTAAGGGACTCTACCATGGACAACATGTGGTTGCTTAAGGAAACTAGCACTGTGAACCTGAAAGCTTTAGCAATAGACAACTTTGTGCCATGATCTCTGGGCTACAAGAGGCATTAGAGGTAAGCTGATGGAAGAGGGAGCTTTTCTTCTGGCTGAATCAAGAAGAAATTAAGTACTTTTTTCCTTATGGAGTCTGGACTGGAGAACAATACTGCAACCACAAGGGGACTGAGCACAGTGTCTCTGGGAGAAGGGCAGGAGCACCTTCAAGCACCAGCTGTGAAATTTTGGGAACTGCATGGATGGAGCCATGTGCAGGGAAGCAGAGGGGTCACCAAGAGAGGATGGGCAAAGAACAGGGAGAGGAAGCAAAGGAGATGGCATGACAGAGTTCTCCTAGGCATTGGCTGCAGAGGCTGACTCGACCTGAGGAGCGAGGAAACTGTCCCTGTTTAGTTAAGTCATATTCAGGGGAAAGGATAGATTTTTGATAAATAATATACTTTCTCAAGAAATCCCAACTATTGATAACTTCCCAAGAGAATCAGATGGGACACGCATACTGAATAAACAACAAAAGTTAATACGTTACTGCATCGAAAACTTGGTAAAACCTGTACGTTTTAACAACACTTACAATATTAGCTTTTGTATTTTCTAGATGTCTTTGATGCCACAGCTTCTGAAACTGCCTAAGCACTGGCTGTCATGATATTAGACATACTTAGGCTGTTATGCAGCCTGACAAAGAATCAAATGTCAGATTTCAGTTTGTATGAATGACGTCTTTTTATGAAAACTAATAGAGCTGCACAGCTTTGCACCACTTGAAGATGTTGCCCATTAGTTTCTATATTTAAACTGAAAGAACAGGGTTCTAGTATGAAAAATGTCAGACATGGCCTTTTTACTTACTGATTTCTAGTACTTTAGAATAATATGGAAAGGAAAAAGTGTTTTATAGAATAACCGAGATTATTCATTTGTTTTGGCATTAAAGATTGAGACAATACTAGGAAATGTCTTTCTGTAGTAATCAAAATAAGTGTCTTAAGTCTAAAAGAATTAAAAAAAAACCCATAAAATATGACATGCAAGTCCAACTGTGCAGTGA
The DNA here is from genome assembly GCA_013396735.1 of Grallaria varia. Lineage (NCBI taxonomy): Eukaryota > Metazoa > Chordata > Aves > Passeriformes > Formicariidae > Grallaria > Grallaria varia. The sequence continues at coordinate 160,689 of VWZG01012024.1, forward strand.
AGTCCCTCTGTTTGCTATAATAGAGTGCAGAGATCCCTTTTAACAGTGCAAGGAGCTAATCCAGTAAACCATAGGACCCTTTTTTTTCTCAATGACTTTCACATTGAAGAGTTACATTTCTAGAACTAAGTGTTTTCCAAAATTGGTTGGCATCTTCCTGATGATACTGGTGCTTTGCTGAGGGAATTTGCTTTGGTGTTGCATCAAAAAGAGATATGGCCCACAAAGAAGAACACTATTTTAGTGTGCAGCTCAGCAATACCATACTTGTGCATAACATACTGACTGCATACAAAACCTTCTTTTCAAAATCTTGCTATGTCCCTCACACACATGTTTCCCCTACATTAAGAATCAAGACATTCTGAAACTGAATGTTCCAATAAAGCAAAAAAAGTTAAGCAAACCCTGAGCACTGCTTATGGGCCTTATGAAAAACACTGTGTAATTCTGCAAAAAATGCATATAATTTATATTTCATGGATCTGTGTGTTGAAAATTCAGGTGACATACAAGTAAGCTAAAATACTAGACACAAGGCAGTTTTATTCCCCAAGATATAAAAATGTATTGGATATAGAAGCATATAAGTCATAGGTCTTTCTATCTGACTAGTTCATTATAGATAAATCTTAGGATATCAAAGAGCTGATATCTGCCTACCAACTTTCTACCCCATTTCAAAGTAATCTGATAAAATGCCTTAGAACACCCCATCATACCTATGTTTCACAGGAGATAACCTGGCAGGGTGGCATAAATTAGAACCAAGACCTCTTTGAAATGCCAGTGGGCTGTTCTTTTTATCCAGATCAGTGGAAGAGTCTAATTAATTTGGCAGAATTCTTGTGTCCTCGATTACAACATCTGTTCTGCTGTGGAATGATCCAGCACAACCATCTGTCTTTCACCATGCAGAGCAAGTGGCTGAGGGAAGATTTAATATTTTTCGACAGCAAAGGATAGAAATGAACACAATATCAAATTTAAGCCATGTTCTTCATACCGTCAAGGTTAACTACTGGAGTTATGCAGAGAGCAGCATATTGGATTGAGCTGAGGTGGTTTGTGCCAGAATGTCATTAGAGAAGGATGAGTAGCAAACGCATTCTATTGGAGCTCACAGGGTTTATTACAATTTTTGTCTTGACTAGATAATCAGCATCAATCCCAATATTATGCCCAAGGCATTCCTTTTTGAGGCTCTCTCAGGCAGAGTATAATGCTATCCTAAATGTGGTCTTCACTGTGAAATTTGCCAACAGCTCAATATCAATGATAACAGTGGGGGAAAAAAACCAACTTCCTTGTCGCCATCATGACAGCCATGCCAGCAAAATCCACAGTGTATATCTAATTATGCTGGCAGAAAAGTGCTTCTGTCAGCTTAAATAACCTTGTTCTGAGAGATAGTTTTACCGGTACCAGTTCAGGATGTTTCTCCTGTGGCTGCCAGGGTTGCGTTCCCCAGCAGAGCTGCATGTCCAGTAGAGAGGACATGCCTAAGAGATGGGCCATTTATAGCTGTGTCCTTCTACAGCAGGCTTCATTTTGGCTCCCTTGTGTCCAGGAGTGAGTGGTCAGGCACAGTGGTGTCAGCGCATGCAGTTTAACAGCCCGTGCCATAACGAGCACGTGTGCTTAGTTCTTCTTTAGAGGCCCAAATCCAGGTTTTCAGGAGCTATGAAGACGTAGCACTTCCAGTGGGAAAGTGCAGTTTGCAATCTGTCTGGAATATTTTTATTGCAAAATTACTGGTGCAAAATACCTCTCTGACTGAGGTGAAACCTTCTGCAATCTGTAGGGCTAACATGGGGTGGATCCATTCATTTCACTGGTAAAAATTGCTGGCTGTTCAAAGGGCAGCAGCATCACAGACTGGCGTTCTGCAATCATTTAATAACTTGCAGCTCCAGTCTGGCTCTGGATGTACAAAATTCATTAGCCATAGGGAAACTGCATCTCATTCTGCCTATCCACTGAGCAGCTTTAGCAACACAGCTTACCGTTAGTAACAAAGTCTTTTTACCATGTGAGGCTGGTGACGGCACTTTGTTACAACGCTGCAAGAGGTAAATTTGGGAGTAAATGTAAGCAATCCAGCATTGTTCACTGGTGTATCTGTACCCACCATAAAGTACTGACATGGAAGGACAGCCTGTGGCCTGTTTTATATGTAGATTCAGTATTGCAATAAGTTCTACAGGAATATAGATCCTATATCCTACTCTGATCTTTCTCCTGTCACATTCAACTTGCAGTAGTGCAAAGTTTTATCTGTGTAGTTCATTGGACTTTTTCCATGCATCTCATTTTCTTTCCTCTTCTAGTTTCACGGTTGTGACTCTCTGTATTTTAGTCTCTTATTTTGTGAAGTTTCTTTGGTTTTTCTGTGGTTGTTGGGAGCTTTTCTTTACTTGTTTGGCTTTTTAAGAGTGCTAGTGCCTTTCCTCAGTGGCTGCAGGGGAAGCAACACAAGAAGATGAAGGCAGCAGCCTGCCATGGCGTGTTCACTGAAAGCCACTGGGTTTATTTACTATTCAGTCACCCACTTTCATGCATGTTGGCTCCAAAACAGCAGTTCTATCTGCCAGTTGCTGCTGCCCAGACTAAAGAGGGAGACATTAACTGGCATATACTGTACCTTCCTAATCGCATTATAGACATCATCCAAAGTCCATTGAATTCAGCTCCTACTAAATTCACTCATCTTCAGGGAACATGGCAAGGTTTTCACATCCAAAAACAAGAGATGGTGTACATATAACCCCTACATACTCAGCCTCACTTTTCTCCTCTTCCCAAAATGAGGGAGACCCTGCAGACCTTGCTGCTGGTTAAAGCTCTGAGTTAACATTCTGTGGTAATTTGTTTGGCCTGAAAGGTAGCTGCAGTAAATGTGTTAGTGGGAACATGCTCCTTTTATTCTCTCCCTCCCTAATGTCTCTGTAAAGCTGTGGTTTGCACAGACTTTAATTAGAAAAGAGGAATTTTGCATGCTCTCCAGCTGGGCTTTCTTGGACTTAATTGTCATTTTAGCTTTTATTTTTATTGAATTTGTAGCAAAACAAATTGGTGTAATCCTCCAAGCCAAAATAGATATGATCCTCCAAGCCAGCAGGGAATGTACTAATGGAAAGAGAGTTATGATAAAAATAACCCACTTCACCCTGGCAAATATCTCCATCATTCAACAGAAGTTACCTGCTGTCATGAAGCCAAAATCCCTTATTTCCACAGCACTGTTTCGATATCTTGAGATTCAGAGTTTACTAAAACTGATTGAATGACATATTTTATGTTTTTTGTTTATTTTAAAAAAAGGTAATAATACTGGTTTCAGTCCAGACTTCAGGGTCATTGCTGACAGCCTCAGCAAAAAGAGGGCTTAGCTGTTTTCTTCATTCTCAGATAATAAAAATCACTCTTCTCCCACATGATCATTGGTCTTGAACATCAGGCTACCTCTGCACAAGGGTCTGATATCTTCGTTGCTGGCCCATCTGGCAAGAATGAATGGGCTTCATTAGGGAACATCATCTGGCAGGTGACATGCCAAAGCCATGACACTCAGACTACTCATGGCTAATGTCAATTCTTTACACTGCCAGTTCAAATACACATCCTGCTCAGAATGGGGGTGATGGACCTTGACACCTGGCATATGGCAGCAAACTTCTACAGTTCCTAGGAAGGAAAGGTGAAAACCTGTATATCAGCTATGTTGGAGGTAAACCAGAAATAATGGGAGAAGATATTGTAGCATTGACAAAGAGTGAATTAACTCGTTTTTCTAGTGTGGATGAGAGACAACAGGCATAGTGGGTAAGGTCTTGCTCAACAAAATGTTCCCTTGCATAGAGAATTAGGAAGAATTTAGACCTCTAGTCCCCATGCAGTTTTCCAAACCACCCCACATACACTCCTTTAGGTCCTGTGAGTAGCAGCTGTACACACACACTCACACACACACAGTGTCAGACACCTATCCACCTTGCAGTTGTGGGTGCCTGATGGCCCAAGTTCATGTGAAGTATCCACTGTCCCAACAGCCCAAAGCCTGTAGACTGATCTTCTGGGTAAGGGATCTGAGCCTACTTTGGTTAAGGGTGACTTTAGTCATAGTACCACATGCCTGGACAAATCCTGCAGTCAGTGGGGCATCATGTGAGAGGTCATTGCTAACACAGATTTATTCTTGGGTAGTCACTTATTGCCCTCTCACCTGCTCTGGATCCTGAGGACCAGCAGTCACAGATGGTGACCTGGGCATACGTTCATAGCTACATTAGATATGAAGGGCTTCAGTGTCACTAGAGAGATATCAGCTCTCCAAACTCAAACTCTCAAAACTCAAACTCTCCAAAGCATCTGGATCACCTACAGTAAGGCTATATCCTAAATTCTAGGTATTGCACTAGCTGGTGCCACTACCAAGTCAGGAACAGATGAGATATGAATTTGCTTTTAGAATGGCCAATGTTTTCTTTACAGTCCCACAGAACTAATAATAACCACGTTATTAGCACTAGCGCTGATTGGAGTTTAGACATAACATGTGGAGGAGTCCAGCTCATTGTTACAGTTCAAAGACATAATATTGAAATAGTGAATAGCTTCTGGACTGTGATTAGTCCAGAGGCTCTGCACTGCCATTACACCCAAAGTAAAGATTAGAGATAGGATGAGAATGACAGCCAGAAAAAGATGAAAAAGTAACACTGATGCTGGACCCTGTATGGTCTGTAGGCTTACCACAAGAGCTGCTACCAAGAGTGTAAATGATGTGTGCAGCCTTAAAAAGGGTTTGGAGGTAAGGCAGTTACAGCTGCCAAAGTTAGAGTTTAAGCTACCATGAAGTGATGACATAAATTTGTTGACCAATCATCAAAATCTTAGTATGTTTGGAAGGGATTATTTCCAGGAACAACAAATTACTTACAGTTAGATGTCTGGTGGAGAAGTCATACCCAGTGCTTGAGTCAGACAATGTTTGAATAAGAGCTTAGATTAGTTTAGCATTAAGAACAACAGGGGCAGAAATTTTTTGATAGCTTTTGAAAGGCCTGCAGAGCTATGGTGATCTCAGGCAATGAAAAATAATCAACCTTTGGTTGATTCCAAGATGCCCTATAGACAACACTGGAGCTGGGGTTCCATCAGCATCTCCACTGAGCTTCTGGGCAGTAAAAATCTGAAGAAGGACGTTTGTTGGCTGATCCTGCCAATGTGGTTGAATGACTTAGTTGTTTGGAGATGGCTGTTACTGGTCTGTAATATTAAAGGCAGATTTTGATCTGAGACTAGATTGGGTTCTGGGCTGCAGAAACTTAAAAGCAAAGTTTGCAGCTCGATTAGCGTGGAAAACGAGAGGTTTGTGAAGGTAGGAGGAGGTGTGGTGAGAGTGAATTAAATAGTCTTAACAGGAGTCATTGGAGACAGGTCAGAGAAGGCATTTAAGAGGGCATGTAGTGATGAAAGGGCTGAGCCACCAAATTTGTCACTGGGTTTTCCAGTGACAGAAGAAAAGAGATTTGTGTTAGGTTAGTTTAATGAAAGGTCAGGCTCATATCTTTACATCTAAAGCTGGGAGTAAAAGGAGATTTTTTTAATGGCAAAGACAGAATGTCTGGTTGCAATAAAATTTTATTATATAATGTTACTTTCATTTTTTGCAAGCATTGCTAGACTCTGATGTTAGAGGAAAGGTTAGATTTAGCTTTAAAAGCAAAGGTTTAGGACAGCAGAAATTGAAGAATATACTTTATAGCTTGGTCCCAAGAGAAGCAATCAAGTGTAGTGAGATTCCTTTAGGGCAAATGACTTCATTGCAGGATGTTGTTAGGTTTTGGGAGAGCAGGGGTAGTTGGCATGGCAGATATTGGCAGACAAAAATGGCATCAGCCAAGATAGTCACTGCAGTGTAAAAGGATAGGTTTGGTTTAGGGTGAAGACTTGCCAGAAGGGTTGCTGTCAGCAGAGGAATCATGAAATGCAAAGCTGGGTGCTAAATGACAGTGAAATGAATAAACATCCAGAGTCTGCTAGAGGCAACGGGGATAAAATGAGCACCAATTGCAGTGGCATCTACTGGCATCAAAATATTTCTGCAGCTGCTGGATTCACTATACTGTGCTTTTAAAGTTTTAATATTTGAAAAAAGGTTAGGATTCAGTTTTATTGCTGCTGGGGGTCCCTAAAGAATTCACAGGGATATATTACATATGGGCTTATTACAACTGAGGTGAAAAAGCAAGGTGGTTTAATGTGTGCTGAGTCCCTCACACTACACAAAGGCTATAATCCCAAACAAACCTACCCTAAATCTAACTATGGGACCATGTTAGCTAATCTACACAATCTCTTCCACCTCCTATCCTAACTCTGACTGGAATCTAAAGACTCATTAGATCTTTACCCAAGGTGTCCATAGGCCTATTATAAGCCTTATGGTGTAGAGGATTTTGAAAAGACCTCAGATCAAGAAGTCTGAAAAGGTGGTATGATGTCTGAACTCTAGAAGGTTTGTTGACCAATGATATCAGCTTTTCTTTTTTTTCAATAGTGTTTCAAGGACACTGAACCTGGAGACTTCCACGATTTATGGCTATGTTTCTCAATTCAGTCCATGGAGATTATAGCACTGCTTTTTCATGAGAACATTTGAAACTAGTACTGCTGTTACCAGGCATGGGAAATATGTCTTGACTTTTGTGGGATTTAGGTCAGTATTAAGGATAAAAGGACTGGAAGAATAATTTCCTTAGTGACTCCGCAAATTCTGGCAATATTAAAAATGGAATAGTGTTGGTCTTGAGTTTCCTAGGTAAAACCAAACAGGAATGCTGCCAGATTAGAAAAAGGGGAAACAGGGTTAAGCAACATGGTGTCTAGCCAGATTAGGGTCCATACCTGGAGGCTGTGGTTAAGGGCATTCTTTGAGAAAAACAATTCTAGTTGTTCAACATTGTTTAGCCCATTAGGGCAGGAGGTTAGTATCCTGTGGGTCATAAGAGAAACATTATTTTAGGATGAGACAGATTTCAGATTAATTTTTAGAACTGGGTTTTTCTAAACAGGACTCATCAATACTTTTTTTTGTCAAGGATGAACTTTGTGTTGGTAACCTGGCATTGACCATAATCTGTGGTTTTGCAGTTAGGTTTCGATTTAGAACTTAAACTGAGATATACCACTAGCCTCGATGACATCATGTCATGTACTGCCCTGGTGATCTGGAAGGACAAGCTCCTGAACACTACCCCAAACTCTAACTTGTGTTCAATGGAACTACAGGGCCAGGCTGATACAACAATACAATTTACTATTCAGTTTTCTCTGGCCCTTACAGCTTATTCCCTCCCCTCCTGCAAAGTCTAAAAATAAGCACTTATACCTTCCTAAACTTAGTCCTAATCCTAAAATGACTCAGTCACAAGATCCTACAGACCCACAACTGCTGCAGAGCTGCTCATCAGCCATTCTTCCCTTCCAGCACCAAACTTCAGTCGGGCCTTACAGGAATTTCTAAACCAAATAGTTGTGTGGTGTAGTAACTATCAATACTAAACTTAACCCTTAACCTAAACTCAAACCTAACCCATGTCACATATACAGCAGATGTGTGTGTGCTGCACTGGGCACATTAGGATTTCGTATCAAAGCTAGATTTTGACATGCACTCATTATTCCCCCTTATTCTCCTTCCCCCATCTGTGATAACAGGGGATAGATGGTCAAAACCAGATTGTGGCCAAACCAGATTGTGGCCAAACCCTGCATATAGAAGAACTGGTGTTCAGTATGGGGTTCTGACATAACCAAGGAGCTTTTTTTCCTTTTTTATAGATAAAAAGTTAGGGAAGTCCAGTGATTTTTCAGTGCCTAATTCTCTTGGGAACAATACTTTCTTTCTGCCTTATAAAAAAAAAATTTGCATGTTGGGCAGACACAGAGTCCAGCCTGTGAGGAGCAACTCAGCAGCCACATGGATGTAAATGTAACATACAGTGTAAAAGTCCCAGCATCCCATGTTAACTCCAAGTAATATAGTGAAGGACAGGATGGGAACAAGAAAGGTGAAGGAGAAGGAGAAAGAGAAACCTTATGAGTCCTATTGATTCTACGACACTGGAATGTTTGAACTCAGTTCAGAGTTGTGCTCATATCTAAAAATGTGAGGTGAAGTAAGTGGGCCTTTATTTCTACAGTGCTATAGCTTGAACAAGGCTGGTTACATTATTTTGAAAATAATATTCTTTCTCCCATGATGGAAAGGGGGGAGAAGCTTTGAAAGAAAAGCTGCATAAACCTTGCTGCACATCTTGCTAAGATGTGTTGTTCCAGGCAGTGTTATATGGCTGCAGTTGATGGCACAGCCCTTGTTGTACATGAGTTAATTAATATTTCTGGAAGTGCAGAGGCTGTAAAGAGAAAAAAAATACACTAAATTATACGAAAGATGAGAGGATTTTGGATGAGATTATGTTGCCTAAAACAGGTAACCTTTCCAAAGAGAATACATTGAGACTTTCTGTTCTTCCTGTTTTGGCAGTTGAGTCTTGAACTCAAATGCCTATAGGCTTCTTTTTGTTACACCATCCTGAGAATCCTTACTTCCTTATCCTGCATGTATAACCAATATCACAACTTCCATTTTGGTGCTCCTTCCCCCATATATAATTTGCATTGTACAGATCTGTCTATAACTAATCCCTTGAGACCAAAGAAGGAAAGGATTTGAGGATCCTGTTGTAGGCATCCCCTTAGTTAATGCCTAAGAAAGTTCTTTGACTTTCAGCTGAAGAGGAACCAGTTTAAGGATGTAAATGAAGGATGTGCTGCTGCTATTATCTAGCCTGGATACTTGTCTCCCGGGTGAATAAGAGGTTGAATCGTTGTTCACATGGCCTGATGATAGCTGGGAAACAGGCCTAGGGTCTGTATAGTTTAGTAAAAGATTTAAATTTTCATCTTTCTTACCTGGTTTTTGGGACACATTACTGCTGCATAGCTAATGTGGAGAATATTCAAGAAGAAGGTGCTTAAGTACTCTCACTGATATGCAATTTTTGAAAGCCCAGGGGGATTCCCTGTGGATTGGAGATCAGCTGCATGGCTGCCTGGAGTGCATGGCAGCCTTGGGGTATTCAAAAAATGTGTATGATACCAGAAGGGACTGCTTTTCGTGTACTGTGTCTTTCAAATGGAAACTATCACTGCACAGTGCAAATGTAATACACGACAGAGACGTCTTCTTAATCCAGTTCATATGCAGAAGCATTCCAGGTGGATATCTTCTTTACCTAGAGATCCTTTGCTAACTCTATGACTTAGAAACAAAGGCTGCATTTTGTTCTGCACATCCCAAATGGGAAACAATACGGCTTGTGAAGAGTCAGAAGAAATCCCTACTGAGGGACAAGACATCCTGCTCTCCTATTGCGGTACAGGGTGTCCTTTCTGTAGCAGACTGTGTGTTAATGCACACAGAGGGTGAGGGCACTGCTGTCCTGCTACGGTGAAAAGCTGTACACACACAAAGTTCCCATGGACTCAGTTCATGGATGTTTGTCTTCCTCAGGAATGCGGGAGGCACAAGCTGTACGCCCTGCACACCCCAGCCACTCCCTGCTACCTAAGACAAAAGAAACCATAGTGCCTTTTTCCACTGGTGGTTTTAAAGTGTTGCACACTACCTCAGCTCCTGCATGGTGGGAAGCCAAACAATTCATTATACAATTAAGGTAAGTCTGACACTCATGGCAAAAACTGCGTAATTATTTGTGACTAATGTAACTGTTACACTACAGAGGAGGAATTAGAAATGTTTTGAAACTTATTGTAAAGAATTATCAGAAGAATTATTATTCTTATTGTAAAGAATTATCAGAATATATATTATTTATTTATTATTGTAAAGAATTATCATTATACTAACTACTGTTATTTAGTCGTCAAGTCACAAACTGTCTGCAGCCTGGTTTAGACATTTTCCACTGTAATGCACCAATTCCACTATGCAGATGACAAACACTGGTTTGAAATTATTTAGACGAAACTCTTCAAAAGTCCTTAGATGACATAATTGAGGACTCAGTCCAACGGAGTTTTCTCCAGATGACAAATTAATTTAATGACATATTCTATGACTAGGATAACTAACCAGAGTTATTAACCATTTTATAATAGGGGCACATTCAGAAATGAGAACTTTTCCTGTGCATGAGCAGGCTTTACTCACATCTCAGCTTTTCTGGATTTACTGTTACATGGATACTTAAGTGAAGACATGGATATTTAATCACATCTCCAGAACCTTTCACTCAGATGAATTACTTTTGCTAACTTTGAAATTAAGTTTATTGGTATGTATACTAATGCTGGCATGGCTGAAGATGATAGTAACTGATGAGAAGTGGTCCATCTCTGTGGTAAGTGATGAGTAAATGTGAGGTCAACTCACCAACTCTGCAAAATAGCTGAAGGGAAAACTAAAGAGGGAGGAAAACAAGGAGGCCAGCACAGGCCACCATGCACAGCTGAAGGTGAGAGCACCAAGGCATTCCTGTGTGGCCACCCAAGCTCCTCTGGGGACATCCCAGTATGCTTCAGCCACTGGAAAAGCTTCTGCTGGCTGTTGCTCCCCTGGTTATGCTGCTTCTTTCACTGAAGGGTTTAAGAATAGTCAAATATTCTGATACAGGAAATATTAGAGAAGACAGAAACCTCTAAGTGGGCAAAGCCTTACAAGCAAGAGCAGTGAGACTCAATCCTAATGGTTCCACTTAATCAGCATGGGATCTTATTGTACCTTGTCATTACAGTGTGTCAATAGATGGCTGCCAGGGAGGGCTCTAGTTATTGCAAGTATGAGCATGCTGTTACAGTTTTAAAAGACCTTTACAGTGTATGCTTTCTTTGTGTTCTTATGAGACCATTTCTCCTCCCTCCTCACAAAATTCTGTTGGTGGAGATCCAGGGAGTCAGCTGGCTGTATCAGGGCATAATTTCTCATGTCTGTCTCCAGCTACTTGTCCAAATTCACTACTCTGATTAGTAATGCTTGAAATATATATCCTGATACACAAGGCACAATTCAGTTGCCAAAATTTGGGCCTCAAGCAGTCCCTACCTGGCCCTTAATGCTTTTTCCATGAGGACATGGGTGTCCCACATGCCTTATGTCATGTGTCCCCATTTCATGCCACCAAATCCTGGATACCTTGGCTTACGTCCAAGAGCACCAATCATCTCCATGTAATGGAGGTGTAATGGACTCTTACCAACAGTCTGGTGTCCTTGGGCTGGTGATACTTCAGCCGTAAGTGGCAGATGCTGCTGGGATCACAGCCCAGACTTGCTGAGTAGCTTTGCCACTTGTGGAGTGGCAGAAGTCCCAACCTCCTTGGATGGCCTGTGCTTGCCTGGCTCCCTAGCTTTACCTCACACTGCCTCAAAATGCTGCTTGTATGTGAGTCAGCTGTGCCATAGCCCCAACTCCTCCAGACCAGCCGTGCTTCTCGACCAGGGGCACTGGGATGGGGCTGGGTACAACAGCACATCTTGCAGTGCTGCCCCATCGCCTGGGCACCTTGTTGTCTCTGCACTGACTACACAGGAGCACTTCACACAGATTTCCTGCACTTGTCTGTGTTGCATCTCACAGCACAATCAAAACCAAAGCATCATCATTTTAATATATGTTAGCAAAACATCCCAAACTCAATTACCAAGTGTGGTTAGAACTGTGATGGTCTAAGGGTAAAGGTAAATATTTTCCATTAAAAGGAATGACAATACAGTTATATGGATAATAAAAAGATATTCCATGACTTCATTTTTCGAAGTCTTAAATGTCTTTACCCCAGGATACAATTTTGCTGTTGGGTGAAATTCCCATTGTAAAAGCTGCCTGTCATTCTTTTCAAGTCTAGTAGTTCATTCTTGACTGCATCTTCTATTGTCTTTGCCATGACTTCATGCTTGCACATTGATGAGTAAAATATTCAATATTAAAAAAAAAATTATGCCCCTGGGTGTACATATCCAATATTACTTCTACAAGACATGGAATATATGCCTACCATTGTATGCTACCAGTGATCTATGGTCTGTCTGAGCAGGATCAAGAACTTGCAATACTTTTTAAAGTTTGTGCCACATCTAATCTACCTCTCAGGAATATTAAGGAGTCAGGAATGGGTGAGATATTTGTCTCTCCACTCTCAAATTAAGTTCATGTAATGACTGTCTGGGTTGTTCAAAGAGGCCATGTATAAACAATTATTTATGCTTGCAACTTAGATGCATAGGGATATGATGAATGATTCATGTGATTTCCAATATTTGACATTAGAAATTACATTAATTTAATTTTTTATTATATAAGAGTGAGTAAATGATAAGGTAATTAATCTAGCCCAAAGTTCCTTGCGCTCGCTCTCTCTTTCTCTTTCTCTCTCTCTCTCTCTCTCTCCCCGCCCCTCCCCCCCCCTTTTCTTTATCCTCAACGCTCAACAAAGTTACTTGAATGTGTTTTCACTGAAGTCATTAAGGCTTTTCATAGGCTCTGTTTTGTGATAACAAAGACCTGCAGTCAAGAAACACTAACATTACAGTGTGCACTCATTGTTATTTATCATCCTTGCTGTAGGCCTGGTGAAAACAGCTCCTAAAAATGATAGCAGTGTTGTTACAGAAATCAGTGACTTATCCCACAGGATCAGCCTAGGAAAACTCTCCCTTTGATCCTGTTAATATAAATCAACCTGACAATCAATGTCAAGGATGACTGTCAGCCACAAACCAGCATAAAAGGGAAAGAAAGGCTTCTTAGGAAACACACACAAAAAAAGTTAGGATGGAAAATTTAACTAATGTTGATGCTGTCCCTAAGAACAGCTATTGACAAGTCTAAGGTCAGGCATTTGAGTAGAAAGTATTTAGAAATGCACCTTTTATTGCTACTGCCAAATCCTGTTTCTTTTCTTTAGGGAATAAACAGATTTTCACAGATAGAGTTAAAGCTGCATGACAGCTAAAATGTGGGAAGTAGCTAAGTTTTTGTTTATATTACCCTAGGTTATTTGGTGTTCTGATTACTAGTTATATAATAAAATAATGAAGTGATATTGCCCTATTTATGTTCAGTTGTCAAGAAGAAGGAACAATACTCTGAGCTATCCAGTATGCCTCCCAGTCTTTGTGATTAAAAAAGATAATTGCTTAAGATTTGTGGAAACACCTCACCACCTGTATTAGGAAATCTCTCTCTCTCTAAAAAATCCCATTATGAAGCAATTTCCATTAAGAAATACATTCTCTCTCTTTTCCAAAGTGGAAGTGTGGCCTTAATGAGCACAGGTAGCAACCTTGTTAGGTACCTTGTGCACTGGTCCGGATGGTTTTCATTTCCAGTTGTGATACTGTTTATGGCTTGTGAGACAGATAGCTTTGTAGCAGCACAGATTAGCCTGTTCCTTTGTTATCTCTCAATCCTATAAAAATTAATATCCTTGGATAATAATAAATAGTTCCTGGATTTGCAATACTGTCAATGATTTATGGTGACTCTCAGTAGAGATTCATGCAGATATAGGACAGCAGATATCTCTGAGCAGCACAAAGAAATACCAAGAAGAAATTATGGCATTTTTTACCATATAGTTAATGAACAGAGTGTAAAATTCTGAGCTTTGAAACCTGCATTTCTAATACATTATCTGACATCAAATGGCTGATGCTTGTATATACTTGCATTTTCAGATTATGAGTTTGCCTTTTGGGCTGTCATTGTAGAAGACAGTGAATTAATTGCTCATCTGCGCAAACCATGAAAGGCAAAGGCTGCCTGGTGTTCAGAACAATGTAGTGAACAGAACTCTAGTCGAGGAACCAGGGATCCATGGGGCAGAGGGTTAAAGGCAGCAGATAGCTGCAGCTCCATTGGACGTGGTAATCTGCAAGTGTCCATCTCCTCAAGACTGTCCCTCCCTCTTCCTTTGATCTGGGACAAGAGATGTCACATTTCGAGGCTCATCTTGGTTCTTTTCTCCTTTATTGTTGAGAGGGCAAACCACATCCTGGGGTACATCAAACACAGCACAACCAATTGGTTATAAGAGGGGATTATCCCACTGTATTGGGTGCTGCTGCAGCATTACCTGTGTGCTGTGTACAACTCTGGGGCCCCAGTTTAAGAAGGATGTGAAGGAACTCAAATGGGTTCAGAGTAAGAAAACGAAAATGTCAAAGAGACTGGGAGAAATGTCATGTCCTGTGAGGAGTGACTGAAGACTTTGGGCTTGTCCAGTTTGGAGAGAAATTGTCTGAGAGACAACCTTGTTGCTCTTGACAACTGCCTGTGGAGGGGAAGCAGAGAGGGAGCTTCACTTCTCCCCGGGACCCAGTGACAGGACACATGGAAATGGTTAAAAGCTGCACCAGAGGAGGTTCAAACTGGACATTAGGAAGCACTTCTTTTCTGAAAGGGTGGTCAAACAGTGGAACAGACTTTGTAGAGAGGTGAATGGTGGCCCAAGCCTTTCAGTGTTTAAGAGGTATTTGGACAAGGCCCTTAAACTCATGCTTGTAACTTTTGGTCTACCCCAGAGAGGTCAGGCAGTCGGACTAGATGATCCCTGTAGGTCCCTTCCAACTGAGCCATTCTTCTCTTTTCTATTCTATTCTGACAGCTGCATTATCTGAGTTAGGTCTTTGACCAAGTAGTTGGCAGCATCTTTCACAGCAAGGTTTTCCTCCTACTTAGTGAAGAAGAGCAATGCTGGTGTTAGCAGTGTTTAATATGCTTTTATGGTAGTGCAATCAAGTTAGTGAGCCCAGGTTTTACTCCCCCTATTTTTTATTTAGTGTTTTAAAATGGCATTATTTCCACAGTACATAATTTTGCAGAGTTTCTGCATCTTTGAATTTTGGATTTATTTTCATCTTAAAGATTTCAGTATATCATAAAAATACTTTGCACAACTATCTTTCTCATTTCTATCAAAGTTAGAAAGACTTCATGCTACTTTATCACCTACCAGAGTGCCCCATACTGCCTTCATGCCAGCAGGACAGCGGACAAGGCTGGCATAATCAGAAAAGTTGGGAGATTCATCTCCACTTAGCCACTGAAAATGGAGTTAAGTTTTAAATTACACTCTTACTTCAAGCTTGTGAGTCTAAAAATTACCAGTTACTCTATTATGCCTAAACAGTTTGCAGAGCAAAGACCACACCCCTCTCCTCCTTGGAGAACTTAATGGAGGGCTCATGACAGTGCTTTTACCATCAAGCTGCTGGCAAAGACTTTGGAGATGTTTGTCCTCTTGTTTGTAACACAGAGTTGGAGATAGACACTTTTGGTATAAGAAAGGAACTTTGGTGCCCCATGAATTTGGGGGCCCTCCTTTGTAGCTTTTGCAACTTGAAATGAAGCTTCTTCTGACCACGTTGACTGATGAGGCTAAACGCTCGTAATTTCTCATTGTGGGAAGACCTGACTCTACCATCTCTTAGAATATGACTCATAAAAGAGAGGCATTTTTATCACGTTTCAATCAATTCAAGTTTTGTCCTTTTCAAAATGTTCCAAAACAGTCTGACAAAAAGTGTATCCGGGAAGAGTGGAAGTCAGAACAGGGAGATGAAATAACCTCAGTGAGGTCTCACAAGAAGTCACAGTAATAGAAGCAGAGGTTCCTGATGTGCAGCCCTCTGGTCTGATCTCTTGATGGCATTGCCTTCATCCTTCTTGACCCAATGTCATTTTCAAAGTGACCTACAAGCCTCTTCTCTTTCAAAATTGAAAACTATCGTATCCTACAAAAATCATTAAAATTAAAACAGGAACACACAACAAAGCCACACTGATATCCAGTGTCTTTTCTTCTTTTTTTTTACTACAATGTTGTTACCCGATGCCCAATGAGCTTTTCTTCAGTTTTCCTGGTTAAAAATGGCATAAAACTATACTAACTATACTGAGTAGTGATGCCCCAATGTATAATCCTGTCTGTGATAGTAATGTCAACAGCATATTTTTTTGGCATTTCAGACCTTTTTTTAGTGGTAAATGAAAGCCTTGTAAACTGTTTATTTCCTAATCTTTCTCTAATTCTACACATAATTATGCAAGCATAAAATCTTCAGTTATTTTCTATATTTCCACACATGTCATTTATAGGGTACCCATACTACTCTTTCCCCCCACTTTTCATGATCACACATCCATGTGATAACAAGAATTTTATTCTATAGTCCCTTTTCCCTTGTCGGCATCCCTATTTCTCCTATTATTCATCTCTGATTTTGTATTTGTTATCTGATAACATGCATCAAAAGCAGTACTTTTAAAAGGTTGTCAGATGTTTGAAGTATGAGTTATATGCATCAGGATATGCAATTTTTCACAGTTTTATAAATAAATTTAAAAATGGAATAGAGAAAATGTGTGTTACAAGTTTTACATCACTTTATTCTTATTTTAGCCTTATTTTAGAGAATCTCTCCTTTTAGCCACTAGTTTTGTGATAGCTTCTGTTATCTGTGATTTCTGTCTGAGCAAAGTGTGGACATCAAAGAAAATCAACACACTATCAGACTTACTTGTGTAAAAGTCACAGTCAGCCAACCCATACAAATACAGAAGGATCATAAAATGGTCATAAAAAGTATTATTTCAAACAAGCTCAAATAAGCACCACAATTGTGCCTTTAAAATTCAAGTTCGAAGTGCCCTTCTTATCCAACAGATACTTATCATTTTTTTAATGAATTTAATTCTTGTGTCCATGACAAATATTTCTGAACATGAAATTAAATACACTTTATTTTCACTTGTTATCATCAATTTGTGCCACGTTATGAGTATCAGGAAGGTAATAACTTTCCTTGTTCCCACTGCATTTGACATAGTTGTCATTTTGCAGTGCTTCCCTTCCACACACACATACCTTTTATATCTATTTTCTATTCTTCTTTTCCCATCAAGGCTGAGCCCAGTGGCTGCTTTTAGCAGTGCTTTTAATGGCTCCTTTGAAGTCTGACACTTCTGTTATGCTAAATTGGGAGACATATATCACCCCCTATTTCATTTTAGCTATTAAAAAAAAAAGAGTATTAACTGTAGAGAAGCAGTGGTGAACACCGTATCCAGACCCTGGGGGACTTTTTTTATTGATGGTGGCTCTGTTAGTGTCATTTTAGTGCTCCATCTCTCACTCAATCCAGCTGGCGGTGGCTCTGGCCTTACTCATTGCCTTCCTGTGGCTTCTCCTGCCCTAGCTGCTCTGCTGTGTTTGGTCCACATTAACAGTAAAAAAATTTTCCAGTTAAACATATTTCATCCCTGGAGGTCTGGCAGGTTGGTGTGACTGTCCCTGCCTCAGACCTCTTCCCACAGCACCCCCCCACTCTGCAGTGAACATCCTCTTCCGAGAAGTCGGGCTCTGCACTGTGCTCTGTCGCTGGAGTCCAACCTGAGGAGAGATGGCTGTGGCCCAGCACCCTATGGAAAACAGCTCTTCAACTGGCAGATTCTTTGTGTTCAGTTCAAATATTTGATGCTCAGTGTTTCCTGGTAAATCCTCACTTTAGGGGGTGAAATTAATGACTATAGTGATAATCCTGCAACTGTCTCATCCAGAGAACACTGATGGATTGTAAATGGAAAACAAACAATGCAAAAATTATATTGAATAGCTACTATTTAAAAAAAAATGCTATGAGCCATAGGTTTTATTATTACAGCAAGCAAGAGGAAAAACCTCATTGGAGATTTTTAAAATGCCATTAAGTAGCTTCTGAAGTCAAGCTTAGAAGAAAGTCTGTCTAGGAAAGATTAAAGATTGCCAGGGAACAGAAAGTAGTTGACAAGGAGGGCAGAAACCACTCCTAAAGATAGTGACCTTTATATTCCAGAACTTCCAAGGATAAAGAATCCACTAGAACAGCAACATTGAGATAACTTCCAAGTATCAGTGCAAAGGACTGTGCTATAATATTATCGTCCTTTGCTAAGCTTACACAGACTCACTATGTGTCACAAACATTTCTGTTTAAGAAACGGCTTTGAAGACAACCTTTGAGAGAAAAATGCACAAGGAGGTAGAGGAAATCATAACCTGTATTTGATTTGTTTTTAGATGGACACACTCTTCTCAGAGTACCATACTTGCCAACCAAGGGAAAAACATTGCAAGACAATCAGAGAGAAAATAGTCATGACCCTGTTTAGGCTACAGAAGCAAGACAGACTCTGAGCTATAGATTACTGGAGGGAGACCCAGGTTGGTTTTCTTTGCTTGGCTGATTATTTTTATATATGTTTGCAGTTACTGCTTGGAGCCACCTGTGTCTGATTAGGACTGTCAAGTAACCATAGCATCCAAATACATTCAGCTAATAGGATATGCATGGCTTTGCAAATAATGATGTCAAGTTGTCACAGAAGAAATCACAGCCTCTAGAACTGAATACTGCCCTTTCTCAATGTTTTGATTTTTTATTTTGCCTCCACACAGTTATTAAATTCATATGAACTTGAATGATATTTCAATTTGGTGAAAACTTAAATTATAAATGAATTTGTGAAGCTGGAGGGAAATCATCTCATTTAAGTGTCATGCTTGAAGAATTTAAATAAGGGAATTTGAAACCCCTCTCAAGAGAGACAAAATTACCGAGAGGTGTTCAGTAGTGTTTGCAACACATACTAATGTGAAGCAACTCTGTATGGCTCAGGCCTTTCTTGCTCCATTCTCCTTCCTTGGATTTCATGTAATTGTTTTTGGGTACTCCTATGGAAAGCAAACCCCATGTTTGTGCTCACCCCTATGTACCGGACTGCTTAAACTATCTTTCTAATTTCCAGGTACCTCCTCATCTTCTTGCCATCTGAGGAGTTACTGGTTGCAGCCTGCATCGCTGTGTCCAAAAGAGCCTCACCGTCAACTGCTCCCTGGGTTGGACTCCTTGGCTACTGCTCCTGGTGTGATTCCCTCTCCCCACTCTGCCCTCCATTTCATCCTTTGAAGAGAAAGCATCTTCACCTCCATTTAACATCCCACCACCACCCCACCCTGATGCCTTGGAACCTGTCTCATTGCTGAAGTCGTCCTGCTGAGGGAATTGTTTCTCTGGTGTTCAGACGGTCCCTGATGTCTCTTGAAACAGCAGGTCATGAAACAAAGGGCTCCAACTGCAGGCACAATCATGTTACAAGTGAGAATTGTGACTGTCTCCAGAGGCCCTGACACCACTCCATGCCCTGTCATCACTGCAACCCTGTTAGAGTTAAAATGCTGAATGACCTGTTCCCACCAGCCTCACCATGTACTCCCAGGGGAAACACGGAGGAACAGACACAGCAGAAACCTACTGAAGCTGGTGACACATTCCTGAGCTGGTCTACAAAGCTCTCCAGGTGCTTGGGGAGAGGCTGGTTTACATCTGACAAGAGAAAGAAAAGGTCGTGTTTTGTGTCTGGTGCCCTTTGCATATTTCTGCACCTCTTGAACAGCAGCAAGCCACCATGAGTCTCAATTATGAATCTCTTGAAAAGGGATTTGAATGCTCTTCTCGTATAATAACAGCAGAACTAGGGTGCTGTCATGGCAAAAGCATACACAGAGAGACTGCCATTTCACAAGTTTTCTTTTTTGCTGAAAGACAATGCCAGAAATCACTGACATATATGCTGCAGAGTCTGATTAAATGAGTAAAAATACTTAAGAAAATAGAAGTGCATCGATAAAAAGATAAATAGACATTCAGGTGTATGCATGTGTACATGTATAATTATGAAGAGAATGCACGTAACAGCCCCAATGTTACTCTTGATTTCTGCAAAATTATGAGTTGGTACGAGAAGAGCAGGTTTCTTTGAGGGTCAGAGGAAGAAAAGACTCCTTGGGTGTTCAATACAAGACAGGGTAAGCAGGATTACTCAGAGGTGCTGAGCACCCCCAGATCCAGTAGTGACAAACATGCTGAGAAACAACAACATCCAATCTGGGCCTGAAGACCCTTTTGCTGGCACAGGCACCAGCAGTGCTGGTCACAGGTGATGCTGTTTGCAGGGGAAATAGGAGCTCCCTCTTGCTGCCTGTCTCCATTGGGAGTACAGGGGACATCTCACACAGGAAAAGTGTGGATCTCCCGTGAGTTTGAGGTGAGAATTTACCCTGTTTGAGGCAGTGAACAGAATCTGTTCTTTGCTGCCTCAAAATCCCGAGGCTTGGTTCTAAATGAATTTAAGGGGAAGAAGTTTCATTTCCTACAGTTTGTGCTTCCAGTCATTACCTGTGTTATAAAAAAGAAAGTGGTTTATACTGCTATGTGGGTGTCTACATATTTTTCATGAGAGAAGAAAAAACCCTACGCAGCACAGAAAAATACAATCTTTCCCCTGGAGGTTTATACTGAGCTCAAAAAGGAAAAAAAACAAATATCTCTGAGGAAAGCCAGCTTACTTATCCACTCTTCAAGTAGCCTGCAGCCTTCAGCATATTTACTCTCCATTGAAACTTTAGCACTGGTTTTCTTAGTTCCTAGACTTTCCAAGAGCTTTTTCCTCTGACAGTCAAGGATTGGAAAGGAGCATACTCTTCCCCAGCTTGTAATTTTTGCAGATCTCTCTGAAATGAAATGTCTTCACACAGACTTTGTTGACACAACCAAGAGCAGTATTTAAAATGTCCGTGAAACTCACTTGCTTGTCATAAAGAGTCTCCTGGTAGATATAGCAAGACTACTACTAAGTTTTGGGTTTGAAACATTTCCAATAAAACAACTGAGTAATTTTTGCCAATGATGCTGGGTATTCCATCTGTGCAAATCCCATCAGTCTAATTTAGATCAATCCACTTAAACAACATTACTGGCTGTCATGCCTATGAGAGATTTTCTTCATTCTTCAAACATGTCAGAGCCCGCAGTCAGAGGTCTGAGCAATGAGAGAGCCAACAGTTCTCCATCATACCAGAGTTTTCAGTCTCTCACTGAAGAATAAACAGGTAGCATTGTGATTGTTATAAATTATGAATAGTGCTTATCCACAGCTAAGTAGTCTGCTGACAGACTACTCAACATCATTTTATTATTTGTGTATGTGCAATTGCAGTCCCAGTCATTTACAAACCTTGTGGGAAGGGGAGTTAAGGAGCACTAAAACTGGGAAGTTCTACTTCATTCCTGGAAAACTTCAACACCCGAAAAAGTATTTTCTTTTTTGTGGCAGTAAACTGACTATTATATGCAATATTTACGTATAGTATTTCCAGACATGGTATCAATAGAGCTCAATCCTGTCTTTTCTTGTTCAATTTATTAGGACTTAAACCTTTTTGTTGTTTCTTTTTCCTGTACAATCAGGTTGTAAAGCAAATCTGATTGGACCATTCCGATCTGTTTCAGCACAGATTTTGGAAAATTGCTGCTTTTCACTACAGCACCACTGCCATGTAGCTGTCTGGAACTACTCCCTTCATCCAAGAGGCACCAGCTTACCTACACAGGGTAAGGCACTTCCTCCCAATGTAAGCATTGTATTCCTAAGCTGATCCATTTGATCACCCTCAGTGTTTGAAGATTATCATAGGTAGTAATTACAGTACCATTTAGATAAGTATGACGCAGAGCTATTAGAAGAAAAGATTGCAGCCAAACCCCTGCCTGCTGAGCTCCTTGTTTCACAGTAATTTCTGCTTCCTAACTCAGATGTGGCCAACAAAGATGCACCCAGAGCCAATAGCCCCCAACCTCCCTGACAGCCTGCAGTGTGTGAGCCAGCCCTTCGCTTCAGCACCACCAGGTGCCCCTTGGCTTTTTATTTTCATTTCAGCTGCTAAACAATTTAAGTCCTTTACATTCAATAACATAAAATTGCTTTCCAACCCTCCAGAATTCCTGGAGTACCTATCAACTTTACCCAGAGCCCTTCAGCTCTAAATCCTTGTAACATATTGCCTTACAGTAATCGAATATTTGCTCTAACTCAAAATTATTTTTACTTCATTTTCCTCCAGCACTGTGTAGCCAACTATATTGGGAATTGTCTATCAGTTTTTCCCACAGCTTCTGGCACAGTGTGCTATAAGTTATCAAATGTGTTCTGGAAAGAAATCCTATTGTAAAGAACACCATAATATACCCCTAGCCTCAAAGAAGATAAAGATCCCTACCCCAAAGAGGTATGCCTCTAGATAAGAGAGTCTGCAACTCATTTTCATGTCACAGAACTCTAGATTTCCAGGAGAAGTACACCCATTTAGAAATTATACTCAATTAATTTTTAACTAAAATATTTTAAATAATACTTAAATATAGAATTAAAAACTTGAAATATAATTTGTTTATATTTGAAGTCATCAGTTCATATAAGATGATTGAAATTACTTTTTTGTATCAGGTTCTTTACTTAAGAAGAACATGAATTTCAGGCATCTTTTTAGCAAATGAGGCTCTTTTGTAGTTTATTTTCACTTATTTTAAAACTGAAAATTCCCATTCATTTCAGTAGCTGAATGTGAATAGCATCAGTATAGGCACAACCAGCTCTGCTAGTTACTACTAAATACTACTGTTCTCTTTTTAGCTGAGATAGGTAGAAGTGTACATTCAATTTGCAGTACTTACAGTTTTTATATGATTTACTTTTCCTTGCAACCAAAATTATAGACCTCTACAAACAGGTTTTGTATCTAGTCTCTGCCTGCACTAATATCAGGGAAATACTGACAAACCCAGCAATTTGATCACTAAATAGTCCCCTATTTCTCCTTTTACTTATCTTGAGTATCAATTCACTATTCAGCCTTAAAATTGTCCAGTGTTACACATGTATGAAGGTCATTTTTGCTGCTGTGACAGAGATGTATTTGAAGCATCATCGCACTTCCAGGCTAAAATTCAGGAGAAAATATGAGAGCAGCTATCCCTCTGGTTAAGCCAGGCTGTGTTGTCGGAGCATTTTAAGCCAGGTCTCCTGCACACTGGCCCAGACAGGCTGGCAAGAAAGATCCTTGTATTTATGAATATGGTTGAAAGCCCCTAACATTTATTTTGCTTTGAAGACAGCAAATTTACCTGCAAGGGCATTCAAATGCACCCCTGCCCATCATTACACAGAGATGACTTCACTAGTCAAGACAACATTTTCACAGCATGGTTCAAAGCAATTTTCAGTTTGGCTACCAAAGCAATCTCCACATTTCTTTTTTTTTTGTTTTTGTGACTTCTGCGTCTTACGGGGTGTTTGATTTGCTCCTCAAGGATTGAAAAACTACTTTATGCTTGCACACTGCAAACATGAGACAATGTCAGTCACTCCTGCACCCCACGTGTTCAAGTTTGGAAGCCTTTGCCTCAGTTGTGCAAAAGGCCAACAAACATCGGGCAAACAGTTACTGCACGTGGACCTTCAACAGCAGGGCCCAGACTAGCACATCTGCTAATGGGTACCTCTCCAAAGGAAATGTCACACATGCAGGCAAAACAGTACTTGGAAAAATACCTGTAGGCCAGAAAGAAAGTAGAAGTCTTCCTGTGCTGTGCTTAACCTGTCGTGCATGTCATGGCTGAATTCCAAATCACCCAGAGGTTTGACATAAAACTATGCATGTCTTCTCCATATGGTCACTATTCCAAGAACTTCTGTTTTCAGGATTTTCAGTCTCTATTGGTCTGTTATAACATAATGTGCCGGTTTTGGCTGGGGTAGATTTAACTTTCTTCACAGTGCTGGTATGGGGCTGTGTTTTGGATTTGTGTTGAACAAAGGGTTGATAATACAGAGATGGTTTTGCTGTTGATGAGCAGGGCTTACACAGAGCGATGACCTTTTCTACTTTTCATTCTGGCACACTTTAGGGTTTTGGGGTTTTTTAAATTTCACAGTTGTTTAAATTTACATTGCACAGCTTAGTTCCAGGCCACAGATCCACTTGCAAAGCCCAACACACACAAGAGGAACAGCCAGTTGTAGTTCTGCTTCCATGATTTGAAGCAGGACTGAAGTACTTATGATAATGATACAAAATACAAGATGGCAAACATAACATTGTTTTGCAGAAACACTTCCTATGGTGCCAGTCTGCTCCTGTTATCGGCCCTAAAACCACTCAGCTTTGCTGGGCTTGGTTTTGTGAGTGCCTGGATATCATCTGTCTCTCTCTGTTTTGGTCTGGGGAATAATAGTGCATGTGGGTGGGTAAAGCAGCCAATACCTCAAGCTGGGAAATAGCTGCAACAACAAAAACCAAAGCACTGATCAGAGCAGCTGAAGCTGGAAGAAAGTCATCAGAGAACACATAATTGCAAGCATTTAGAATGGCTGCTACGCTGCTGGAATTGATAACAAATAGGAAATGGAATCATGTTTCATTTGAGATCTGAGATAACTGCATCATTTCATTCAATATCAGTGCTTCTTCATAGGAGAAAGAACTTACAGAACTGTCACAGAGAAGGTATTCAAATCTGAATGCTCCAACAGCCCAATTCTGCACCTTGTCAAAGCACACCAAGCGAAGGAAGGAGGGAAAGAGTTCATTCCTCCAGACCTGCAATCTGCCCTCAGGAAGGAGGATGCACCACAGGCATATTTCAAACACCTATCCTAAAGAGTCTGGTATCACAAAATTGATTTAGCCCTTCATTTTCTTCAGAGGCTGATCTGTGGACCTCTCCCATTCCTGATGATGAAAGCTGGACAGGGACATTTCACAAGGGCATGAAGTGACAGAACAAGAAGGAATGGCTTTAAACTTACAGAGTTTAAAGCCAGGTTGAGATTAGGCTTTAGAAAGAAATTCTTTACTGTGAGAGTGGTAAGACACTGGAACAGGATGCCCAGAGATGTTGTTCTCATCACTGGAGACGATCAAGGCCAAGACTGTGGCTTTGAGCAACCTGGTCTATTGAAAGGTGTCCCTGCACGTGGGAGGGGAGTTGGACAGAGATTATCTCTAAGGTCCCTTCCAACACAAACATTCTATGATTCTCTGATTCCATGATGATTCATAAGCAATAACCTAATGCAAAAGACAGGAATGGTTCACTAGCAAAAGACTGTAACCCTGTTTTGCTAAATCATTACTCAGATCTAGAAAACTCTACCAAAGAAAAAGATGCTTTGCTAAGCAGATACACAGCTCCCCGAATTTCAGTGGTAGGAACACTTCAGAAAGGAACTTTGAAAATTTATTTCCTTCTGGTTGAGTACTTTATAACATAGCCATGAGATTTTCACCCACGAGATAAGATCTAATCCAAGTGGGAGATGACTGCATTTTTCCTTTATGCTTTGCAAATTGACATGTACTTAAAAAGAGAAATTAAGAGGACCTGAACCATAACATGGAGTAATATCAACTGTAGAAAGAAAATCTGGCCACCATTCAAATAGCAGAGGTGAAGCTGGGAATACTGAGTCACCAAGAGATATAAACCTATTTGGCCTAATATTCTTAATTCTGCTTGCAAAATTCAAAATGGTGTGGAGTGATGGCAAGCTGAGAACTGAGAATAGATTTGCTGAGGAACGGTACATGAGCGACCAGCAATAGCCAAACTAGAAGGCTTCACTTTAGTCAGACGGTTTTTTGAAACATCTGGGTTTGCTGACAAACCAGAAGATCATGCATTACACTTCTAACAAGACAGTCCTACTAAAAATCTTGCATGTTTCTTCTGCACTGATGGGTCAGTATATGATTCCGTACATCTTGGAGGTTGAGATTTAGAAATCAGACTTGGGAAATACAGTGGGAATGATGAAGCCCAAATGGGAGGGGAAAAAAAAAATCATCTTACTCATACCTCCAGCTGACTCCCTGCTGTCTTTTTCTGCTCCAGCATGCTTGGAAGAGTTTTGATTACATGACTTTTCAATCCTACATTTCTACTGATAAATTATATACAGCCCAGAAAGTAGATGTTGCAAGGTCCTCCCTTCCCCAGCAGCACGAGCAAGGCAAGAACCCTTGCACGCTATCAGAGCCACTGGCACGCTGCTTTGTCAAAGCAATGACAGTGTGTGAAGATGAAGTAAATGGCACTCTATTTAAGCAGTCCAGTTAAAAATAACAGCATCAGACCCTGAAGAAATTATATCTTCCTTGTCCTTTTAAGGAAGAGCTTACGGGGTCCCAAAGATTTTGGCTCCTATAGGGCCCTTAGAGCTGGAATCACTGCTTCGTCTAAGTTAATCCCTTCCACTGCTTTTTCTTCATCCTACTTATTTTCCAAAATAGATGCTGGAAAGTACATTTTTGCAGCAAAGTTGGCAAAAAGTGTATCAACATCTTAAAACCTCTTTGTCTTCTGTTACTATAATGATCAAAATCCTAATGCCTTAATTAACTATTTTTATTAGCATTCTGCAGCATTCATATTACCACTCTACTAATTCATACTGGAGTGTTAGCAGGAATGATGCATTTGCTTTGAAGAACTTCACTGGCCTTAACATTCCTTTGCACTTTTGATGCAACTTTACAGTGTTCCTGAAGATCTGAACTCCTTCTTAAAATACATTTGAAAGACTATGTAAGTTAGAAACAAAAATTTTAACGTGTTACGTTACAATCAAACTGCAAAGTAACACATTTGGAAAGTTCTTTAAAGTATGAGTAGAGCACGTCACAACACACTAAACTGCTCTTAATTGTATGCAACTTCACATTGAAGATACTTGTCATCTGAGCAACACATACAGTAAATATCCTTTACTCAGCAGCACGGAAAGTGATCATTGAAAGTTTTTGCTTTTCCCAGAAAAAAATCAAGCACTGCAACACATGCCAAGACACAGGGATACTACCTGAAATGCAGTCTGTGTCCTGCCACTTACTGCAGTTAGTCACCTCTATGCAATAGTGACTCACTTTGACACAGTGCAGGAGCACATGAAAAGACACCGCATGTTGCAGGGCACCAGCTCATTACCCTCTCCAACTCATCCCAAATGACACTGAAGAAGAGAAAATTCTTCTGAGTTAAAAATGTTTTTCTTTTGTCACAAAATCAACAGCTTCTATCCTCTCTACCAATTTGTCCTAGCTCTATTTTGATCCATGAGTATATTAAAATGGGTCAATCTTCATGGTCCAAAAGTTGGTAAACTGTTTTGCACATCATTTCATGTAACATTTTTTGATTAATGACATCACACTCATTATAGCTGGAGTAGTAAATGTGATAATTTTGGATATAGTTTTCCATATGTGTAATGGCAGTAGCATCAACCTGTTGTACAGGACCTCTGTTATGATAAATATATGAAAAGGCAGCAAAGTGCTTGAGTGCTACAAGATAGTACTGTTGACAAACAGAGACAAAGCTGAAAAGACATTACAGAATGAGCAAGTTCACTGGAACAGGCTCCCCATGGAAGTGGTAACAGCAACAGGCCATAGCTCAAGGAGTGTCTGCGCGATGCACTTAGGCATATGATTTAGTTTTAGGTAGTTTTATGAGGAGCAGGGAGTTGGACTCTGATCTCTTATGGGTTCCTTCTGACCTGAGATACTCTATGATTATGGTCCCTGTCTGTGAATCTGCTGTAAACATGGAATGCCTCTGCCACACATTCTTGGGTTTTCCAGGGATTAACAGAAACAACATTGTATTTTCAATTACAATAAATAATTCCAAGAAGAATTTTAAAAAGGAGGTGTATTCCTGTGTTCTATTGTTCTGTATCTGCAAGCTTTGTCATCCACTGGGCCAGATTGCTATGAGATGGCATCTGTGTGACTAAGGAACTTCAGATGTTTTTCCAAAGTGAAATGATTAATGGAACCTATTCTCATTGAAAATGGACAGAGCATAAAATCAATTTGTCTACCTTGTCTTTTCAGTGTGCAGCTTAGAGTAGACAAAACCAAGATACTCCTTCCTTGGCTACCTCACCTTTTCTTTACCAAGTAATACCTCTCAAGTTTTCCAGCAGATGCACTTAGGCAAAGTAGTGAAACAAACTAGTTATTCTTTCTCTGATGCTTTTGCAATTTCTCCTCAATTTGGGAACTTGATGGAATAAGTGAAGACTCTGAAGTGAAGACTCCCTCTGAAGACTCTCAGAACACTGGCTGTATGTGTTCCCTACATTCCTCATCCATACCCCAGTACAGGACAGCCAGCACAGGAATACTGGAGTGTATTTTCAGTACGGGCTGGGAATAAATGATTTAACACCTAAATTCCAAACCACATCCAGTGCAGGGTAGGCATCATATCAGTCACAATGCCAGAGAGAACAGGGACTATATATATATATATATATATTTAAATATATATACATATATATACACACACATATATATATACACATCATGCAAGTGTGGGTAGAGCCCTTCCCAAATCTTCATTTGCAAAGCCTAGCCATGATATACACATCAACACATATTTTGTTCAGGATTGTGTTTAAAATTTGCAACATATCAGCATGAAGGTGCATTCCTGTTTTGAGGTTTCCCACCAAACTCCAGACTGGATTGAGAAGCCATGTTTATACATCCTCTTTGCAGAACAAAATCTGTTAAACTGTAAATTCAAGAAGAAAATTCTACTTTCTTTAGAACACAAAACAAAATCTTTTTGTGAGTCATCACCATCAGCTGCAAGTTTAAACTCCAAACAAAATTGTAAGAACAAAATAAAATATGATAAATGCTACTTGGGTACAGGAAAACGCACTTCAGGGCACAGGAATTATAGTAATTCAGATGCCAGTAGGTCAATCATCAATCTGTGTTAGTTGTACCAGATTAATAAAGCATTTGTGGTGTCTGACCAGATCCACTTTTCCTTTCAGCAATTTATCAACTATAGCATTCTAGAAAAAGAAGCTTAACAAATTCTGTTTATGGTTGTTTTTTCACACTACTATTGTAATCTGCATTTATTTAAATGATGTTCCTCATTTCTGACATTTTCCCTGAGGGTTGAAGAGCAGGTGTTCAGCTATTGCTCCAAGCTGTCAAAAATAAAACTGGCAATGACTTTAACAGACACAGTGTTGAGGAAATAAAAGAAAGTTGCAATTTTGAAAAATTAAATGCTACACGGGATTTGTTAGACTACATCATCATTGCCCAGAGAATATCTTCATGCAGATTTCATCATAAACACAAAATGGGATTATGGTCATGGTGGGACTGATAGTGGAGACTTGGATTTGAGTTCTCTTGTCTGAAGCATTTCTTTGCAAACCTAAGGAAAAGACAATGGATCAGAACCAAGACTGTTTTTGATCCCTCTCCTGAGCCCAAAATTAGGGGAACACTTACTCTAAAGAGACCACTTAGATAGCCTGCTATGGGAAGACCATACAGTTACGTAACATTTTTCAACTTTGCCCTCCTGACTGTCTGGATAAAACTGATATATGGGGTGGATCTTTACCACTTCTCACTGACCAGCATCACAAGTTTATTGTGGGGCTGCTTCACAGAATCCTACATACAGGTACTGGAACAACATGAATAGTTATAACCTTTTATGTTTAGTTGGGTCTGTAACAAAGTATATATACGACTATCTGTTCCTTCTGGTAAGTTCTCACAGGCCAAGTCTTTTGCTCCTCAGTTTGTGGAGGAAGTTTGTGTAGATTCAGGAGCAGGTTCTGATCATGACTAAGGAAAAGAGAGGCAGAGCGAACTAATGTTTTTGCAAAAATAAAAAAAATATATCCTTTCATACTTTTGAGGAAATCACTGCTTCTTGCTGGCTGAATGACCAAGTGTTTACCTATCAAATGAACGAATCACATAATTTATCATCCTTCTAATAAGATATTTTTAAGTCTTAGAATTAAGTATTACTAACAGATCAAGAAACCCTGAACTGGCATGAGGAAGACTGTATCAGTCCTTTGGGTGGGCTACTGCTACACTTTAGACTATGGTGAAGACTGGCAACTAATTAGTTGGTTTGCTTTTTTTCCCCCTAAAGGGCTTCATATATGGACTTCAGTATTAACTTCAGAACGAACTGCCTACTGCTATCTAAAAAACAAGTACTATTAGCTGCAATGATACATCAATAATTGAGCAAAAAGTGCTTCCTTCAGTGTTTCAGAAAACAGAAGTGACTTGGAGCATCACAAACAGGTAGGCTGATGCCCCAGTCCTGTGAATAAATTAAGCCAGGAGCTGAGATACCAATGGGTAAAAATCTGGCAAGCTGTTCACTCTTTGCTCATTCAACTTGGGAATTTCAGTACTTCTACTCAGAAGCAGCAAAGCAGTAATTGCACAGATTTACTAGGAAACTACCTGTATCAGTCCCAGCAAAGACTGGCCTATGAAACTTCACTTACCTCCTCTACGAAGAAGCAAAACCTCTCACCACTGCCACGCTCCTGGAGAGATGGATTTCCTGCACTTAATTTTTTGAGTTGTGTCTATGTGTATTACTGTATCCAATCACCATAAAAGTGTCAAAAGCAAGAACAGTAGGTTCGAACTGAAAAGTGGGACTGAAACAATTCAGAAAACTGGAAGTAGGAGGTCTCATTTCTCATCAGCTGCAGGAGACACAGAGCCAGAAGCTACTTATGCTGAAGTGTACCCAAGAAACAGGCATACTGAAAAGCATGCCTAATTGGAATCATTAACTTACATCACTTACCTGTGTTAAGAGACATATAATGGAAATGTAGCAACTGCTGTAACACTGGGTCGGTAATTTCCAGGAAAAATAAGACATGCACTGCAGAAACTCACTGAAGATGTCTCCTTCACCCTCAGAAAAGAGGACTCAACCCGCTCTTCTTGGCTAATAAGAACTGATTAGCTCCTCCTAGATTAACACATATGCTGTACATAGACACCCTCATGTCTTGAACACAACACCTCATGTGACAACTACAAGACCTAAACCAGTGAATATTCTTAGAGTCACCTGTGGCGGGCTTTGCAGAACCATTCTATTTGTTCTATTACTCTGATTGAATGTCCACTTTCACAACAAAGGAATAAAAAATGAATGAACTAACACCGTGCTTTTAACAGAATAGTATTTATACCCTTCTGCTGCCAGCAACTACACAGAAAATACGAGGATCCCCAAGGCAGCACAGTGACTTAAAATGCTCTCCACAAAATCTAGTGAAGTCAACAAACCCCATATAAATGAACAACCTCTGGAAGCAGACAAGATGTTGGAGAGAACTTGAAGGCAGACATTAGAGACAAGTTAGTTATAGCAGGGACTCACTGATGAAATACAAAGGCAATTTAAAAACCCTGCTCCTGGCACTGTTGCCCCTCACACCTGTGGTGTTGGGGTTTTTTTTACTTTTACAAAATGTCTTATCTTTTACATAGTAGAAAAATGGAAATTCCTTGCTAGGAAAGGAGTATGTTCTCTTTTGGAGCACAAACTGCTAATTTTGAGGATTACAATCATTGCTGTGTCTTATTTGACTGTAAAAGCCAAGGTTAACGCTACTCTACAATGAGAGAAAGAAGAACTAAATCTTAGATCTTAACAGTTCATGTAATCAAATCCTATTTTGTGAATTGCTTAAGATCCAAAATGCCCCAGCTTTATAAACAGAGTTTCATGTACTGAAAAAAAAATATAAAATCTGAAAACAATCTTTTGTCTATACTCTCAGTTTGGGGTATCAAATCATGTTACTGGTGTGCACTGTGTAATGTCAGTGCGTGTTAAACAGAAAACCTTCCAAAATGGACTGGCTGAAATCTGTGTTTCCAAGGGCTGGCAAACAAAATCTGAAATCTGAAAAATCCTAACAACTGAAAACTGGGGAAATTTTTTGTGATGATGGAAAAAATGAAGTTCTCACAGAAGAACAATGTCAAATTGACCACTGTCAATTTTAGGCTAAACACTGTTACTCCGCCTATTTTTCTTCCTACATATATTTTTCCATTTACTGTCTGATGTTTAAACAGTAGTTAATTTTACCAAGATACACATACCTTTGTATTGTGTGGATTTGCATTACTTGTGCCATGGTGCCATTTACAGGCCAATACCACGTGCTATGTGATTATGTTGTTGTCCAAGAAGACAATATCAACCATTTTACATTAGTCTGACGAGAATCATCACAGCTTCTGTTCAACAACCGAATATGGGTCATTACCATATTGACCCCTCCCATATTATGTATCTGCAGACTAACAAGAAAGTGAAAACCTTCAGAGATACAGCTATTTGTAAAAGACTAAACATTCAAGACTATGTATTTCCTCATATTTATTTTGTAACCATATTTTTCTAAAACATATTAAAATAGAAAAATGTTCATCTGATTCATCATACAAAGAAAATACCAATAATAAAATAAGTAATAAAATACTGAAAATATATGAAAGCACCAAAACATTAAAATATTCTTATTGGCAAAGACTCTAAGAATATATTTTTTTGTAATTTTACAGTAAAGTGCTATTCAATCCACTCAAATTAAGGAATTGGTATTTTAGCAAATTAAGGAATCGGTATTTTAGCATAGTAATTATTACCTTAAGGTTACAAATTACTTTGTTACCTTTTCCAATAAGACAATCACCCATTTTGTTGGAAGCAAAGCATTTGAGTTGCATGCACATGAAAATAACCCAAGTAACAGCTTCATAATAAGCAGTGAGCAATACAAATTGGCAGCTCATTAGGAAAACAAAATATTGAGAAACAAAGTAAGAAGAAATGAGATTAGTGAAAAATTAAGAAAATGCAGATGTGATTAAACATTGTATAAACTAAGAAAGGACAGAAAACTGCGTACCAAACATTTCTGTAGCCTTGCTTTTTACATGGTATTTTGTTTTAGTAATCCTATTGCTGTTTTTTTTTTTAGTTAATCTGTTTATTAATGCACTGTGTTAAACTGCCCTTTTCTAATTCCTAGAAATGATCCTAGATCACCAACACATTGTAAGCAAAAAGACAGAAGCAGAGTATGATCTATATTTTTCCTCAATAATCGCTTCTCATCTATTGAGGTCTGCAGACAAAGCTAAACAACCTGTGACAAAGCCAATTTGTAGCAAAAATTAATTCTAGCAACAGAATTATTTTAAGTTTTTAGATCTTTTTAAGAGTGAAAATTTTAAATGTATGAAAGATACCATCAGTCTCCTTTTAAGTTTTTATAATTTTAATATACATATTTACAGCAATGAATACAAAGAGTCCTTTTTAGCAAAGTTCTCACTAGCTTCACGCACCATTTCCACAACAGCTTCTGTGAAATGGCAGATATAATACTTTTATGTTGTCTTCAGCAGTATTTAATCTTCCTGATTTGATCGGCTTTTTTCATAAATTCATCTGTAATTTAACCAGATTGCACAACTCAGAGTAAGTTCTTACCCTGACTATTTAGTAGCCTTTTTATGAACCAATAATAGGTCATCACAGTCCAAAAGTCAACCCTCACACTTCTTCTGCAATTTGAATACAAGTGGCTTTCAAAAAAAAAAAAAAAAAAAAAAAAAAAAAAAAAAAAA
>VWZG01012024.1:194203-218454 GCA_013396735.1 Grallaria varia
TAAAAAAAATGGCTTTAAAAAAAAAAAAAAAAAAAAAAAGAAAAAACTAGAAACTTGTCTGTTTGTTACTTGGTAAGAAATATTTACAATAACTTTGCATTTAGAAGAAGCACAATAATAAGGAATTGAACCAATGAAAGCAATGAACCTGAATTACCAAAATAATTACTAACAACAAATACCTTCCTTTATATGTGCGTGTACACGGATTATATAAAAATTCCGCCAGTTCTACATAATTTCTCTGTTTTCCTGAATGAACCAATTAACCTCAAAACACACTAAGTTGACTATTTGCATCTTGTATGAGAATAATTCAAAATGTAAGAATGAACATGATAAAATGAAACTAAACACTGTATTTAAAGTAGTTGAATAGAGGAAAAAAATCTAAACAGTTTTATGTAATATTGTATTTGGTTTCCTCCTTCCAGTTTAGTAGTTTTTTATCAAGTTGTACATTGAAAATTGGCCCTAGCTCTAACATCTTCCTCAAGCCCTATTCTAAGTGTCAGCTTAAGACAGTGATTTCAGTAATTCCATTTGCTGGTTATTCACTTCTTCTATTTTTTTTCCCAGGAAACTGTATCCTTGTTCATTGCTGTAGGCTCACAAACCTCATTTTGGCAGTTCCAGAATCTGAGTGCAGCACTGCAATCTCTTCTCTTCCAATGCACCATGATAGGCAGCAGCACATCCAGGGCACAGCAATTCTTTTTAGCTTCTCTGGGCATATGCCAGGTAGAAGCAGAAGGCAGCAACAGTAACCGATAACAGTGATAAAACAACTGACAACTGCTGGAACCAGAGGCAGCGATGCATCTGCTCTTCAAGTCTTTTATTAATTTGCAGTAAATGAGTTAGCTGAAAATAGAATAGTTTCATTAAATTAGAATTACTGCACATGAAAGTACTCAGTAGTTTTGAACAACTTAGGCAATAAGCATGGAAAAAAAGACTTCTCACAGTGATCTCTCAGCAACATCTTTTCTATATCTCCATACTTCAGGAAACTGTTCCATAAAGGAGCTTCAAATCTTAAGTTATGGATAACCCAGATGGCCTGTATCAAGAGGTGACATCTTTACACTAGGAAGCAAAAGATACCACTGAGGCTCACTGCTACCCCAGATCTGCACATACACATGCATAACGTAGCATTTTATTAAACCGTTATCATTCAACAAAGTAGTTAAATCACAATCATTGATTTAGTTACTTTCAATTGCTGAGCTTTTCAAATAGCATAAGCCACAAAGCACCAAAAAGGTTCAGTAAAAATTCTTTATCTCTATTTTATTTTATAATTTTGTTTAATATGCAGCACAAAAGAAAACACCAGTACCTGCATATGTAAATCTTCATTAGTTTTTGCTGGAATATTAAATGCATTGTCTTTTAGTGTCAGAGAAGAAGGTTTACTGCTTTCTATGACATGACACCTGAGCCTGTGAAAAGGGAACAAAAACACACATCCATCCAAAATCACAAATTCATTGCAACATTGTATAATTAATAGTAAACAGTGTAACAGTTATTATATACTCTTTACTATCTGTTCTAATTGAATAACTTTCAAAATTACTATTGCAATGATAGCCCGAAAAGGCTTTCTCAGTTCACCAATGATGTTTTGACAGCTCTTCATCTAGAAAGCAAGAGTAAAAACATGCGCATGCTCAGTTAAAACATCTCTTCACCTATGTTCCATCACTTTGGTCCTAGGGACATCTTTCCAAAACTGAGTCAGTTCTGGTACACCTGCTCCAGAAGACTGGTCCATTTCTGCTGCCATTATAAGGAAACGATCCTGCAGAGAAGCTGCAACACCTGCCCTCAGAGAAGAGAAAAAACCGCAAACAAACGTTTAGTGTGCTTAGACAAAATGACAATATTACAAAGAGTATAAGAAGTACTTTGAACAAATGTGATCTAAAATGAGAGCTTTTTTATGGCAGGATACCAGATACTGACTTACTAGAAATAACAGTAACAAAATCATTCCCTAAAGCTCATTAATTTTGATTACAGTTTTCCCAAAATTATATTGTTTTAACGGAACTAGTTTTATCTGAACAATTCAAAGACAATTCATTCTCCAGCAAATTCACCTGTTCTTTCAACAATTTAGGAAACTGATTTACAGCAGATAAACTCCCACTGTACTAGTAAACAAGTCAGACAGTTGCCAATCAGACTTTTTGTTTTTTAAGACAAGAAACAGAACGGACTGAAGACAAGGGCTGCTTATGCCTGAGTGGAGTAGTAAACCAGGACAGGCAGTTACTCAAATGCTTCCTGACATCCATGGTTTTTTAACAAATAGTAACATTCTCATACAACAGTCAAGCAGACACAAGGGTCAGTCTTACACACCAGCAAGCACATACAAACACCAGTATCTACAGTATCAGTCTATCAATAAAACTTGCCCAGATTTCTTAAAAAAATGGTACTGCAAATTTTTACTTACCACCATGAAGAGAGACTATAATATCCAAGGATGTGCCAGGTTCGCAGCTGCTGTTACTGGGTTTAACCCTGTATTTTTCAGGGGCAGTTGTTCTCACCTATAAACAAGGAATACCAAACAAACATATAGTAAGTGCATGCATGAATTCCTATTGCTTCATCAACTCCCGCATTCTGCAGTAACTAAATCCCCAAAACTTTGAAAATAAGGATAAGTTCTAAAAAACATGATTTTGTAGGAGTAATAGGATTCCAGTATTTCACTTTTTCTCCCTCTTAACCACTTTTATCCTTTCTTTTCTTGCATTTGCTATTTTTCTTTTGCATACATATTTAAAACCAGCCAAGAATACAAAATGGACTGTTACAATTTTTAATGTGAAAATATAATTTTTGTTATTTGAGCGTGCAGAGAACACAAAAGATGGGAAAAATGTATAAAGATGCAAGTAAAAGTATTTCTGAAGCAAATGTAAGTGCATTCATTCCTTTGATGGTGACATTTGCAGATGGATCTGCCTCATTTTGGAGCATTGCTAACTTGTTTACATCCAATATTTAATACGAAAAATTCTAAAAAGACAACTTTGCAAAGCTCAAGCCTTTTTTTTTCAGGAAGTATTAGACTCTCACTGAAAAACTAACCATCACAATAACTCTTTTCCAGTCAGTGCTTTAATGACTTGTAATACTGATTAACCCCTTTGAGGTAGCACATTGTAGACACAAATTCAGCCAGAAGATTTCTTTGATCTCCTTCAAATATCACAACAGAATAAAATATTTTGTCTGTACAGTGGGTTTAATAACAATTCTTCCTCCTTTCACAAAACAAGTAAAGGTTACACATTTAGTAAAGGAAACCAGGCCACACATAAAACACTTACTTTAAAAGCCACTACGTTTTTAGTGACGTTTGTAAGAACTATCAAACATTTTTTCTCTCCAATTTCTTTGGATCCAAAATATAGTTCTTCTGCTGGGCTAGTAGGAAATTTAAAAAGAATTATTTTTTTCAAATTATCTTTACAACATATCATAGAAAAAACCCGACCACACTTACAGGAAAAAAAAGTATTTCCAACCCTATAGCTAGTCAGTATAAACAGATTTTCATCAAAAAAGCTGTGAAAACAAAATGCAGAAATTTTGCAGTGAAGCTCAGGGTTGACTCATGACAAGTGGAACTAGCTGCCTCAGCTGATTACTACCCTTGACTCCTTCCATCCGGAAGAGTGTGACTATCTGCAACAGCAGGAATAGACAACACACACAGAGAGTCAGCCACTGCATCTTAGAGCGGTGTGTTATGGGAAAGCATTATGAATTTTAATTTATGCTAATTTTAAAGAATATAAGGTGTCGCAGACACGGAGCAATTACCACCTCGTACATCTATCCCTGTAATGGATATAGCGCACTCATATGAGGAAAAGGCAGATACCCACAAGTGGCAACCATTTCAACCACTACAGCTAAATTCACTTGTGCTTATGAGTCAGTCTTCACATATTTGTGGTGTCACATGCATAAATAAAGCTACTGCTTGTTTTTAATAATCTTGTGCAATTAGGAGAGTCATGCATGAAATATGTTAAACCACATCAAACTAACACAACTCATTTTGGGTAAGCATTCAAATGAATACTACTAGGTAAAAGGTAGGGCATGCTCATATAATAAAAAAGTTGAAAGGAAACTCAAGAAGTGAAAAGCTTTTCTTTCCATATGTCACATTAGAAGCACACAAAGTATTCCTGTATTATGCAGTACTACAAAACTGCATATTCCTTTGACAGAAAGCCTTTTTCAAAAAATACGGCTGTTTTTGTGTGTCCTCTTTTTAGGATGTCAATTTCATGTTAGTTTGACCTCCTCCTCAAAAGATCTCATTTTATACTGCCAAACCTTTCTTCTCTCACTTAAAACAAATCAGTGTATTAGCTGAGAAGAAAAACCCTTGGTGCTGTAGGGCCAGCAGATTCCAACAGTGATTGTGTAGGCGGGGGGTACTGATGTTTCACAATGCATTAGACAGTCCACATAACAAGAATATTTTTTTTTTTCTGTTTTGATGTGGAAGAAGGAAGTGTGCCAAAAAGGCTTAAACCCATCAGTTTCTTGGTTTCTAAGTTTAAAACAGCTTCATAGGGTAACTATCTCCTCCTCTCAGTATTTTTCATTTCCAAATTCTTAACTCGAGTAACACTAGGGAATGGAAGGATTCTATCTACAAAATATCTTGGCTATCTTAATACTGTACTACTGCAGTGTATGTTACAGCAATTGCAAGATGAATCATCAGTGAGACAGGAAAACATTAATATTAACTAGCACTAAAAACAAAACCACAAAAAAGAGATCAAGGAAAAGAACACCATGCCAGAACCTGATCTTTCTTGTTCTCCCACTAACCATGGCTATTGATCAAAGAAAGGAGGAGGGAGAAAAAAAAACAAAACAAAAACAAAACAAAAAAACCCCACAAAATCAAAACAAACAACAAAAAAACAGAAACCAAAAACCAAACCAAACAAAAAAAAAAACAACCAAACCAACAACCCAAAAAACTTGGGCACCACCATGTGTCTGTGACATCAAGCAGTTCCACAGTGTTGGGTGGGCTGGGGTGTAGCTGTGTTAGGAGGGTGTGTTGTTTAAAGAAATACCCAGGCTTTTTAATTTTCACAGAAACATTTTCTTTACTCTGATATGCGTGACTGAAACATTTCAGTTTGTACAAGAAATTCTGGTCCCAAAATACACAAGATGAGCTGCTCTTTGCCAGAGACAGAGCAAGGAAACTGCTGCTTTTTGTCTTATCAAATCAATTCATTTATTGAGGAGAAAAGTCAGAGGCCACCCTTCCATTGTAAGGTATGGAAGGCAAATACAACAGTGGTCTAAATGAGGGAGACAGCTCAGAGTGAGACTACAAATACAAAAGAGCACAAGGACCCAGCTTAGGTCCGCAATTTC
Organism: Grallaria varia; assembly: GCA_013396735.1. NCBI lineage: Eukaryota > Metazoa > Chordata > Aves > Passeriformes > Formicariidae > Grallaria > Grallaria varia. Next base: position 199,655 of record VWZG01012024.1, read on the forward strand.
CCAGTGCCAGAGCTGCGGTGCCTCGACTTCCTGGTCACGCTCCAGGCTGCTCCCTTCACAGGACAATGCTGGGATCAGCAAGGATGCAAGCCAGTCATACTCGCGGTACAGTCTCTGCAATAGGTGTCTGTAATTGGTTATAAATGGCACTACATATTATCAGTTCAGTCAACTTCAGTTTAGTGTCCTGAGAATCACTGCAGGGAAGTGAAAACTGCTTCTAGCGTCTACAAAGGTAGAACATCAATAAAGAGCAAAAACTGCGCTCAGGACTGTACTTAAAGAAAGAAAGAAACAAACAAAAAAAAAACCAAACAACAATGGAGACACTAGTATTTTATTTTCCATGAGAGCAAGACTGCATGAACTGCAACACTTCTATTAAAGGACACCTTGAAATATTTTAAGAGTTTAACAACAAAAAAAAAAGGTAGAGTATGTGGGGCAAGGTTGGGTGGTGGTGTTGTTTGCTTGTATTTGTTTTTTTGTTGTCTGCTTATGATACTTGTCTCTTTTTTTTAAATTAAGAAATGGGCAGAAGAACACAGCTGCTTTTGTCATCACCCCCGAAAATTCTTAACATTCTTTTATCATCACAATTCTGCAGTCTATGCCTTTGTCCTGTCATACAAGACACTATGGCTATACAGAGGAGGGTTTTGATTTCAAAATTAGGAAAAATTCACATACAAAATAATTTTTATGCTAATGAGCATGTCATTATTCAAATTCATTCCAAAACTAATTCATTACAGCACTTAAAAAATTAGCTAAGAAATTACCTAAAAATTAGATACTTTCTTCATTCATCTAATAGCAAACTGGAAGTGAAAATAAAAGTTAACATCTAAATTCAATTCTAAACAGACATCTTGACCTGAAAGGCAGTGAAAAGAAAAAACTAAATTGGCTAATTGATTTCTTTTTCCTGGTTTAATGATAAAAAGCAAGTTAACTGCAAGATGTAAGCATCTTGGAGACAAAACCTTATGGGCAGATACACCATTTATACAGAGCACTTTCCACACAAAATACATAGGAACCATTCATTAAATTTAAATGGTGCAAACTACTAGTGTAGCTATTTATACCATTTTAAGGTAAAAGAATTCAAGTAAGATTTAACAGTGAAAACTGTCCTGGTAAAGCATTGTTTTCTCTTAAGCAAATGCAATCAAACGATAGCAAACCACTGCTCTCATTACAGATAAGCATAGGTTTAACTAAATCAGACGGTTTTTCAATGTAAATGTTTCTAACATTCAATTAAATGTACACCTATTAGTACAAAAAGCATGCCCATGCTGACACCAAAAGATTCACTAAAAACATATAAACCCAGAAAAATTCTGAGTTTTGTAAAAATCATTTTTAAAAGATGCTTTTAACTTGTTTTCCTCTAAAAGTCTGGAAAAACTACTTCATTTTGAAAACCAACTGGTTCAGTACTCAAGTGTCCAAGGCACAGTGTGGAAAAAAAAACAAAAAACAAAACAACAAATACTTAGGGAAAATTATTATTACCTGATATGTAATAAAGGTCCTTTATAAGTGGTTAATGCTTTCTTTGCATTTTTTGGTTTGACCTCTGTTTTGTCAGTTTCCTCTGATTTGGAAATGTGTTCTATAGAATTCATCTGAGTAAAAATGATAGTTACAACAATTAACTGGAAACCTGGATTGCACATTGCAGAATCATGCAGGTATTTCAAAGAATATGATGGCGTATTTCAACAATTTACACATTACAGACTAAGCTTAATATGTATTCATTCCCCGAAGCTGCTTGAAGTCCACTGAAAAAAGTGAGCTGCTATAGAAGTTACATTAAAATAAACATGCATGAAACAAAACCTCTGCTTTAATTTTTTTCCATGTATTTTGCTGATGCCCAAGTTAGTTTCTGAAAAGTCCAGACACTAATTTATAGTACTTCAAAAGTTAAAAATGATAAAGTACTGGTATTATTCATTCACTGCAAAACTTTTCAATTCAAAGAGATGCCCCAATACAATCACTGCAACACTGAACAGAAAACACAGGAGCATTTTCACACTTTATTGCATTGCAGAGTTGCTAAACATATCTTCATTGCTTTTAGATGAAATTCTGAAGTATTGCAGAACATAAAAGAAATAATACTGATTGAATTGGTGCATCCAAAATGCAGGTATCTTAGGTTCTGAGGGTTTTGCTTCCTAACATTAAGAAAATACATGTCAGCAAGCCTGGGCATCTTATTACCAGCAAAAAAAAAAAAGGTAAAAAAAAAAAAAGCCACCAAAAAACAAAACTCTGGAACTCAGATGGCTGGGGGAGGGTAATGCAGAAGACTGAAAGAATTAATGACATCATGATTCAAGTTCAGCTGACTGAAGAGTTTGCTTAGTCTCCTTTTTATTCCACTTCAAATACAGAGAAAAGACATGAAAACAATTCAGTTTGTGTGAATTTTAAGTATGGGAATGAGAAGAACACAAAATTTTATAAATTTCATAAAAGAAACCAAATAGTAACTTCTCTTCATAATTATATAAAATTATAGTCAAAAGTTAGTGTGTAAATACACTGCACTAATTGTATGTTGGGCTTTGTTCTACACAAGTTACCGGAGGAAGTATTACTACAGAAGACAACAAAGGTGGAGGCATCTACAGGAGAGGCATGTACTAACCAATTTTACCACTCATGGCACCCTGTACTCTGTGGAAAGAAATAGGTCCTTCTATGGGATAAGAGGAGGCTTACACGTATTAAATAAATCAGATTAATTCTTAGGGAACAAGAGTCTGCAAACAAAGACCTGTAGTACAGGAAAATGAAGATAAAGATATCTCCCAAATCACTTGAAATACATTAGTTTTGAAAGTGGCCTTACTAAAAAACTATTTGAGTATTTATATTTAGATATATAGATAGATATTAGTCAATTAAAATAGTTAATTTGGAAATAAGGTATGCCAACCATTCTGAGACAATAAGGGATTATTTTTGAAAAACACAATTTAGAAAATATAACAGTGAAGTGGCAAACAATGGTGTACTTGCACTGGAAGAAATAGCAAGCATTTTAAAATATGCAAACAGAAGAGGTGTGAATTTAAGAAAAACCACCTAATTTTTTTACAGAAACAGTACCAATAACTAGATTTGGTCTGAAACTTTAGAAGTATGTTAAAGGTAAGGCCTTAAAAGTGCTACAAGGCTAATTGACACACGATGAGCTTTAAAGTCAACCACAATTCATTGAAAAAATTGAGTAGCAACTTGATTATACAGTGTAAAAGAGAATTATTTTTTATGATATTTCAAGAGTAAAAAAAGTAAAAAAACCCCACCTTTAAGTAGAAAGGTCAGCCAGGCAAATTAAAAGAAAACCAACAAACACTGAGGCTTAAGCCCGAAAGGCAACCCAGACACTGCACAGGACTTTCCCATGTTTCTGTATCTGAGAATCATAGCTTTAAAAATGTGCTACAAGCAAAATGCGCTACTGAGTCTAATGGTCAGGAAGTCACCATGGTTATGTAATGCTTCCTTTTGACCTTAAGGTCAGTGAAATTATCTTTTCTTTTGAAGAGCTGGCCAAGTTGCAAAGAACAACTGGACTACTATGTGACCTGTGTGTCACAAATTATGCTGATAAACTTGGAATAGTAAATGAAACTGAAAGTATTCTACTCCAATAAACAGAAGTTTTGCAACTCACATTCCAAAATTTATTATGACACTGAAGTGGTGAATTTCAGATTTTTCCTATTTGCAACAGCAATATCCCCAGGGCTTATCAATGCATGTTCCTCAACATCATTTTGTATGAACTTGTAAAAAAGTGTCAAATAATGCCTTTATTTCTGAATAAAGAACACTGCAGGAAGATTAAACAGGACTGACAGAGTAGGAATACAATTTTTTCTGAGAATAAATGAAAATCTATGATGAAAGTATAAATATCTAACAACATATCCTCATGTACATACTGATTTAAACAACTCAGAAAACTAGATGTATTTCAAGATGTACACCACCAGATAACCCAGTTAAAAATCAACCAATTAGATAGACATAACCTTTGAAAACAAAACAAAAACCTTTTCCATTTTACTGCATAATTCACTATATTCCAAGAGATAAACTAAATATTTTGTAAACATTTTACACCTTCTGAAATATCAGACTTGTCTTAAAGAGTCAAGGTTGAAACTGCAAGCATAATTTTTCAGTTTTACTGAGTTCTTTTGTCAAATTGGAGGACAGAACAAACTGTTAAAAAAATCCAACACTAAGACAAATAACAAAAGTGATAGGGCTCTTGTCCCACTTTGTATCCATTTAGCTAGTCTTTCCTAAATCTGCATAGATACCTTTTTCTGATTAGGAGTTTGTGTTTCATTCACCTCCCCAGCCTCCTTGGTGTCTGCATCTATCTCTTCTTTACTTTCATGCTCATCTTCATTAGTAATGGGCCCATTTTCACATAAAGGAGTTTGAAAGTCATCATCAACCAATGGAGGATAACTGTACTTGAAAGAATCCTAGAGGATAAAAAGATTTTTAAAGGAACAGTTTTTTATTTAAGACTATGAGAAGTGCCATCTCCAGAATTTTTCAAAGAAATACTACCCATTTTGTTTCACATTACTTGTACATTTCATTTACCCATTTTAAATTGTACCCCTGTGCAGAAAGCTAACACTTAGCAATAGGTTTTATATTGCCTCAATGGACAAATAAATACACAGTGATCCAATGAAGACAAACTGGAACTGTTATTTATAGTTACAGCAGAACTGCAGAAGCTGTTCTATCAAGAATCAGCATTTGGAGTCTTACTGCTGAAGTTCTCTTCCTCGTTCTAGAAAATGTGGTTTAAAACTTATGACAGCTATTTCTAAAAACACTCCAAAAGTGATGAAAAACATCAATTGTTCTTCTCATGTTAGTTTCATAATGGTCATTTAAAAAAGAAAACAAAACCCAAACCCACAAAACAACCCCAAATAATCCCTGAAGCTTAACCCAGCATGTGGACCTTTAGCATACCCACTGCAAGTCAGACCTCAGCCTCCAGAATGCCAAATCAACTTAAAGACTATATTAAAGACACATGAGTAACACTGCAGCAGCATATTAAAGTTCTCAATGACTACAGCAAAGGTATCTTTTCTATTAGAAGACCAGTAAAAACCAGTTTTTGCAAATTAGAAATTCTCTTAACATTCTCAAAACAGTTTTATTATATCTAATGTTAGAAACAGTGTTTAAACAGGGATCTCTGTGCCCATTGCATTTTCAAACAGTTTTAAACTTGTGGTAAACTGAATTAGTCTGGCACCTTTTCCAGTGAAAAAGTAAAATATTGCTTTGACTCCTGTGAGGCAGACTTGAACAATGCTCACGGTTCGCACACTACACAGCCAGCCGGGAGTAACAAAGTGTTTCAAGAGAGCTCTCCATAAGCAAGTAGATTTTCTCAAAACAAGAAGTAATGTGATGTTGAGGAAAAAAAGGGAAAAGTCTTAGATGGACCATTCAAAGAAAATTCAAACAAAACAGCGTACTTCCTATCATCTATAATCAAGGCCTATTCCTCAGGCTGCAGTAACAAAGTCCTTTAAGTCAATGAAACCGTTATCTACCAGCTTAACCAATATCCTATTAGGGGCCTGAAGGATAAGCTTTAATAATCAGTTACAGACTAATTCACTGTTAGAAGAAAAGACTCCAGATTGTTAGAAATATTACGGTAGGCTTGCAAAATACTGGCATCCCCCATTTGCAAATATTAGACAGAAATATCCAGCTTCCCCTTGGCCAAACTGGTAAAAAGCCTTTTCACTCCCTTCCAGCATGTGATCAAGTGCCTGTGACAAAGTGACTTTAATAAAGGGAAGTTAGTTTTGCTGCACACTTCACTTGGCCTCAGTAATCAATGATGCTGGATGGCTACAGCAGCCGAACTCTCATCACTAGGACAACTCAAAGTCCCATGTTTCATAGTCACAGTTCATAAGTTTCATTGAGATAGGCTTATCTAGTAACAGGGTAAAAACCTCCGACAGGTAAACAAGACAGATTTATTCAATGTTTGATACACATATTCTATAGACTTATGACTCTCTTTTACCTAAATCTAAAGACCTTTACACTACTATGTTTGGCGATTGTGGTAGAGTTCTTAATCACAGTAGTGATACTTCCTAAGATTACATGTACACAGCATGAAATCACAGGCAAAATGTCAGTCACATCTTAACTTCGGATCACTGACATATAAAAGATACATCCAAGAAAACAAGCCATGTGCTATCAATTCAGATACCTAGATGAAGAGTACAGCATTCTAGTTCCACACATTGTTCAATACTAGCACCAGTAGAAAGAATCTTAATCAATTCATCCTTGTTAAATCCATCTTCTGACAAAGGGCAAAACCACAAACTAAAACTCTGCTGTGTGTACATATCTTGTATCAGGGTGCACACAGTATTTACATCAGTCTTGCACAAAATGTTATTGAAGAGGCAACAAATCTCCATGGTCAGTCAGAAGTGTGTATGCCTTAAAAACTTGTCTGTTCCATCATCAATATCAACAACTGGAAGTGGTGGAATGTGGGATACAATAGATTAGGAAACCAGGAAAACACTGACTTTGTATATATTTATTAGTAACTGAAAGCCATTAGCAAATGACTCTTGAGCACCTAACCCTAATTTTCCAGACTGGCAAGCACTAGTTTGCTTCTAGATCTGTTTTGGGTAATTTTGACAAGCTCTCCAAGACATATCTGCTATAAAGAGAGTGACCTCCATACACTATGGACAAGAACAACTCAAAAGCCAAGTATGTGCTATGTAGCATGTATGGATTAGCTGTATGGTAATAGCCACAGTCCTGATGAGGACTTGAATGGAACTTCAATCAAATTTATATTCTGAAGTCCTTCAAAAAAGTTTGTTTTCCGTAATTAGTTTTGATGCTTTTGATATTCTGGGGACACCTTCGACCACTAGTTGTCTAAAATCAAGCATGTCAGCTGGCTGACAGTGGATTGAAGGACTTTAAGGAAAGTCTGATTCATCCTTTAAGTGACCCTGAGTTAAAACAAAATATACTTAAAGATAACTTCACTGAGATATTGAAGCTGGGAGCTTCCAATGGAGACAAAGAACAGCTCCCTTAATTAAGCAATCACTAACTCAAAGTTCAATATTATCAATTCTATTTCCAAAATGGATTTTTTTTTTTATGTTACATCCAAAACTAGTCTCAAACATTCTTCTGGGAGACCTAGACTGAACTGCACTTACACTCTTTTGTGTCGCCCCAAAGTAACCAGTTCCACCAGTTGCTTACATCTGATAAGGCCTGGCATTTCAAAGATGGATTCTACGAGGGCACTCAGCAGAAAGAGGATGAGTGCCTTATGGCTACTGTATTGAATGCAACGGATGCACAGGTGTGCTGGGCTCTTCAATGCCATTATGCTAGTTGCAAATATGAAAACTATTACTAGACAAGCAGAAATCAAAGATGATAGAAAGAGAATTGGAAGGAGGAAAAGAAAAAAAACCTTCACAAATAAAACCTAACACTTTAGTGGAAAATCTGTGGCAGGGGAACCAACTTGTGCCGTTCAAATACTGTGTTTAAAACAAAAGGCAGGCCTGACAACGCTAATAATGGAGAATGTACTCTTATCTAGTTCCCTCAAGAGGAGCCAAGATTAGTGACATCAAGGAAAGTTAAATTCTGAGAAAAGGTCATTAAGTTGTCTGTTGTCTGGTCACTGAAAAACTCCTTGCTGTGAGGGATGCAAAAATCCTACTATACTGTATACACTGAAGACATCTTTGGAAGAAAGATCTGGAGCACAATTTTGCAGTCTCAGTGTTATTTAACAATGCTTCCAAATTATGACAGGTTAAAAGCTCAAAACACCCATTGAGTGGCTAAATATCAAAGAAACTCAGTAGGCAGAGTATGTGCTAGTTCAAAATACAGGACTTTTAACATGCAGAGATAGTCATTTTTCTGAAATTGTCAAAACTTGTAGAGCCCTTGTCAAGCAAGTTTACTCCTATTCTTTATTTCTGCCACCAGAACTTACTCCTCAGACAAATGACTTGGGTAAGCCACCACCATGATTCTGAAATTTGTTAATACTCTCACAAGACGGGCAATATGGAACCAACTTGATCAACAATCACTGACCAGCAGTGAGACCTTACAGGATAAGGCAGAATTAGGGATAACTCAGATTGTGTGCTCAATCAGATGCTTCACAAGGATATTTAGTTTAGCAAAGCCACAATTCTTTCTTTAAAGACATAACTCTCAGGTAAGATAGTCTAAGAAGCAGATGGGAGATACTCAGCTCTAAGGAGGAAAAAACCTTGCCCCTCTATTGCAACAATAGGACAATACCATAGGACCCAGGCCCAGAACCACTGCTAAATACCATTCAACTCCTTACTGAAGCCACTTCAGACATCAGCAGCTCTTCCCTCAATACCCACTCCCAAAGTTCAGCAATTTTCACTTTCTTTCACATGAGAAAGTCCTTATAAAACACAGGGGAGTTTGGGCAGCAATTTTCCATGGAGAAAAAGGGTATCTTTTCTTCAAGAATCTCACACAAAAGCACTTTTTAAAGGCTGCTAATGTCAGTCAAATAAAAAGCCAGGTAACATTCTTTTATGTTCCCAAAACAAGTTTCATATATTCTGGCCACCTCAATTTTACCCTGGATTTATACACAAAGGAAAATGGCCTCTCCTACTACTGATAAAACACAACCTTCCTTTTCTCCATATTGCTGCTGCCATAATATCAAAAATACCTTAGAAAAGAACATGTAGAAAAAGAATACTTAGAAGTGCAGTGGGCTTATTCCATTACCACAAATGACCTATAAAAATTTTAAAGGAAAAACATCCTTTTTCTGCAAATTCTATTATAAATATTATACAAGCTAATCTACCAGCTTTGTGAAAAGTGAAATTTGCTGTACAAGATGCTTGTGCTGTTCTGCTCTTTAGATTGCACTAGAACAGGATTCTGGTTCTGCTGAAGTGATACTGCTTGTACCATACACTTTGGAGCTCTATTAAACTCTTTAAAAAGAATCTTCTACAGTCATGTCCTGAAATGCAGCCCTGGAGACAACAGAGAAGAAATAACTATGATATAACTGTCTTTAGTGAATCAAAGGTTTAGAGCAGGACAACAACTCTCAGAGGGCCATGAATCCTACTTTCTGTTCATAGAACTTGTTTAATAAACTAATGCTTTAATTCATCATGTAGGAAAAAAGTATTAGGAAGAATGACACTTAAAACAGGTTGTTTTTTTTTAAAAAGGTCTGAATAACTATGCAGTTTCCAATGACTTGTAAGTGGATGATCGATTCAGAAAAATTATTGCTGTGCTTAAGAGTGCCAGATGTCATATACTCATGAAGTTATTAAAAAATACCATGATTTGCAAATTAACACTGGCAAAACAATTTCAAGGCATTTCACATCCATGAAGTGTCAACTCTCAAGCCCACATACGGAATTTATACAGGTGTGTCTCAATCTATCACAGAAGGAAGATGAAATGTCATTATACTCACAGTTCCACCCATGTGAGGTGGCAGATACTCTCCACTGATGTATTCCTGTACGTCGCTCTTGTTTGTGAACTTTAACATGCTTATTGCATCGGGGCCAAGCCAACCCTTCACGATTTTAAATGCAGCTTTAAAACAAACAAACACACCAAAGAGTATATGTAAGTTGTCAGAAAGAGGGGGTTTACTGGGCTTTTTGATTTATTAGGGTTTTTTCAGTGTGTTGGTGGGTCTTACAGGACGTAGCTCGCTTGTGTTATGTAAGATAGTGCATAAGCAGCTCTGAAAGTATCTATCTAATAGGTATAAACGGCGTTAGGAAAACAGCACTATTTTAAAAAATGGAAAAAGTATCTTTGATCTAATAACTGACAGTTTTGTTGTCTTGGAATTTAGTCCAGGAAGTACTGAGGGGGTAAACCCCCAAAACCAGAGTGACAGACTCTGGCAAAGTTACAAATACACTTTTCCTAGCTGAAGTGTTTTGGTGATTTAAAGGATGCTTGTTTAGATCTACAAAGTATACTCAAACACCATTGTTATTTCAGTGGTGGTAAAACATAAATGTACATTAAAATATAAAGCCAGTATAAAAATATGCATTCATATGGTAAAAATAGAGGAGTAGTATGTTTATACTGTAAATTATAGTTAAAGATAATTTTTGAAGCACACATATTAAACCAAATGTAACCACATCAGTGACTAGTGTCAGGCATTTATCTTAATTTGGTATTTTAGTTTTTGGCTGGTTATAAGTGTTTGTTTGCTGATGATTGGATTCCTTAAAGGATTCCAGTTGAAACATTTACAGAATAGACTGCTTCTCAAGGTCTCCCAACTTTTAAAAACAACACAATGAATACGGATTCTATTTAAAGTATGATCCAAAAGACAATGTTAGTAGGAAAAGTAAAAAGTAAGCAACCTTCAAATTAACAGATTTAAAGATGCATGCTTAACAAATGCCACCATTCATCTGCATCTACACAAAGGAGAAAAATGTTTTCTATTTGTGCCTCCAAGTTTTAAAAGTTATCACAATCTGAAAAGAAAAAACAAACCAACCAAACAACTTACCATTCATTATCCATGGCATTTCAAATATTACTATCTTGGCTGAAAAGAAAAAAAAAAATCTGAATATCAAGTGTTAGGCATTTCTCTGTTTAAGAGTAAGCGCAGCAATAATAGTAATGTAAAAAAGCCAACATTCACTTTAAAAACCTCCAAGTTCACTTCCCTGTAAAAGCAATTTTGTATAATTGTTTTTAGGATGTATAAACTTATTGCTATTACTATATAAAAACATTAGCTGTTTGTTTGGAAAACATAATAAAATTTTAAGCTCTACACTGTTTATTCTTCTCGGGATATTACTTTTCTGACATATTGTTGCTAATAATCGCTCAAATAAGGCAAAAAAGGCAAGATCTCAACTTGACCTAGAAAAGCAACTACTGAACAGAAAACAAGTTTAACTGGTATATTCACCACATCCTCCTCTCAAAGAAAAAAATGCTGTGAGTCTTTGTAACCCCATTTTTTCCAAATGTTCCTTGTTTTAGCATACACGTTTGAAGATACTTATATGTATCAAAATTTTTCCCTTAATGTCAAAAAAAGAAAAATAATGTTGCACTTGTCTTGATATTTGCCTTGCTATTTGATCAAAGTTTTCAACTTTGATCAGCAAGCTGAAATCTAATATTCAAAGTTTAAGTAGCTGTAAAGAATTTCAATATTCACAAACAGTTTCACCTAAAATTTCTAACACGTTTAAGATGAGTTAGCAGAAGCTATGCCATGTTTGCTTATCCACAAAAAAATTAGCAGGCATGTATGCAGGGTTTTCCAAGCACGCACACAAACATGCCTTACTCATTTTCAGAACAAACCATTGCTCCCTCAAATTTTCTACAGCTATTCATTCTTTTCCCCCTGAAAAATCCTAAAGGAAACAAACTGTCATGCAAGTTTTTAAAGCTCCTACCCAAGTACCAACAAGCAAAAGAAATAACGGGCCAATTCAGTCCTACTATATGCTTATATTAATTTTTAATATGCAAAACCAAGTATTAGATTATTACTTCAGAAAGACAGTTGATTTTTGATGCCTGTAAAGTTTACTTACAGAGTTGTGCAGACTTACAGACACAAAAATATTCTGAATTTGCAACATCCACATGTTCCATGCAGTTACCCCAGAAAGGGCATGCAAAAATCTTCATCTCCCCCATCTCCCGCCATATTATGAAATGCTCTTATAACAGAAGTCCACAATGCTTAATATTTAATATGCAATACTTACTGAGGAAATTTGGGTAATAATCTGTAAAACAGTTGACAATAAACCGAACAAAATCCAAGTCCTAAAATAAAGTCACAACATAAATGCAATGTAATTCAAAACAAATATATGGGCTTAATTAAGAATATCACAAGACACTCATATTGTAACTAACCATATTCTGATTTTACACATACTACAAACACCATCAAAATGCAATGCAGTGCTTTTCACTTCATTAAACTGCTGCAGGATTGTGGTCAAACTTAGCTTTAGGACCTAGGAAAGAAGGCAACAGACCCAGTGCAATAACTTAAGTACCTAAACTACTCCAGAGTATCAACATGATTTAAGATGTGCAGAGAAGTTAAACCTTTAGCACTAGAGATGCTTGACAGATTATCTCAAAGCATTACAGGAAAAAGCGCTAACTATACTGAAATTTCCCTTCAATAGTTGCCTTACATCTTGTTCAATATAGTACTGCACTCAGTAGAATATTTTCAAAGGAAAAAAAAAGTACATTTTCATTTAAAGAGGACTTTTAATTTCTGTATTAATTTGTGGTATGCAATGAAATTGTGGGTTTTCAGAAATAGTACAAAACATTTCTGACTGAGGATCTAAAGCCTGTTGCAAATGTAAAAGTGCTACAAGGAAGGGGCTCCTACAGTGATGTAAACATGCTATTAAAACATTTGTGGACAGAGTGGAAAAAAAAAAGCCCCCCAAAAAAATCCAGTTTATAAGATGACAAGCCACAACTTGAAGCTTTATCAATAGCTCAGTAACTAGAAACTAACTGATGGTTTGGCACCTTTAGAGGTCATCTTCTGCCTCTAATAGACGCATTTATCTCAATTGTCTGTTGCTGGCACCAAACGCAGTATCTTTCATTTAACAGCATAAACGCAGTGATAGATTCTCAAGTAATTACTAGAATTTCCATTAACAAGGATGCTGCTCTTTATTCTGTTGCCTGTCCAAAAGCAACACTACCAAATATTGGAGGGATAGATCCAGCATTTTGATGAAAGCTGGAATGAGAAGTATAGATTTCATGGATCATTCAATAACTGCACCTGTTCTAGTTACCTGAACTGGTGCAACAAGGCATGAGCTATTAAAATTATCTGCTGCATACCAGTGATAAAAGCTAACACAGTAGATCTCCATAGCAATGGAACAAACAAACAAGGCACACTCCAGAAAAGAACTCAGAAATCCTAGTTCTTTTAACATAAAACTTATCAACTACTCTACATGTCCCCAAACAGCCATTATAAATATTCCTGTTCTCTAATAAATATACTAACTATAAAGTAAGACTGTACAATGGGACACTTGGGGACACCACTTGCTGAGATTGTGTCTCTGGGAGTCTGAGACACTGGAAAGAAGTTGCTTCAAAACACACCCATAAACCCCAAATCAAATCGATCTTTTACACCAAGGAAATTATTACAATCCTTTATTCTTTTTATACAAAACCATGGTTTCACTATTACCCTTAGGAATACGGACAGACAGCTCTCATGGCACAGGTAAGAGCACTGATCCTGCCTTTCAGAATCATACTTATTTAGGGCCTCGAGGGAAAACCATAAAGAGTTGTGGCTGAGGTCATTTAGTCTGTTCAGCCTGGAGAAGATCGACGGGAGACCTCACTACAGTCTACAACTTCCTCATGAGGGGATGAAGAGGGGCAGGCACTGATCCCTTCTCTGTGATGTCCAGTGACACGAACCCAAGGGAATGGCCTGAAGTTGTGTCAGGAGAAGTTTACGCTGGATATTAGAAAGAGATTCTCCACCCAGCAGGGGGTTGGGCATTGGAACAGCTTCTCTGAGAAGTGGCCACAGCACCAAGCCTGATGGACTTTAAGAAGCATTTGGACAATACTCCCACACACATGGTGTGACTCTTGGGGAGGGTCCTGTGAAGGGCCAGGAGTTGCTCTCAATGATCCTTGTGGGTCCCTTCCAACTTCACATATTCTGCGATTTGTCAAATCAAAGCTTCAAGGTCCTAATGCAACATTAACAATCTTGCCTGCAAAAGGCAGAAAAGTTTTTCAGATTTTTTCCCTTATATTTATATGCATTCTTGCCATACCACCAACAAAAAAAGAACAAGTTTTATCAATTTCTGTAATAACAGAATAGCATTGCATTTGGTAAGAAAAATTTCAATATTCTATTGAAATAAGATTTTTTCTGACTTACAGACAATCTGAAATTTTCAGTTATTAAATATATAAATATGCAATGATAGGCACAATCTCCACCCTGCAAGCTAAAGCAGCTTGGATTCAGCTCAGTCACCAAACTAAAAGCAAGTTTTCCACGTACTGCAGAAGACAAAGTTTAATATGTAACAAAATATTTTGCAAATTGCTCATGTCATGGAAAAAAGCCCTGCATAACACTAATATCAACAATCACTGAGTTATTTAGGTGTCCAAGACTGTACAGGGAATTCCCTTTTTCTGGCAAGACAGGTTAATTGAAAAAGAAATCAGGGAAAGACATTAAAAATACTTACTATGTGACTGATTCCAGTTTCAGCCATGTCAAATACCACTGTTAAGGGCTTTCCATGATCTCTCTTGGCATAATGTTCTAACCAAAAAGCTACGAGTTTCTTTTTATCAAGTTGCTGTTTAGGATCTCTCGTATGATGTTTCACTTTGAACCAAACTTGGAGAAAAACACACACAAAAATTGAAACAACAGATCTAAACCAACAGAAAACATTAGGCAAATAACTCTACAGGACTCACCAAAATTTATTAGCACCTCTGAGTTTGAATTCTACATTTCTGCTGATTTTGTGGATACTGAACAGCAGAAAAACAACTGCACGTCTCTCCACATACCCTCCTTTCCTCGCTTACATTTTACGTAGTGGAAATTTTTAAAAATCAAAGAATTACACCTCAGAAGAAACATTAAAAGTGGAAAAACACTTCTCAGGCATTTAAAGACTACTTCTTATCTAGATCATCGTTTCATAATTTCAAATTAAATCACATGGTCCTCAGACATTATACTCAGCATGTATTTTATATGTTGTTGTAAAATTTGTTTCTTTTTCTGATTATATTTTCTCCAGCATTGTAGTCAATGTATTTTGAAAAATTACTTATACATGCATTATGAATTGTATAAAAAGCAACAGATCTTTCTAAAATAAAATGAAAAATTCCAGAAGGTGAACAATATTGTATAAATGAAAGCCCAATACTTATCCACCTGGAATAAAAAAAGATGAGTCATACAGAGACTTGTTTTTTCACAAAAAAACCCCACAAGTATAATTCAAAGTAACAGGCTTTACGAAAGTGTCTGAAACAAAATTACTGATTATACACTGAAGTGATAAAAATATTCAAGGCATTAATGTGAAGAGCAGCCTTCCTTTTCAGTACCTTTATAATGTCAAAATTAGTCAACCCTGAAAATAATTTTAGATATATTCTTAATATTCTTCTCCCTGAAGCTTGGGAAGTATGAGTAAAAAAACAGATTTCTTCTCCATGTCTTTTATTCCCAATGGCAAAAATGGAATATTTTTCATGCAAAGAAGTAAATGTTTTTAAATGTTTTAACATTTAAGTAGTGTATTAACTACACTGTAATTTCAAAATTTTTAAGATAAATCCCTCTTCAAACACAGAACATACACTGAACTACTACATTTGTGTTTAAAACACAAAATCCAATCTTTCACAGCAATGACTATCTCTGGAATTAGAAACTAATTCTTGTAAAAAACAAAAAGGGAAAGGCAGAATTTCAGATTTAAATTTTTGGGAGTTTTTTTTTTTGTGGAGTTTTTTTGTTTGGTTGATTTCTTGAATTTGTTTTGGTTTTGTTTTTTAACAAGGTTCAAGATTAGTTCAGCGTTCACAAGGCTAGGAAAGTGATTTTTTTTTTTTAAATGCCTCTTGTCTCACAGAATTTAAGCTTAATTAAGAGTAAATATATGAGATGTTACAATAGATTTATTTATAGAAAATAATATTGGCCACCTATTATACAGGAATAAAAAAAACCCCCGTGAGTATTTCAGGCAATATTTACAGTATCCCTACAAATCTTACTGTTTCACTACTAGAAGTTAATCGCACAACTTCAAAGTTTATTCTCCAACAATTCTCAGATGTACAAGCTGTTTCTGAACATTCCAATGACATGGAAAAAAAAAATCAACAACAAAACAAAACCATTGCAGACCTTCCTGTGAACCACTGCAAGTATGTAAAAAGGTGGGCTGCTAGAAGAGCACAGACAACGCACTGCAAAAATGAACATTTATACTGGCCATATACTCACCACAGTGGATACAAAGACAATGAGCTTACACACGAAAGTTTAAAACTGCATTATAAATAGAATGAAGGTTTATGATTTCTTTAAAACTCCTGACAAAGTTTACCCATTCCCCTTTTGTGATCCAAAGAAATACTCCAAGTTACCAACTTATTTTTAGTAAAATCAGTTGCTAATACATACTTACTACTGTTCTTAAAACATTTTTTCAAAAAGATTCTAAAATGCTGTAAACAAAATAACGATGAATGACTGAAAATACAGTGTGCATAACTTACATAATTTATAGCCCTCTTTATCATATCCATGCAGAAAGAGAGCACCAATTTCAAACAGCCATTTTGGAAGGACAGATTCTGACAAGTCTACAAAGACAAATGAAATATTTCAGTAACCATATTAATAATCACATTGTAACTTAAGTCCCTAAAAATGCAAAGATCCAGCTAAAAAATACAGAAATATCTTTATAAACTACTTTGAGGCCTTTCCTAAAGCAAATATTGAGAAAATTTGAAATCTTTACTGTCGTCTTCTACTACTCTCATGCTATAGAGTAGGATCTATCACTGTGAAATAACAATCTACATAAGGAAAAAACTGCTGCAAATATTTTTACAGCCCTTCCCCCTTGCTTTATCTTTTATTTCAGATTGTGAAGTCCTGTAGATAGAGCTCACATTCAAAACATTCTCAGTGCAAAAATGAGATCTCTTCTGTTTATTGTGTCAGACTAGTGCTATTACAATGAATAAGAGCCATTTGTTATGGGATTTTCGTGTGTGGGTTGTTGTTTTTTTTTTTTAGGACTCCCTACTTTAGCAAACACAAAGAGACAAAAGATAGCTTTTTTCTTCCTAGTTCTTGCTCAGCTACCTATGGTACTTGTAAAATCTTTAAGAGGTGCTTAATCAAACTACATATAGAAGTCAGTTGTAATTCAACAGGAAAGCAACATACACCTTCAATATCATAACATAGCTTACCATTAACTGTATATTCTTTCCTCCACTGGAAGCTTTCATCAATCATCTTTAAAGTATCATCCACAACATCATGACGCCAAATCAGATAGTTTTCAACCCATTTATCATCTTGCTGAAGTCTTTCCACATCTCTAGAATCATATTTATCTGATTTATCTAGCAAATAAATAAAAAATTGTAAGAATATAGCATTTGCTACAAAAACATGAAGAGATTTGTCAAGTGTATGTATATAAGCATCTGCTAGGTACATAAGATTTCTTTTGCAGTCTCAAATTTAAGCAAACAAGGCATAGTATAAGAAATTGATTAAAATCATCTATCTGCTGGGATGATATTTATGTACTCTACAAGATTACTCTCACTAGAAAAATATTTTCTGTGATTCTTATTAAAAAAAATTAGAAAACAAGAAGGTACATGTAGGAGAAGTGTAATCAATTTTCTGTAGTTAACATGAATTACATAGTCTAAGAATATCTGTACAGATGAAAGTGTACATTAGCCATCACTAGCTCAGGCTTGAGTTCTCACACTTACAGGCATCAGCTTGTCAGACCACAAAATGTCAGACAACAAATGTTAAAATTACTCTTTTTGACCATGCAATATACATCACTGCAAAAACAATATTGTTTTCTTAAAAACAAAACAACAACAACAACAACAACAACAACAACAACAAAATCACACTTTACACTTTTTATAAACTGTTGCCCTACCAAATACAAACTTTATGCAACTCTGGAGCAATACAAAAGCTCCCAAGGCTTAAACTCTCCTTGAGCTACATTAGCAACAGGGTAACCACTTTTGGAAATACTTCAGTTGGAATAGTTGTTGTTGCTCTTTTTTTCTTACTTTCTAACAGGAAAGTTTGTAAAATACAAATGCCCAAGTGGACCCACTCCTAGTGTAGATATGCTTAAACAAAGGGTCAGTTTTTAAAACAATGGTCCACTGTCTGAGAAATTGGTATAAACAGAATGTAAATCAAGACCCCATGATAGAAACAGGCTTCTCAAACCAACAGACACGAATAGACAGCTCTTTGCTAACTACTAAAAAATACTTAAGCTTTTAAGCTATTCACATAATTCTTTTTTCCACAACAAGCATGAATTTAAGACTGATCACTAATGAAATCAATGTTAATGTTCACATACTAGAAAGACTATTTCTTTGTCAGCAGCAATAAACTCATTTGGGGATGTATATTTCAATCAGCTTGAGAAAGACATTAAGAGAAAGACACCATTGAATTCTGCCAATATTTGTAGTTTTACTGGCCTACATGCAAAGCTATGACCTATTTTACTTGTCTTTCAATTTGTAATGTTTCCTGTCAAAAAATTAGTAAATATAGCTGTAAAAATATACCAATTTTAAATGTGTCCCTCCACTAAGAGTTACTATAGTTGCATTCCCCAAAGCATCTTCTCACATCTGCTTCTTTCATCCATTATCTCTGGGTTGCTTCTTCATTATGTTTCAAATTTCCCCTTCTCCTGGGCCCATCCCACTACCTTACTTTGTTCTTTAGACAAGCCTATAAAAAAAAAAAAAAAAAA
>VWZG01012024.1:218486-252304 GCA_013396735.1 Grallaria varia
AAAAAAAAAAAATCACACTTTCCTTAATCTTAGTCCCCTACTTGCTCCTCTGCCCAAGACTCCAATCCACTAACACCTCTGTAACTTCTTAAATTCCGTTCTCTCACCATTTCCATAGTTGCACCAGACAGCTGATACCCTATATTCTGACTAAGCCCAGTGAAGTGATCACTCAGCACCAGACTGAAATGCTTAACTTTCCTGTGGAAGGGATGGACGGCAAAAATTTTGAGTATGAAATTTTATAGTCTCAACTGTTCATTTGAAATTTGATTAATCCCCCAATGATTTAGGATTTGGGCAGTTTTGCCTGAGAAAAGGTAACAGTACTTAGTTTTAAGTGAAAATCATGGAAAATTAACATTGAAGAAGATTTCCGCAGGACACCTCAGTCCTAATTCCTTCCTGCTTACAGCAAGGCTAACTTTCAAGTTCAAACAAGTTAAGTACCTTTTTTTCAGTCATGGTCTGAAAACTCTAAAGAGTAGAATGATTCCACAGCCTCTCATCATGTAACATGAATTCCAGTCCATATTCCCTTCAGAGATAAAGTCATGTACAGTAACCAAGCTGGCACATCCACAGCCAGATAAAGTAAGAGAGGCACTGGCTTCTCTTGGCCATGGCCCATGGGCAGTTCTGTGCTGTGCATTATTCACTGTGGTACATGGATTATTCAAACCATACCTTTGCACTCACAGCCACAGCAAACCAGCACTTTGTAAGATCAAAGATTTACTTTAACATCAGTATTATGTGTCTCCAGTGACCAAGTTACCTTACTTCACCTTGGTTTAGCAACCTCTAACAAGGTTCCAGCTTCCAGCCACAAGTGAACACAATTGAACAACAAGCTACGTATTTTGCTGAGATCAGTCCCATGTGTATCCTGTTTATAAAAGGGATTTGGGTACTGTGTAATTAAAGAGAAAATCCATCATCAGAACCCTGAGATTATCTAAATTGGTTAGTGCCTGGTGCTGGTAACTCAGAGGTTGTGAGTTCAACCCCTGTGGGGGGCATTCATTTAAGGGCTGGACTTGATGATCCTTGTGGTCCTTTCCAACTCAAGATTTTCTGATTCTGTAAAAACTAATGGGATAACATTTCACACCACTTTCAGAGGCCCTCTTCTTCATTTTCAGTATCTGTTTGAGAACAAACTGTCAAAATGACAAAATTGTGAATCTTGTATCAAACTGTAATTTGTGATATCATCTATTGTGACTGTGTGAATATTATAAGAAAATGAAAGTGAAAGGGGAACAGAGAAAATGTTTTATCCAAACTTCCATTATCAGTGGGAAGCAAGCAAGGGATAATTGAAAAAATATTTTCCCCTCTCGTCAGCAACTAAATTCTCAACAAGGCACATGTAATCCAAATTCACATGTATATTACAGTACACACTAAACCAGGGGGGAACAACTAATCAAATTCTGCATCCACAAGCACTTGCAGAATGCCAGTATTCGAATTAGGTAGGCCAAACAGACTGACAGAACAGCAGGAGTACTGATTACTGGATGACTTTTACCTGACTTATCCCATTCTTGCTAAAAAATAAGAAAATTTAGAATGAGAAAGTGAACTCAAAAGAGAGGTGTTTTAGCTCACACAAAAAAGCAGAGTGATATGCAACTGCCGGACTTCTTCCAAGCAACCAGTGATTGAAAATGTGTCAGTTCAGATGAGGAATTCCTTTCCAAATTTGTACATGTCACAATTTTACAGACATCTGGAGACCTGTTTTCAAACTATGCTGTAAAACAATCTGAATGTTTCTAATTTTAAATCACTCCTGGAACACTTAACTGCATTTACTGTATTATTAGAAACTTCTGGAGGTAAATCAGAATCAGTTGAAAGACATCTGGAGTTCAACACCATTTAAAAACATCCTGCACAACAATTAAGAAGCCAAAAAGGAAAAAAATTAAGGGACACCCAAATGGAAGTTCAGGTGAAACTATAAACTGAAGTTACATACTACAGATAATCTCCAAGCCTAGCCAGTTATGATAGCTGTAAACATATACTGATGCTTTTCTCAATAGAAAATTCGGTGCTTGATTCTTCACACTTGCAGAACTGCTACTAAGAGCTGAGACACTAAGTTTAGTCACCCTCAACTCAGGAAGATGGACATATCTGTAAAGTCCAAAAAGAACAGAATACCATAAAATACTTGGAACACACACCACTTGCCTTGAACGTAACTCAAGGAACAGCATTAACAGCTATTTTTGCTCAGAAAGAGGTAGTGAAAACCACCAACATAACAGCAGTGCCAGAATTCTATGAAATATTTCATACTCCAGAAGCTTAGAAACCTCATTACTCCCTTAGTCTAAGAGATTCAAATCTTTCTGTATCACAGAATAGTTCCACAGTCCATGGAAGAGGAAAAACTGGAACGCTACAAGACTTTCCCATTGAACTGGTAAGATGCATAAAAAAACCAAGCAAGACTCAGAACCAAAGAAGCAAGAAAAAGCTTAATCTGCTTAGCAATTCTGGTATTTACCAGAGCATCAAAACCAGATTCCAGGTTATACCTGAGGGAGTAACAGTGACAATAACAAGGAGAAGAGGCCATAATTAGCCCTCGTTATTCCTTTAGCTAAAAGGCTTTCAGGAAAATGTGAGTGTGCAAAACTGACCAGGTAATTACCCTTATTCTGAAAAGTTACTTTAGGTTACTTTCATTTCCTCATTGACCATTTGAGATCAAGGGAAAAGACTAGAATACGACATAGTTGTGTTTGAACAGCAACTTTTTATATTACTTGCCTTTTTTTTTTCCCCACTTAAGTGAGAATTTCTGTTCTTTCCAAGAGCACATTCTGCCGTTTTAATAGTAGTCTTCTTCAAGCTGAGAAACTTACAGTGAAACTGTATCACTTAATTACTATGTTTCAACAAAGGATCTTCTACAACACCAGACAACAGCTCTGAAAACAACCACAAAACTAAGTGAATAGAATTTCACTGCCCTAGAAGAATTTGTTAAGTTCTTTGATGCACAAATTGTAACATCCCTTCTCTTCACATTCTTTTTTCAATGCCATCTACATTAAAATGTCAGGAGCTCCTGGAGGAGGTCCAGGAGAGGGCTATAAATATGGTTATGGGACTGAAGCATCTTACAAGAGCAGCCTGTTCAGTCTCAAGAAGAGACAACTGAGGAGGAACCTCACCCATATTTCTAAGTATCTGAAGGGAAGGTGTCAAGACATCCAAGAGATGGAGCCAAGACAGGATCTTCTTGGTGGTGCTGAGCAACAGGACAAGAGGCAACAGGCAGAAACTGATGCACAGAAGTTCCACCTGAACATGAAGAATTTCTTTACTTTGCATGTGACCAAGCATTGGAACAAATTGCCCGCATTGGCTATGGAATCTCCCTCGCTGGAGGCATTCACGAATAGTCCAGATGTAAACCTGTACTATATGCTATACAATGACCCTGCCTGAGCAGGGAGGTTGGACCAGATGCTCCGCTGTGGTCCCTTCCAACCCGACCTGTTCTGTGATGACCAGGAGACCAATGGTGTGCTGTTGTCTTTTCTTCCAGTGTTCTTGCTTTAGGAAAAAAAAGACTACAGGACCGAAAACCAGGCAGGACAGCTAAGTCCCATGCTAAATTAATCTAGAGAAGCTCAGAATTCACAACCTGAATGACTCTTCCCTTCAGAACAAACTCTTGTCTAGAAAAGAAATGTTACAGAACAAGCAATACGTAAAGTTAAGTAGGGATAGCAACTACATACCTTTGAATAGAGAAAAAACCCCAACACTTCACTGTACAGAGTAGGGAAAAAAAGCAGCTTAGAAGAGTATGTCAAGTGTTCCATCATACAAAGACTCTCAATTTAACTACTGCCTTAAAGCTATTTCAGCCAAGAAGTCTCAATCTGAAATGGTCATAACTATTCCTTTGACCTTGGCTAGAAAAAGGAAACCCATTTTAATTGGCTTGTTGATGCCAAACATTAAGCTAAGTACTGTAACAATTCAGGTATGTGCCTTTCAATTACTAGATGAGGAAATCAGCAAGACTGAAAACAATTTAAGAAGGTCAGTAGCCATAAAGGGACAGGGATAAGAAAATAAAACTATTTCCGTCTAATAAGGAATTTTTTTCAATTACATAAAACAGCATTAAACAATTATCTGCCTCCACAAGATGAGAAACTTTTGGCAAAACTGAACACTCTCAGTGACAATAAAGATTACATTTAATAGAAGGCTCTGTCTTTAATACTACAGAACTTTTCGTAAAAGTACGTTTCTTACCAATCTCAGTCTGAAAGCCAAGAACCAGGGAAAATTGATTTTTCAGAGCATTAAAAGACATAAGCAGGCACATAAAACATTACCTTAAGAGTCACCTACAATAGTCATATCACTTTTTTTAATGATGCACCATATGTCTAAAATTTTTCTTGCAATCAGACAATATGATTAACAAAACATATTTGCTACTGGTTTAAAGAAAGCAATGATGAAATTTAATCCTTTAAATTGGAGTGGGAAACCTTTCTTACAAATTTTTTCTCCTGAAAATTAAGCTTATTCTAAAAAAAAGTAAAAGGATATAAAATGGAGAAGGACAAGAAATACAGGGAATTAGAAATGTTAAATACGCAAAATGAAATGTGAAGAAAACCTGGTGATGGGAAAAATCTAACAAGATTTGATTATAAATAATTTCCACGGTAACATTAAAATGGAAAGCAGTAGCCCAGAAATAAAAGCCAATTTTAGAAATCCTCTAAGGAACGAAAATTCACTATAGAAATAGACATGACTGTTTGCCAGAAAACATTGTTAGTACCAGTCAGTACTAGAAAATAATCTTTTGTTTTCATTGTTCCTTTCACCACCACAATAATTTACATCACTACTGTTCACAAAGAATCCAAAGAGACAAAACCAAAATTAGGCCCAAAAACTGTGAAGACAAAGTGCTGTCTATCTACCACATCAGACAGTGTTTGCCAGTCTATTAGACTGACTTTTCACTATTGGAAATACGTCTTTTAAATGCAAGAGTTTTAATTATTGGGACACACATTTCTCACAAGAACCAAAGTTGTCTTTGGAATCCAGCTAGAAAGTTAACTGAGGAGACCACATGATCTCAGTTAATATTAAACACTGCTTTGCAGCTAAGATCCAATGGTGGCCAAGTTTTCCTTCTAGAATCCGTAAGAAGCCTAATTTGCTGAAGAACTTCCGCAAGAAAGTTCCTGTGCAAACTTTGGGGAAATGAGCCAGTAAGGTTTTTACACTATTTTACACACCGTATCCAACTATCAAAACAATTTTCTGATTTAGACAAAAATGAAACAAATGTGTAATTCAAAAAATAGATATATGGTTCTTTCAATTGCTGAACAAAACTCTTCCCATCCTATCTTGAAAATTTCAAGACTACAGCATATTACTTAGTCATGACTTTTATGTGAAATATCAAACTATAGCATTCAATATTAGAGTTTACTGAATCCGCTATACAATATATTTTTGTAGATTCTACTTTAGTGTAAAAAGAATATTCTACCAATAAGTGATTTCAGTGAAAAAGAGGATTTTAAAGGGCCTCTAAATTTTCATTTCACAACAAAAACAAATACTACTGTAAGGCCATCACAGTATTTGTGACCATTACCAATTCATCCTGCATGAGAGAGTGCAGGGGGAGACCAGTAACTGTAAATTACAGAATATGGAAGAATCATTTCACCATCTTTAATGATCAGAATCACCAAGTTCCTAGAATATTCACTTACACTGTTTTCCTCAGAAAGAAAATGAAACAGAGACAGCTGCAACCTTCAGAAACATAATTGTCTGAAAACTGAAACTTTTAACACTTGCCTCTGACCTCTAAACGGTAAATTTTGCTCTGCAGAGGCACACCATTCTATGGTCACACTAAATTTCACAGGAAAGATCAGGTTCTCAGTGCAGCCTGATCATGCTCCTAGTTTTGAAAGCAGACTAGAACTGCTGGATATGAAGCAATCATTTGTAGCCTTACACCAGTCACAGGTTTGATGGTGTCTGCATACATACACCTACACATTCCTTTTGATTAAGAAGCAGCACAAGAGAACACATTTTAGAATACAAACAGTGAAGGCGGAAGGACTACTGTAACACTAAAATCCCATGTTTCGTACATTTGGAAGTGGGAATGACAACAATAATTTGCTTCTGGAATTCCTTAATTTGAGGTAGAGTCTTAAGAATGTAAACTGAAAAGAGTCCTAATCCTATTTTCTTGAAAGGGCTAAGAGCCCTAAACCATGACCTGAAAGCAGGCTTACTGAAAAAAAATGTATTCAAACCACTACAAATAGGATTACAGCTTACCTTGCAACAGTATTCAATTATTTTAATGGCTGTATCAACTAGCCCAACAGAGGTTTCATTACAACTAGAGAAACTTAAGGAATTGCAAGATTTTAAGGGATAGGTCAGCTGAAAGGGTAAGACTCCCTTTCTGCAGCAACTGACCCAAAGCAGTTCCAGGCTTTCTGAAGTAATTATTTATGAGTGCAACTCTGGGATAATAAAATATAAAGCAAGTTGAATCACCTATCTTAAGAAAATATACACTAAATGAAAATATTAAAAGCCAAAAGAATTTGGAATTTAAGATGATCCTCAACTCACCTGAGCCCGACTTTTACAAAGACACCTTTATTCATTAGTAAATATCAAATGGTAAAAGAAGCTCTCTACTTTAAGACTTTCTCATAATTTTGTCATCTTGCCAGAAAATAGGTCATCTCTAACTATGGCCAAAGTAGTCTCCTTTACGAAAGCTAGCAGGGACAAAGTTGTACCACCCTCAAGGTTTCCCCAAAAAAGTGTTCTAGACAATTACAACGCAGTCACAGAAGCTGTAACTCTTATATAAAAGTGAGAGCTAGGTAACCCAAATAATTCTGATCAAAAACATCAAAGTAAGGCCTGTGTTTGCAGGACTGAGACTTATATTAGAGGAGATGCAGGCAATACAACTACTGGACTCATATGTATTTGCATCAAAAATTGGATAGAAGGATGCTTTTAACAGAAAGTCTCCAAAGAGTCATAATAAAATGTACTGGTGACTATAGTTGTTAGCATACTCTAGTGCTATATATTCTTCCACCATAAGCAATGCAAATCAACCTTGAAATGAAAGAAAACCCTGCTAAGCTTACCCCAGTCTTCCCTCTCCCCTAGGCATCCCCATCATCTCCTGGACTTCATTTACAAGTTAAAAAGCACCTGCATTTAAGAATCGAGTTGGACACGTAGTATGATCGTAATTATGGCCTGCATTATTTTCAGGTGCAAGTTACTCCAGAAAAGCAACTCTTCCCTTAACAAACTCATCGAGGAGAGAATTCTCCTTTTCCCCCTTCCCCATGTCATATGCCCAAAAAGCACCAAGCACAGCAGTGTTCCCGATCCCACTCTACCGCCAACCAGGCACAGCTACAAGGCAGAAGGACCCTGAGCTTTGACCCGACAGGTCCTGCAGCCCAAGAGAGCGACCCAGCAGACAGACAGCACCGAGAGCCAGCACAGAAACCTGCTGAGCATCATCCCCCGTCCGCAGCTTCGGACACCTCAAGCTGCACCAGGGGAGGTTTAGGTCGGACACTAGGAAGGAATTCTTCACATAAAGAGCGATTAGATATTTGAATGGGCTGTCCAGGGAGGCAGTGGAGTCACCGTCCCGGAAGGTGTTTAAGGACAGACAGGACACGGCACTCAGGGCCATGAGCTAGTTGACACCGTGGTGTACAATCTTAGGTGGGCCTCAATAACGTCGGAGGTCTTTTCCGACCCAGTCGATTCTGTGGAAAGGCACAAACGCTCAATCACCTGGAAAAGGGGGCACTTGACACCCAGAGGGGAAGAGCGACAGCGGGCATGCCCCAGAGAACACACGCCCCGCTCCCAGCCCGGCCCCCGGCTCACCTGGCAGGTACTCCGCCTCGAAACGCCGCCGCGTCTCGCTTATCAGCGCCGCCTTATCCTGTCGCTGCTGCAAGGAAACAAGGAACGGGAGGGCCGTGGGAGGAAGGGAAAGGCCGGGGATCCAGGCGGCCCCAGCCCCTCACCCGTGCGGCGGGGCCCGGCCACCCACCCCGGGCGGGCGGGGGCGGCTGAGGAGGGGCCCCCCGGCGGGCGAGAAGAGAGAGGAGGGGGCAGTAAGGCTGGAACTCACCTCAGCCATGGTCCCGCGGGTGGGTGGGTGGATCGGGCACTCACTCCCTCCGTCCGCCCGCACTGAGGCGGCTCCGGGAGCGCGAGGGGCGGCGGGAAAAGAGGATGGAGCGTCGCGTGACCCTGGCGGGGGCGGGCCCTGGGGCGCCCAACGGCGGGAGAGACACGGTCCGGCCCCGCCCCGGCCCCGCCCCGCTCCCGTCCTGCTCCGCGCCGCGGGAGGTTCGGGGGTTCCGCAGGGCGCGAACTGCCGAGGGAGGGCTTGGGAGCGGCCCCGCGATCCGGGAGCGGCCCTGCCGGCGCGGAACCCTTCGTGGCTGCCCCTCTCTGTGCCCGCTCTCTGCAGGAGCTTCGCCTGCCCCGGCCCCGCCCCGGGGGCGCCGCTGCGGCCTCCGAGAGCTGGGAATGAAACTTGGTGAGGCGGCCGCGGTTCGCTCGGGCCTTCTCCGGGGAGGGGGCCTGCCCGGCGGCGGGGACTGCGCGCTTCTCCTGAGAGCCCGCTCCTTAGCGAGGCTTTGCAGTTTTAACAAAAACATGAGTTATAGCTGTTAACAAGCGCTACACCTCCTAAATTTGAAAGTTCAAGGCACCGTTGCTTTCCAGTCTGCGCAGTGTATTTGTGGTGCTGACAACTTCAATTCAACCACTCGAACGGCTTGGTTTGTTTCTATTAATTTATATTATGCCGTGCTGCTGTTGGAAACCAGAGAACTCATACTTTAGTAAATAAACGTTTCTGAAGTTTCTGTTACTCAAATATCTCAGTACAAAGTTGCTGAGCTTCATTTTTAATCTGTGAGATTAAAGCATACTGGCCTCATTCTCAAATTGCTCCGCGTTGTTGGTTTACAATATGTAGTTATTCTTACAGATCAGTTCAACTAGTCTCAAAATAATTCATCTTTTTTTGCTTGTTTACTTTTGTAGGTGAGAAATGTCCCGATTGGCTAAAATTTCTACAAAGAAATAATCCTGGCAAAATTGGGGACACATACAGTTTTCTTGTAGAGGAATATACATAAAGGTAAATCAAGATGCTTCTGGGTGAGGAAGAACAATTCTTGTCCTACAATGGTGAAGTCCTTGTATTCCAGCTGTCAAAACCAAAACATGTGGAGGGAGCAGCTGATAAAACAATGAACTTATGGGTCAGAAGAATGGCGTTCAACAGAGAGACTAAGCTGTTTGTTCAGAAGTCTTCTGGAGCACTCAGCATGCGTGCCAGTCACTCAAAAATTGAAATGATTTGTTGTAACTGCACAACGGATTCCAGAACAGGGGTTATTCTTCCCTGCATTTTGATGAAAAATAAAAAACGGAATAACATCAAATATCTTTTATTGTTGCTTCACAGCTCAAATCAATTTGAGGAGTCCTTTCATTTTAAATTGGATTATGAGCTGAAAGAAGACATCAGGTTGTTTGCTGGCCCTTCAGTATTGTGGAGACATGCCAACAAGCTGTTCTACATCTCCTCCAACACCTGCGTGGTTCAAAGTGCTCCTTTTCAGCTTTTTTCTGTTGTGTGGACAGGTGAAATTGCAGGTGAAGGCACTGTCGTCTTAGGGATAAGAACTGCTTGCCTACCAGAAAGTGAAGATACAGATGAGTTTTCCATTTCAGACAGAGCTATCTGGGGTAGTGAGCTCTTTGGGTACGCAATTCAGACACAAAAAATGCTGACTGGCACTTGCTTTATGCCTCATGCTTACAGCAGAGTGGTATCTTCTGTCTACGTCTGCAAGAATGAGAGATTGAAAAAACAGCTCCAAATATCACTTGTTGCCATAACCCACAAGAACCAGCTTATTTGGTTCCAAAATGGTCTCCCTAAAGGTGTTTGTGAGCTTCCTTTCAAGAAACCGTGTTCAGTAAAAACAGCTGTAACCCGTAGCAATGATTTACTATTTATTGTAACTTTTGCCTCTGGAAATAGCTGTGTTGTACAGAAGAGAGACAGCTTACAGGTACTTGTGGCTTTAAACAGCTCAGTTTTACCGCTATCTTTTTTGTATATGTTTTCTTATTTTAAGTTCCTGTAGCTGAAAAACTGCAGATTTAAGTTCTTTAGATTTCTTGTTCACTTGTTATTGTTGCTGTGAAAATAACCAGTTTAAAATAGGTTGTTTTGCTTATATATCTGAAATGAAGCTGCTTCTGTCTCTTAAAAATACACTTACGAGTCTGAGCCAAAGCTTCTGTTGCTATTTGAAAACTGCAGTAATGTGAGAACTTGAAGTTGTAAGACAATTATGAGTGTGCCTATGTAATTCGTGTTAAAATAAACTGATAGCGACGCAAAGCATAAACTGCTGGTTAGAACTTAAAAGCTTTTTAGTCTCATTTCCTAGTAACAAAAGGTGTTCTTTCATGAAAATGACAAGAAGAGGCCTTGCTATTTTTTCCTAAAGTTAGGAAAGAGAAAATTAAGTGCTAGGATTTTGTAATAACCTGACAAGAAGACTTGCGTAACTCAGGAAATAAAAATTTGTCCTATTTAGTGGTCAGCATTATTGTACAAATTTGTCTTCACCTTTCAAATATATTTAAATGTCTAATGAAGAAAAAATATTTCTCACTGTCAAAGTTATAATACCTTTAACTGATCTGCAAGTATTACTGGTTCTAAACAAATATTACAGTATTCAGCTGCTTGAGTACACTGAAAAGTTGTCATCTCTGCAACCTGTATTCTGGAAAGTGTTTTTTAAAGAGAAATGGCTAATTTTTCCCAGAGTTACATAGGCTTTAAATGATGGGGTGAGAGTGAGTGCCGGAAACTTCCTAAAATTACTGTATTCCACACACTCGAATAGGCTGCCTCTTTATGAAAAGCAAGCTTCACCAAAATGAGATCTCAAATACAAGATTTAGTCAAATCTGTTTTAAAACCTCTTCTACTGCAGGTGACTTCCAAATGGCAAAAAGTGAAATCTGTTCTGGTGGATGATTTTATTGGCTCTGGAAGCGAGCAACTGTTAGTGCTTTTTAAGGATGACTCCAATACAGAGGTGTTAAGTGCATTCAAAATAACAGACCTTGAAGAGATCGACTATGCAGTAAGTTGAGCTTACCTTTTCTCAGCTACTCAGTCCATCCTTACTAATTTAAGAAAACTCAAAAAATCCTTAAAGTATTGGTGCAAAGTGAAATTGGATGTGTGCTGTGAAATGCCCTGAAGTTTGAATACAATATTCCCTACTGTAATCGTAAGTTATTTGAAGAAATTATTCTATTTCCTTGACAGTAGCAATATTCTTTTGGGGAATTAATGCAGTTGAAAATTCTTCACATATGTAACAGTTTTGCTAGAATGCTTACCTTTTGGCTAAGGGCTCTAAATTAAGGCCATAATGCTTATTCATTATCTTCCCATAATTGGGTCTTTCCATTATGTATTATCAAATTCTAATTGCTTTCAGAAGATAAGATTTGTCTTTTAAAAAGCAGAATGTGATTCTGCTGGTTTTCTGCATTTCCCCCCAGAATTTTATAATGCTGTATAATAGCTATACCTTACTTTCAGATTTTTAATTCATACAGGCTTTTTTTATTTGTTTGTTTTCTATCAGAGTGATATTAATTATAAACGTGATGTTCCTGCTGCTGAAGGATTGCAAGAGAATGGTTTGCTTACTGTTAAAGCCCTTGAAACAAGATTGCAGGTTTGTACTCAACAGTTCTGCCTCTGTATTTTCTATAAATTACTGTTCTGTGTCATTACGTTTTCTATAATGTGAGGTTAATAATACTGTTTTTATTGGAGAAGGGGTTTGGGGAAAAAGACAACATACAAAGTATGTGCTGTGAAGTTGGTGGTTGTCTGTCAATTCTCTGTTATAAATGCATTTGAGCAATCGGAAAGATCTAGTTTAATTAAAAGTTTGGGATAATGCTGAAGATGTCTTATCAAAGCTTCTTAACAGGCATTTACTCACAGATGTTTAAGTACCAGTTTAATAAAACTAGAATGTTTACATCTTTTGCTCCACATTACATAACTTTTAGGTCATGTAGTGCTGTGTTCCCAGTGCTTTTGCATAAACTGGTGACTGTGGTTATTTCACCACCTGCTGATGTTTCTCCTCTGTTCCTACCGGTTTTAAAAGGATAATTTTGCAAAGCGCAGTAGGTGAAGCTCAAATGTATCCTTCTTTTAATTAGCATCATTTATAAAACAATCTGGGGGAAACTTGATAGAGCCCAAGTAATCCATGGGAATATATCATTGCCTTGCTGCTCAACTTTCTACCTGCCTTTGTCTTTCACCCAGCATACTTGCCAAGATGTGCTTTTGCAGTGTGTGCATTGGCCTGGACCAAATGTATAATAGTTCACAAAATAGAAAGATTATTTAAAAANTCAGACTGAGATGTGAGACTTGTTAGTTTGCTAAGAGTGCTTTAAGGACCAGATATGAGGCAATTACTCCTATCATTTGAGAATTAGTGAAAACTAAATGGTGTATTTTTGCAGTTTTATTTCCGGCCTTTAAAAATGAAGGAAGTTAATTGGCAACAGTTTGCTAGTTAATAAATAAATAAATGGAAGGCATAGTAGGAAAAGACTGAAAAAGAAAAGATTTTTTTAGTTCTAATAACAAACAAGATGTCTAAAGATATATCATGCATCTTCCAAAAGATGAAAGGTACTGTTTTGAAAACAGTGGACAAAATATTTTTTTCCTTCCTGGATCGGAAAAGAAAATAGGAGTTGGATTAATTTTTAGGGGCACTTGAGGTCCCATCCAAGCCTTCATTTTTACAGCTCTTCACTTTGGACATTAGGGGCCTATTCGTTTTAATGTGCAGAAATGCAAGTTTCCATCTAAATGCATTTTTTCTTTTTCTGATTTTTTTTTGACAGTCATACATTTTAAATGATTTCTTTGCTGCTGCATTTTTTCCCTGCTTTTTACTTTACTTTCCTCTTCTACAAAACAGAAATCGATTTTTCTCTCATTTGTTCTTCCTTCCACTGTTGCAATGAAGCCTGTCCACCCTGCCATTGACAGATATATACTGTATGTTCCATAACTTTGCTCTTTTAATATACCAACTGGCTTACAGCTGTACAGTTCTTTGAATCTGCGTTGGGATCAAATGAATTATCTGGTTTGCACATTCTGCTGGAAACAAGCCACTGGCTGGAGATTTCATGTATCATGTGCTGATAAAGTTGTTTTTACAGACACAGAATCCTTCAGAAGACCTCATTTATTTCTGTATTTTTAGATATTTTTAATCTCTGATTTTCAAAGCCACATGCTAGCACAAGCACTGTAAGCAAGTTGGAAATCTTCCTGTGTTTTAATGCTGTAAATCTTTGAAATTGTCAAGCTGATGAATTTGGAAGTAGGTGCAGATATTGCTTTTTAACCTTACTGTTTCTTTCTTGTTGAGATCTTCATTGTTCTGTATTGTATTTGTTGAACAATAAGGACTCTTACTGATTTTTATAATCTGATGTATAATTGAATTTCAAGGATGATTGTTTTGAAGCAATAGTGCATGGGCTCTGCTTAGCTTGGGAATTTCCAAAGGTTATTTAGTGTTGGAGTGGTGCCTCCTTATATTTTTCATCAAAATTCAGGTATTCTAGAAGTCTGCAATCAAATCATGTTTTGATAGTCTCTGTGGAATTTTGCCTTTTAGAGCAAAATGAAAGAGATACAGCTCCTTTTCATCCTCTGTTGCTTTACCCCTATTTCACATCTGCACAGCTGTTTTCTAGCTGTGTGAGAACTTTGTCAGGACTGGATTATAGTCCACTCTACAAGTAGTTTGCATTTGTTATACACAGTAATTACATTGTTGCATTTTGCCGGTAGTGAAATTTTAAAATAGATCAGTTTATGCATTTTTGAATTCTTCTATGTTTATCTTGTATACAGTCTTTTGGGCTTGAATCCAGCCTTTTCTCCTGTGAAGTTTTCTATTTCTTTAATGTGTTTTAGCATCTTTTGGAGAATACATCCTTTGGCAGAGCATTGCAGTTACATTAAGACAGCTGATGTTACAGGATTTCTCATGGTTTTAGTTGGTTGTTTTGGCAGAAATACTGCAAGTCAGAAGTGTCTTTATGTTCACTGGTCTGTTCTCCTCCCTAAATATTTAACAGTTCTGTAAGGATTATAATGCTCTTGTGTTTGACTCTGGTCTGCCTTGTTTTTATGTTCATGTTTATTTTCTGTTCTAAGGTGATCTAGCTTTATATTCTTAGTTTCCCGGGGCAAAGCTGGGATCTTCTGATGCTTGTCGTGCAGTACATCTTGGCATACAGCAGAAAGGATATACCTGTCCCTTGCATGAGAGAGAGTTTATGGGGGACACTACTCAGTCTTGGGTTTGCCATGTGGTAAATTTCAGGTCTCTTTGTTGTGCTGCTTTATGTGCAAAAATGGTTTCCAAAAGTCAGATTGGTCAGCAAGCATACAACAGAGAATATTTGGCCATTTTGACTGCTTCCTAGTCTGTGCTTTCCCTTTGGCTTTCTGTTTCTCAATTGTTTATTCAGGAGTTGGTTTAGTATTCTGATGACTTCAATTAGGAAGGTATTGTAGATGCATCTTTGTTCCTAACTCCTCATTTTCATCTCCTGATTCAAGTCTGGCACTGGGTTGTGGCTTCGAATCTGGTACTTGGATGGATGGTTTAATAGATAACAAATTTTTTACAGAACTTATGTTGAGTGCGACTTGCTCTAAATACTACCCTTTGCCATTGCACCTTGAGCAGAGGATATCACTTTGCTTACAGGAATTGCTTTTTTTATTCAGGCTTATAGTGGTGTCAAGTGTCATCCTGTGTGGGGGCTTTGGGGTTTTTCTGAGGGGATGGGGAAAAGGGACGTTTGGTTTGCATTCCAGTGGTGAGTTTGTTCTCTCCTTGACAACATTGGACTTCTCAGGATCTTGCTTTCCAGATAATACCTTTAGAGGAGTTTTCTTAAAAACTGAGAAGCTGGTGCTGGCATGATTCTTTCTTTGTGGCTTTTTTAACTGAGACATAGCCAGCATGTATATCTGTTTGTAAATCTGTCAACTCTTCAATATACTTACTTGACCAATAATCGATCCAAATCTTGAGTAGAAAATGAAACTGCTATCAGTGAAAAAATGAAGTAGGATTAATAAGGAAAGATATGAATAGCTACATAATTTAATAAAGTTTACCTTAATATTCATCTTAATCTCTGAGTTTAATATTGAGAGACCAGGATTCTGAGATACAGGTTTTGGCAGCAGAGTAGCCTGACATGGACATTTTTTAGAGACATTACTTGAGAAGTGCCAGGATCTTGACTCTTGATACTTGCATAAAAATGGAAAGCTGAAAAGGTATTTCAGTATCTTCAGTATCCTTTCTAATTTGCAGTAGACCTAAGCAAAAGTCCAGTGATCATTTTTATCTTTTACAGGCTGGTTTCACCTCCGTTCGAGAGCTGCAGCAGCATTTAGAACTCAAAAAGAAGGTTATTCTTGAATCTTGCAGAGCATTAATAAATCTTGTTGAAGAAAGAACCCATATTCTACCAAAGGCAAAAGAGGTAAATGCAGAAGGTGGTACAGATCACTGTGAATTCTGCTGAGTCATTTGTAAAGGGTGCTGCGCTTAAACGCTTGTTACTTTCACCGGTAGGGCTTGCCACTATCAAAACTCATTAATCTGCTTTTTAAGTTTGGTTCATTATCTTAACTTGACAATGTATTCAGTTAAGAGTAAATTTAGTTGTCTTTTGTCTTTTCTTGAAATTGATGTGCACTGTACCTCCTGACACCTGAGTTGTATGGAGGAGTAACCTCTAACAGAGTTAGCGACAAACACTAGGGGAGTGTACAGTCCTAGTTGGCACAGTTGCCTAGATACTAATATCTGTCTGTGATCTAATGTGTTGCAAAAAGTGAGTTGTCATAGGTCTGTGTGAGCAGAATTGATTTTATGATGGGGCTGGAGGGAACTGTGGGCTGAGACGGTGATGGAGCTTGGGAAAATGTTATCTTATGTTGCTCCAAAGAAGCCTCCAAATTTAATTGAAATGGAGTTTATACCATTTCAGTTACTGTTGCAGTCCCTTTCAAGTTAGTCAGGTTTGGACAACAAAATGTTGAGCGATTAAATGCAGTAATATAGAATAAATTGTAGCACCTTAAATCTTCTTTGGACAATTAATTGTATGACAGGTCAAGATTTAGACACATGATGTTCACAAGCAGAGAAGGAGTTTCACTTTACGTGATATCATGTCTTCTAAGAAAATTCAATTTTATCTTTTGAATCTATTGTTGAGAATAAGCTAGTTTATATGTTTCATTTTAAATACCTAAAGAGCTCTTCCAGCAGTCATTTGTGGTAAAACAGGAAATAATGCAGTATGAAAAGAACCAATATGTGTACGTAATTTATCTAAAAGAAAACATTTTTCTGTAAGGAAGGCCTTGTATCTCTCTGGGATGATGTAGAAAATCCTCCTCATTCTCTTAGTAAAGAGACATCACTGGCGCCTAAAGTCCCAGAACCCTTCACTGAGAAATTGTGGCAGCGTGTTGTGGGTGACAACTTGGTAGTTGGAGTAAAACTAACAGAGTCATTTTCCTTGTAAGTATATAAAACTATTTAATAATTTCAGTGGTCATTTTATAGAAAATTAATCTGCAGGTTAAACTCTGCAGTAGTGAAGAGTGGATTTTTAAGCTTTGAACTTTCACTTTTTGAACATGTATATATAAAGTGTTTCAAGTATGTATCTTT
This sequence comes from Grallaria varia, assembly GCA_013396735.1. Classification (NCBI taxonomy): domain Eukaryota; kingdom Metazoa; phylum Chordata; class Aves; order Passeriformes; family Formicariidae; genus Grallaria; species Grallaria varia. Next base: position 235,475 of record VWZG01012024.1, read on the forward strand.
GCCAGTATTGTTGCTGCTGCTCATATCTCCCTAGCACTGTACAAAAAATACATTGTATAGCCAGAAATCAGTTGTGTAAGTGTAATCAGTGGAGACTTTTTATGAAAGTTTTGTCTTTTTTTGACAAGAATTGTGGTTCTTTATAGTCCATGTTGACATAGCTATGATGACATCAGTATGTGTTGTAAATTAACCTGTCTTAAGTACACAGTTCCTGATGTTTTACTGTTAACAGGTTGCCATTCTTAAAGAGTGACTTGCTTGAAGAAGCACAAAAGGAAACATATTGAGTTCTCTTATCAACTTAATAAATACTTAGTTCTTGAATTGAACTATTCTAGTCAAGTATCCAATCAAAATATTTGCAAAGCTTATTACGTAGAGTGATCAGTTGTACAATACTTAAATCTTCAAAATAATTAGTTCTTATTATCGTCTTTACAATTATTTGTTTATTCTGTTTATTTTAATTACTCAGTTCTAGTTGTAAATACTACTTATGTCATTTCCCCCTTACAGATAGGGAGCTCATTTGCAACACAAGGTGAATAAACAGGATTACATGAAACACAAATTTACCATGTGGACTGTGTAATGTAAACTTTGGTGGAGTCAGAACTTAGCTTTTGACCCATGTTCCCACAAGCAGTGTAGCTGAGACTGTGTTAGGGCAACCACAAAGACTACTGATGCCACTGAAAATCATTCGAGTGCTTGTGAGGGAGCTGACCTGTTACACTCTCTGGCCATTCTGCTGGAGCTGTGGGTATATTCCTTCTCACCTGCCAGATTGCTGTAACTTTCTTCGAAAGTTGACCTCATCCTCTTGACAGCCCCTGTTAAGAGCCACTGAGGCAAGAGATTGTTTTTGCCTTTCCATTGCTTGTTCTTTTAGCTTTGATGATGATGTCTTTGGTTTTGAAAATTAAATGCTTCATTCCTGTATAGCTTCGGAGATCCTCAGAAGATTTGAAAAACCAGCAGCAATCCAATCCTCTCCCCCATTTTTGCAGTTGAGAAAAGATCTGTGGAGAGGTCTTTTGTCAAAAGTTACCTAGCAGGCCTGGGTCTTCTGGGCCGAGGTTCAGTACTGTATACAACAGCCTGTGTTTTGGGGAAAACTCTCCATTCCCAACACTGAAATTCTTTATTGATTACATTTTGCTTCCTACTAATGCAAGATTGCAGTGATATCTCAGATTGCATTATGAGGCAGTGATACTTCTCAAAGAAAATTAGAGATTCATAAGACTTTCAGATGTCAATGACATCTTGAGATGGAGTTGATTGACAGCATAATATATTCATTGAGAGAGGATCTGAAACAGTAATATTTGAATTTCATTGAAAGAACCCTGTATTGAATAAATAAAGTACTTCATACATTTCAGGAAATTGCTGCGTGTTTAAGGTAATGGTATCTTAAACCTTTTATTTTTCTCTACATTCAATTTTGTTTTAATATCTGTAAAATAGAGCATCAGAAGAGCTTTTAGTCCTCAAAAGGGCAGAATTGATACTTTTTGCAATTTTTTATTTTAACTAAAGTTAAATCTTTAAAAATAATTTACAAATGTCATAGAGTATCTGCACAGGTTATGTGGCTGAATGAAACATTAAAATTATTTCAGTTGAAGTGAGGCATTGAACTCCTAAAAGCTCTTTGAAAATTCAGTCCACATTTTGAAAATCTTTATACTAAGTTTAGATGAAAAAGTCATGTGAAGGACTTACGCTCTTTTCACAGTCTGTGACCTGACCTGGAATGATATTGGAATTTGTGGTAGTCCTAAATGTCTGAATATATCTTCTGAGTTGTGGTTATGTGTCAGACAGCAAAAATATGAACTGGGAATGCAGACATATTGTATGGATTTTCACAGGTCCCTGAATGATGTCAGCTTATCTTTAGTGATGGATCAAGACTTCCCTTCAATTTCTCCAATTATCAAGTGTCAAAGTAAAATCATTAAGCTGAACAAGGCCATCTCAGCATTGGCTGTCTCCTCATGTCAAATTGAGCCACCTCCAAAAAAGATGAAATTGGACTTACATAGCAAGAATGATCTGAAAGTAGAGTTTCCCAAGAGACCTTCAGGGGTTCAGCAGGGTGGAGCAAAGACAGTCATTGCTGTTACCAGCCTTTCACCTTTATTGGCTTTTCATCGTGTCTGCTGCGTTGTTCTTCTGCATGCGAAGAAGAAAAAACATGGGAATGATGGTTTACAGGAGAGCAAAATGATTACTGTACTCTGTGGGAAAATTCTGTTAAGTCTGGAAGATATTTCAAATGGAAGATTTTCAGTGAAGATGTTAAAGGATGATAGTTACTGTACAGGTAAATAGATTTATATACTTTGAATTCATAAATATATATATTTTATTCTTCAGTTTATTCTAGGCAACGCCAAGAAGTGCTTTCAAGGTGTAATCCCATCTGTCTCTTGGAACATGACCTGCATAGGCCTTTTGGGATTTAAAAGCTGGGTGAAATAAGAGATGAAAAGTTTTTCAAAATTAATTTGCTATAGGGTTTTGTGCTAGCATTGATGCTGAAGGGTATCTGTAAAGGGTAATTTTGAAGATGTCTGAGTACGGGATGCTGAAGCCTATGTTTTTTTCTATAAATAAGACACTGTAATAAGATATATAGAATTTTTTTCTGACACAGTATTACCTCTTCAAAAATACCAAAGTATTTGAAGCTTTCCCTCATCTACATGTCTTTTATGGTCATTTATTTTCCCGTCTGTCAGTATCCCTGATTGAATTGATTTTTAACTGAGCTTTTGCTCATGAAATGAGATATCCTTTTATTTGCTTGCAATGAATTTTAATTTTTCTTCATTTAATGCTATATAATTGCTAAAGCAAACATGTCTTCTTACTATCCCAGCAGGCTGTTAGCCTTTTTTTTGGCAAGGTGATGTTTATCGTAAGAGATTTCGTTATATTGGTGCCGCTCCATTAATTAACTGTTTTGCTTGACAGAAGTAGGTATAAGAATTTAGGTGAGAAGAAAATTCCAAAAGAATGCCTGAATGCAGGTGCAAATGCTTCATGAAAAACTGGGAGTACAAGCCAAAACTCTTAAGCATGGAGCATGATCAAAATATTTAGGTCAAGTATTTTTTTATTGTATCTTCTTGCAGGTGCCATGGAAGATATACTTGCTGTCCTTGCAGCATCTGTCAGATTCTCCTTTCAGATTATGTCTTCTGACTGCACATTGACTCCAGTAAATTCATGGTTACTGGGAGAAATGGAATGTACACCATTTCAGGAATGCCATGACAACATATTCTGTCATAAAGCAGGAAATGTCTATGGTACAGTTTTTAACTGGAGCCTGAAAAATCCATTTGAAGGAGTTCTAACAATATTTTGCAGGTAAATTCACTCAAAGCATAGCATATATTCATCATTCCATACATGCTTTTTTTATCTTTAAACTGTTTCTTACTGGTACCATAAACAGGAGCCAAAATCATAACCAATAGGCTTCTAGTATGATGATATGATAACAATCAGCAATAACAGAATTATTTTCAGGTCAGAACTATGGCAGAACCTGAACTGTATTTAATTTTGTCTTGGCTAGGCTTCTTTGTAAATCAGTGTTCTAATCTCCATTAGTATCCGCTTGGTACTGTTTCTTCTCTTCGTTTTGCTGAATCATAATTTTATACTCTTTTTTTCCTTACTTTGTTCTTAGTATGATAAATATTTTTTTTCTTTAACATGTGTTGATTAAAAGAAAATCCTTAAGAGGATATTAAAACAAAAAAAACTCAACCAAACCACAAACCCCAAGTTATACTAAATTTAAATTGGTTGTTAGGTCATTTTTTATTTTAGTACTGCAGTATAAATTCAGTCTCATTGCGTGCATGTTTCTGTTATATTTATTTTCTATCGACTGTGATTATGAAAAGGAAATAATCTGAAGCATCTCGATAATTTCCTTTCTTATGTAGATTCTTGGAGAAATATTTTTAAAATTTCCTAAAGCAGGCTAAGCAAGTTAGCAATACTGCCATAATTTATGATTTATCTGGATAAGGCTTATAACATAAAAAGTACTTACTAGATACTAACAAAAGTTGCCATTCTAAAGAGGTCAAGCTAAAAAAATAAAATATTTTAAGTATCTAAATTTTATAGTGAAGTTCAATCTTTTACTCAGATTAGGATTTAATTTCCTTTATGTAAGAGGAAAGGCTGAAATGTTTAAGAAATCGTTCGGTAAAATTTTAAGTCTCAAGATTTTTGGTTCCTTTTCAAAGGCTGGTTTACTTAGTACTATTCACTTTTGATCTCATTTTGCGTTAATAGTTAGAGCTGCATGTTGTAACTATGATTTTATTTTCTGTAACTTTTTTCCTGTCTTTGGATTGATCTTTTGTCCAACTAGGATATTTCTGTGATAGGTGGAATCTACAGGCTATTTTTTTTTTCCACAGCCTTTCAGAACCAAAATAAACTATATGTTACAAGCAGTGGAATGTTAAGTTAATTAAATTGAAGTAGAAGTACTTCAGGGAAAAATGCCTTTCTGATCTGTGTGAGAAAACTAGCTACTTTAGGGTGCTTTGGGGTTTTTTGGGTTGAGGTTTTGGTTGGTTGGTTGGTTGGTTGGTTGGTTGGTTGGTTGGTTGGTTGGTTTTTTAGCAAGACAAGCACTGAAAATAGGACTTTGACAAACTCTGCATTCCTCTTAGAATGAGGAATATGTCACTGTGTCATATGTGCTACACTGCTGTCCAGGTGAGTACGTTTCCTCATGATTACCAGGACTTGTATTTTGCTTTCTTAATAATTTGAATGTCTGATTTTTAAGTGCAACTTTTGCCTTCTGTTTAAAAAAGACAACCTGTTGGCCACCTAACAGACATGTCACTATTGATAGTGACAATCAATGAATAAAAGTGATTTTTTTTTTCTGCCTCTAAATGTAGACCAGACAACAAAATATTTCCTTTGTGCTATTACATGTGGCTTTTTCATGCAGTGATTTAAAGAAACAAGTGACGCACATGTAGCAGACAGACCTTTTAGCATAAAGTATTTATGTTCCTGAAGTTGGTTTCGTGTCCATTCTTTGGAGATGCAGTGGCCAGTGTGCACACCATTAGCAAGCCCCTGCTTGCTCTGGTATGTACTTTATACAAAATGCTTACAACCACAATCAGCTTGTTTCCTTTTTTTTTTTTCCATGTAGCTTGATTTTCCACTATAGAGTTTTAAAGATATGTTAGCAATAAATATAATAATAATCATCATCATCATCTTGTTTTACAGAAATCTGACTGTCTTGTTCCAGTGCCTTCATAGCCTTACTAGAGTTCTCCCACCAAGCTGTGATGTAAAGCTCCTGAGATCTGGAAGGAAAAGTGTACTTACTGAAGAGTTAGCACTGGCTTTGGAGAAAGAAATGCTCACCTCGAAGACTTCTTTCTTCTCAAAAGAAAGTAAAGCTGAAAACAGTTTGACATGGGGGAATGAGGCTGGCAAGAAAATCTGTAATGCTCCTCTGGTTTCTTTGCTGGACACTGTGGAAGGAGTTCAGCAATTCAGGAAGAAGTTTCAGAATGAGCGTGAACAGAGTGTGCTAAGTATGAATCAAACAATGAATGGTGCCCTTTACCAGAAAATTGCTTTGAAAATAGCAGAAGCTCAGCTCAGTTCGGATATGATTGTGTGGAGACTGAGCAAGTCCTAGAAACTATTAACTAATTCTATTTTTTTAAAAAATTATTAAAATTATACTATTAAATAATATTTATAATTTCATGGGTACTTATATTGCTTTGTATTTGAAAGTTCATTTATTTCTACAGACAAATACTAGTGTTTTGATTGATGAGTTGAAGCTGGTTTGGCAAGAATTTAGTATTAAAGACTTATAAGTCATTACTTTGTTACAGATTTTTAAAATATATTTTTAAGGTATTTTTGAATAAGTCCTACTCCAAAATCATAATTCTTTAACTATAGATGAACTATTTTCAAAAAAACCCCAAGTATGTACTCCTTAAAATAGTTCTATTGAACTTGAAAAATGGCTGTTTATACAATTTTAAGCTTTTTTTAGAAATCTTAAGATGGGTACAGAAAGGATCTAAATTATGCAACCAATTTTAACTCATAATTTGAGTATGGAGTTGACATTCAAATTCAAAGAAGAGTCAGTTTATCTTCATGATACATCAAACCTCTTAAATAACATCTAGTGATACCACCTGAGGAAGAAAACTCTGATTGTACCTTTCAGCCCTCTCTTCTATCTTCTAAAAGTTAGATCTGAGAGATTATGGAGTGTTTAAGGAGCTGAAGAACCAGATTAGGCCTCTTACCAAATTTCAAGAGCTCATGAAGATTCACCCCATAACAAAGTTGATTCAGGTTTGAGAGGTCCCTTCCCACACAAAATTCAGTGGTAGGGCTAATCTCACTGGTAAATCCTGGAGGAAACTGTTCTTCCTTGGACATTAACCTACCTTCAATATCAGAAGATGAGTTTACTTAATCCTGTAGTCAAATGACTGTCTGCTGATTCTAGCTGCTCAGTGGTTTTGGGCTATCTCAAGTAGTTTAAATAATGGCAACTTTGCTTATTATTCCTCTATTCCTCCCTTCTGGTTTGAACAAGATATTGCCTACGCATCCAGGACAAGACCTGCCTGTACTACTTGCTGAGGTAGTAACTTTTTAATTGATTTTTTGCACCATTTTTCAGCTTCATGAGGGGGCAGAAAGGTTAGAAAATCCCAAGTCACAATAATTTGCTTCCTTTTATCTCTGCTTTATGTAAGTAAAACATTGCTAGTGTTTGTCACCATTTTTCTGAAGTTGTCAAAATTTTGCTTTTCATTTCCCCTGTAAATAGAGTTTTAATAGTTAATATCTCCAACATCCACTTTCTCTGACAATAAAAGTTTGGCAGGAAAAATGGAAGATACTTTATTGACTCAAAGGAATACTGATGTTTCAGAATAATCTTATGTCTTTTTTTTTCAGCAGAAAGTTCAGCTTCTATATGTATGTCTTCTAGAAGTGTTAAGTGGTGATGTTTTTCAGTCCAAGGCATCTTCTCATATTGGCAACAGAAGTAAACCAATGCACATTAAATGCATAATACTAGCTAGAAAAAAAAAGTAAATGAGGGAACACTATGCTTTTTAAATTCAACCCAGTTTAGTGATGTAGCTTCACTTTTGAGATGCTCAAATTATTAAATTACTTCTTTTTAGCTATGTGGAATGGAAATTTTCCATTAAGATACTGAGAATGTCTTAAGAAATTGTCATGGATACTTGAAATTCAGTATTTACTGGATGAGAAAGAATTGTTAAAAAATCCCCCAACCTTCTTTGTTAAGCCACAGTTCTGTTCAGGCAATAGTCAAAGCTTAAGAGCTCATTGTCAGGGCTTGGCAGTCAGTTCTCATTGGAATTCCCAGAAGTTCCTGATTATAAACACTTAAATGAAGTGAAAAATCTTAAAAGTACAGTCCTAGAGCTTACAGTGAAGGGCATGACCTTGCAAAGCCATCTAAGCAGAAATCTTCAGAGCAGCAAAGCTACTGTTTAGCCTAGGACACTTGAAGGAGTTTATGCAAAGTAGTGTAAACAGCCCAGCAGGTGATTTTTATTAGCACCAGCCTGCTCTCATGTTGTAACTAACCATCATATCTGTTTGTCTGTCTTTAAAGAAAAACTTCCACGTGTTCACATCCCTGTATTGAACTAGTAAAGTGGGACAAATAAAAAGAAGCTGCCAAGCACAGAAGTTGCCACTTTCTAATTCCATGGAGTTGTTACTTTAAAGATGTAAGCAGCAAAATCACAGAAGTGTAGAAGTGAAATTATTGGAGTAGAATTGTAACATGTACAACAACACATTCCTACTAAAGAGTCTTTCCTAAGGCGTGAATGCTTAGTTTGCATATCATCAGAAGAGATCATTAAAAACTTTCCTAACAGTTGTAAGATTCCTGGAGTAGTTCTCCAAGTGGCTAATAATGACGTGCCACAGCTTTCAGTGGTAGTGATGCAATTGGTAGGTGCGCTGCATATGCATGGGAGATATTTTTGCGTGCCAAAATCTAAAGGTCTGCTGGAAATACTTGAAAAGTTTATGCTGGTATGCGTGGGGGTTTGCCAGGAATACTGGAAAAATGGAGAGGGCACGAACAAAGGTTCAGGCTCTCTAGAATCTTATCTTCAAGCAGCAACAGCAGGAATCTTGTTTAGAGGTATTTCCTTTCCTAAATTTGCCTTTCAGAAATAAAAGCAACTAAAGGTGTTAACCTTCTGTTTATTTGGTCTATCATGATGATTAATCTTTGCACATGCTGGCGTTCAAATGAAGAGTCTAAATTGCACAGACTAGAAAAACTGGCTAGGTTGGCTATGTTTCTATCATGAACAGTTGGAGTCCCATTTTCTGACTTCCAAGAAAGTCTTGGAAGTGAGACTTTGTGTAAATTGAGTTCTTCAAGCACTTTTTTGAGCAAGTCATTTGACAAATTAAATTAGTGGCAGCAGCAGTCCCAGGTATGGACGATTAGTTTTGCCAAGAAATAACTGATAAAGTAGCTGGGTGTTTGATTCTGTAAATTCCCCTGTCCATGATAGTAGATCAAGTTGGAAGACATGCACACTGCAAGGAATAGAAGACTCTTTGTTACTAAAGCTGTTACTAATTGCAGGTAACTATTCACAACACTCATAATTACTCTGTAGGAGTAAAGGAGTAACAACGGGGAGGCCAGGCCCCACCCCTGGGACCTCTGACTCTGAGGTATGTAGTTTAGAAAGTCCTTTGAAGAGCCCTTTGCTTCATCTGGTGTGTGTGTATGTGTCGTCCTGCAGGATTTTTTGTTAGCATGTAGCAACCACTACCTGCTTGTACACGGTCCAAGTTAATGCAGCCCATGGCTGATACTAATGTGGGTAGTGGTCTTCTACGCAGCCAGCAGGCTCCTGGTGTTCTGAATGTGTCAGTTCTGGTGGACTTAACAGAACAACTGGTCTCCAGAGCTTACTAGTCCTGGGAGACTTTCACATGCTGCTTCTCAGCATGTAATAATCTCCTCAGCCTGCTGCTTGCTGGTAAACATTCCTCCCTCCAGAGCTGTAGAATCCTGTCACACAAACTGACACAAAGGGGCCTTTGATAAGGCAGTAAAATTATGTCCAGAATCAACTTGTCTTGACCACAAGGAGCCAAAAAAACCAGTTCTGATTTCTGGAAACCATCAGATGTCAGTGGCTTCTGACAGGTATCTATAGAAATAGTTCCAGTCTTCTGGCCAGGGTGGTGACATGTGTGCAAACATTTACCTTTCAAGGACTGTTACCACCTGTTTCAAAAGACTGGGATGCAAAAGGGAAGTCTGACATAGGAAGCATGAGCTGTCATGCCTAGATGCATTCTTATGTCCATCTTGGCACTTCTAAAGTCAGCATGATTTAAGATCCTGAGGAGAGAGACTGTGTGTCAAAGAACTCTGTTTTTCTAGCTAAGCTGGTGCAATAGGTTAATTTATAGTGATTTTTCACTGTCATTCTAAGGCCTCTCAAACAAGAGAAACCTGTTTGCTCTAGAGTAGTTTCTGTTGGATAGTAATATTTCCTTTTAAAGTTTGTATGTGTATGTAGTTCGAATCAGCCACAGGCTGCTGAGTTGTTTGCAGTAGTGAGTTAAGACTTCTCTCAGCTACTAATTTTTATTTTCCCACAGTTTGGGCACTGTGGCAGTCATATGACTGCTATCTTCTGAATCATACTGACTCTGCTGACAAAATAATAATGGTAGCATGTTTATCCCTGAGTGAGTTATTCATTAGAGGCTATTAACAAAGATGATAGGCTCAGCAAAAGGAATATCCAAATAGTGGTAGTTTTCTCCTCCCTTCTCTACTTCCCTGGGAGAGAGGAAGTTTTAAACAGTGGAAGGTAATTGTCAATGCAAGGATTTAAGTTCTCAAATAGATGTAAAGGCAGGGCCTTTTGTTGTTACCCAGTCTAGTTTACTTTGGAGGTCGGTTATGGGGTTTTTTTCAGTATTTTCTTCTCTGCACTCTAGGCATGCCAGTGGGTAAGAACAAGGTGAACACCTTGATCAGTATATAGTAGGGGTTTCTAGCCAAGAAAATCCTCCCAGGGAAAAAGCAAAAGAGTAGGAGGTTTAATGCTGGTGTTTAGTCACATTAATTATTGCTTAAAGGAGGTGATACTGCTTTGGTCTTTTCTGTGACCTCAGGTTTCTGGTATGTTACAACCTTACCCCTCGGATGTATTGAGAAATTGATAATTCATGGGTGCAAGATGGAAGCTGCATGTTTACAAATTACTTGGTTAGAGCAAAGGCTGTCAAGTGCCACGTTTGTACCAGTCCAGTCCCTGCCTGAAGGCCCACATTCACAAAACCCTGTTGCTTAACTGTGGTATTTAGGTCAGAGGCACAGGTTAGTAAAGTAGTCTCAGGTTCACTAATCCTCCTCCTTATTTTCTAAATGGAGAGGCGGTGGATCATCTGCTGGGCTGTGATCCTTGCCTGCACAGAGAGGTATAAAGGAAAGTGCTTTGAAGTGAGTCCTCCAGAACAGCGTGTTCTGCCTCTGTACCTGCCCCCTTTCCTCTCCCCGGAGCCCCAGTTACAGTTTCGAACTGAACATGTGATGTCTTCTTTTGTAATCCTGCCTTTGAAATGTTCTCAAGCATGAGGGGAAAAGCAGAAGCTGCCAAAAACTTCCAAAATTCATGGTTGGTGGGTGGCTGTTTCTGTAATCTGTACTATTCCCTCTGTGCAGGCTCTACCAATTGTGTATTTTCATGCTCTCTGCTCCCTCTCACCCCAGTGATCAAATACTGAAAACCAAAACCACAATCTTCTACTGCAAAACATTAACTTTGTCTTGCTTTGTCCTGTAAGAAACATGTATCTTTTCTTTTCCAAGCATATAACTCTGCCAAATCAGAATCTACAGATAGAAGTCATGTCCCTGATGTAAAGAACACCTGGATGGAGCTTTAAAGTGCCTGGAGCACTCGAGCAAGGAATTGTGCAACACAGAAAGAAAAACTTTCCTCTCTACCCCGTGACCCGCATTCCCCACCCCCAGCACTCATGACTGTTTATGATGATAAGCTGTACAGGTTTGTTGGGTGGGTTTTTTCATAACACTTTTGCAATTAAGGCTCATTTTTAACTCTACTTTATTATTGGCAGTAGATTTTAATGCTGCCTACAACATTTTAAGCTTTTGCTTTAATTTTGCTTCTTCTCAACCTCACTTAAGAAAATTCAGCCTTCATTGGATATGTTAGTATTCTAATAGAATTTTTGAACCATATTTGGATATGAGTTGCTAATAAAAACTTGGTAGAAATCCAGACAGGAGTGGATTTCTGGGATTTTTGGTAGAATCTCCTTTCTTTTTTAGAAGTATTTTGAAATAACCTAATTATCAAATCACCCAGATATGTCCAAATGCAGATAATACACCAGCTTCTTTAATCACCCCAAATCAGCTGCACGAGATAGTTACATCAGAGAAGTCAGAGGAAATTACATAACACTGGCTTTATTTGTTGTTTTCAACACAACTGTAAGGAGAAATGCTAGGAGACAGTCAGGCCAGTTCAGCAATCTTCCCTGTTTGTCAGCATAAACTAAAATAGTCACGGTGAGCAGCTGTTGGCTTTGAAGGTACTATGAACTTTCGTAGAAGAATTCCCTTGTGTGAGAATTAATTCTCATTTGTAATTACATTCATTAGATCATGTATTTTTCCCTATGCTGGAGAGTCAGTGTAGCAGTCATGTTGTACGTAGGAGTGGGCTTATCTTTCACTATCCAATCCAAAGGCTGTCTGTGAATTAACGACAGGAAGGTAAATACAACCACCACCCTATGGATAACAGTAATTATGACCTCAGCGGGAACAGACCTGAAATTGCATGTTCCAATAGGGAACAATCACTGGTCGCCTAATGCTGATGGTTTCACTGGGATTATTTTTCCCTAATGATGTCCCTAACTTTTTCAAAGTGCATGACTTCTATTTAGTTACTCAAAGAGGGTGTTTCTGTTGTGATAATTTACTGAAACACTCAAGAATTTTATAATGTCAGCTTACTCTATGTTATACCTGCCACTTGGACAGAGGAGTGCCTGTGTAAATGCAGAAATGAAATATTTCTGAGGTAACACCTTAGCTGTTCATTTACTTTTGCAGTAAGTGAACTATTCCAGTGCAAAATATAATGCACACCACCTTGTCAATAACTGTGGCGTTTTTTTAGCTACAGGTCAGATTTTAGTAATTTTCTGGAAACAGTTTATCAGTTTTGTTCCTTTCAAAGTAGCTCACTTTTTCAAAATGTCTGAATGCATACAGACTTGCATTTCACCTAGTCTGTAAAATCCATGGTACTTTTGTACTGGGATGTTTTACTTCAGAAAGAAATTGCTAATTTAAAAAAAATTCCCTATATTTCATGGGACTGGGACAATGAAATAGGCTCAGCAGAAATAATCAAAGAGGATGAATAAATGATCCCTGCTTATTGTATTTTCCCCAAACATGAATACATTGCCTTGTGAAGTATAACTAGATAATCCACTGAAATAACATAAACTGTATAATCTTCTCAAAAAAAAAAAAAATACTGAAAAGGCTTCGGGAAAGAATAAATCTCTGCTCTATTTCCCCACCAGAGAGACAGGAGTTTGTGCAAACTAGTGTATTTTTTTGATAAATTGACATGTTATAGTCAAAAAGAAGTTGAAGAACAGGGAAGTCCTGTCACTTTGAAACGACTCCTTCTACAACAAGTACTTTTTCTTACTGGCTGTTGAAAATACTTGGAATTAATTGAATTCTTCAACAATCCACATTAACTTTCTATAAATTAGTAGCATGTCTAAAACGGTAACACACTAACAGTATGAATGATCCAAGATTTGAATGTTTTAAGTGACTGTGGATAGCCCGAGGTTATAGCAATGATTCCTTTGACACCATCTGAAGTGCTTTTTTTTTTTCTTTAAGTTATAAGAGTTTGTTCCATATCAACCAGCTCATACACATGTACATCTACCCAGTGACACAGCTAATCTATCCCATCTGTCTATAACATCCAAGGGCCATCAACTTGCCTACTATTATTTCTCATGTCTACTTAAAATGGGTTGTTCAATCCATCCCATGTACCGGCCGTGCTAGCTTTGCAGCTCAGGAATTTAATATTTACCGTACACCTAAAAAAAGATTAGCATCTTTGCTTTTAAAAATCACATCATCTTTGGCTAGTCAGCGTTTTGTTTTCATATTGTTCACCTGTGTATGGTTGTAACTGTCCTTCCTCTGTTGCATGTCAGTTTTTAAACCCATTGGGATCAAATGCTTTGCCTCCTGTTCTCCACTGCCTCCTCTTCCCCATCCTGAACTCCTTTTTATACCTCTTACTCTCCTTAGGTTTAAACCCTGGCCTTATCCAAGACAGTGGTGAGGTTTGGTGAGACCTGCCAAGGTCTGCACATCCCTGTCATGATTCAGAACTTGGTTTTTGTCTTCGCAGGGAACTTAGTGGCTTTCACAGACCCAGATTCACAAATATTCTGCTGCTTTGTCCAAGCTTTTACCAGGAGTTAGTATAATTTTTTAGTGCGTATGACTTGGCTGAATTTATGAAGTTAAAGGCACAGAACTAATAAATTCTAAACATGACAATAAATTCAGACCTGCATTTATGTTGCAGTTAGTCACTGTTTATTTGAGTATCTGTTCCTACTTATTTTAGATTGTGGTGGGTCTGGCTGAGCCAGAATTTGTTTCCCCATAGGAGCCCTCACAGTGCTCTTACATTGGCAACAGATGTGATGCTTCAATTTTATTTGAATTTTTTTGCAGTAAAGATGTCCAATGTGCCTATATTCAACAAGGTAGCACAATACAGCTTGTTTTAGCCATTGATAATGATATTTCAGGTTGTATATCTTCATGGTACACTGCACAATTTGTGGATTGAATGAACAAATACTAAAATACATGTGCTTTGAATGCCAAAGGTGTGCTAGAAGTGAAAACCAGATTTCAGTTCTGAACTATGAAAAATCATTAAAGTTAAAATTCATTTCAGAGCAATGAAACACCATTCCTTCTTCAAGTTATAGCAGAAATACTATATGGGAAATTTTTTTTTCCTTCTAAGTTCAAGTACTTTTAATATCATAACAAAGAAGTAAAGGTGCTCTTAGGAGTTCATGCGTCCAACTTCTAACAAAGTTTTAGACTCAAAGAGGAACTTGAAAGCTAAATAATCCTTACTGATATTCAAATAAACATATCCAGAAGGAATTATCAAAGTGTTTTGAGTGAACATAAGGAACTTTCTGGCCATTACCCTCCTACTCAAAAATCACGCAGCATCCCTGTGACAGGTACTATTAAGTGAAGAAGTGATACTAGAATAATGAGTGTAGTAAAGCTATTTCTCGTGAGTCTGAAAGATGAAAAACAGAAGCATTAGGCCACCAGCAAGCTAGCTGTAGAGTACACTGAGGTGATTTTGGTGATTTATGAGACTGCATTTTGGGAGTCAGCTTCCTTGCTTCGAGGCATTCTTTATATACTTCTGTGGTCTTGTGTAGATAGTGATGGTATTATAGAATCTGCTATTTAACTTAAGAAGATTCTACAAGGTAGCTGATCCTGATAAAATGCTTCAAAGACATCTGTCAGTTCTAAAAAATATTGTTACCTCACATGACTTGGTTAAAAAAAAAAATTCCTCAGCAGTTTCTTATACATTTAAACAGGGTTTACTTTTCCCTTATCACTGTAAAAGTCTTATCTTTATTGCAGGTGATTTATATTGATTTACCTCACCTTTGTGCTGGATTCCCTTACCAATATATCCTGAATCAGAGCAAATCTTACCTCAGTAAACTGTGCTAAGCGTCTCCATTTCTGACATCTTGCTATTAAAAAAGCATTTTGCAAATTTGTGTTTTCTGAACCCAAAAAAAAAAAAAATTCATTTGTATTGTCTTAAAAACAAGACTACATCACTGAAGAAAAAATAGTGAAGTTTATTTGCTATCTGAAAAATTAAATGTTATTTCCAAAAGCAATTTCAATATGTTATTGGAAATTGTCAAAATACAGCCCTTCAAATACTCTTGGGGAAAAAATTGTATTTAAATTGGCATTTACTTGTATTTAGCCTACAGCATGTCTGCTGATTAATAATCAATGGTAGACTAAGATGCCAATCACTGAAAGCACATCTATCTGCAGCTGGCCTTTGAAGATATGTAAAATAGAAGATGATGCCATGAGGTTGTTTGTGTCTATGCACAGTGGACATCTTTCTTAAGACTGCACAGGGAATTTTTAAGACAGCCATAGAATTCTCCTCTCTAGGAGAGCGTCTCCATGATTTTGCACTGGGTGGCACTGGGAATGCTCTGTGCCCCCCCAGCTGCTGCCATGGGCTCTGCTGGCCTCGAGTGCCCTCATGTTCCCAGCCCATGGAGAGGTGACTCCTGCTCCAGCTGCGGCTGCAGCATCACGTGAGGGCCAGAGGTAATGCTCCGGGGACATGGTGGCAGAAATAGTGCTCCTGCATGTATAAATAGCTCCACATACTGCTGAAGTGATGGTGCTAGGGTACTGTGCTGCTGGTTTATTTATATCTGTGAAAGTGCCCTGAGCTTGCTTACAGTATCAGGTTTGTGCTGTGAGTTATTTTGATTGTTTTCTCCCTCAACACAATCCAATTCATAAAAAAAGCTTGTTCTTCTCCATCAATTTCTTGCCTACAGTGATAGCTACCAAAGAAAAGTTTACCAAATCAAGGAGCAGATCCCAGTTTGGCAGTACTTTACTGGTGGCCCAGAGTATCAGCTGTGTATTGTTTCATGTGTTGGCACATGGAGGACCAGGGCACACAAGCCTGGACACCTCCAGCATGGTCATGCTCTTCAGCTGCTGCCAGGCTGGGAATGACCCAGCTCAGAGACTTTGTGAGTCAGACCTGAAGGAGGACAATTTTTTATGAGGCAGGTAGGTAGGTTTACAATCTTCAGTATCTGAGTGCTGAAAAATAAACATCTCCATTTCCAGTTTGAACATGGAGTGCCACCATCTGACTCTCTGTTCCCTAAACTAGCTGGTGGATCCCTCTCTGTTGTACTCACCTGACAGTGGGGGGATGCAGGTGACAGACTGAAGAACTGACAGACTGAAGAACAAACATGTCAGGAAGGGACTGTTTTTGACATCGTGGCTGGAGATGGGCTGTGTGTGATGATTAGGATGCAGGAGGAATCACTTATGGTGAGTAGGTTAAGGCATTGGTCTCATGCAGCTGTCTCACCTTTGGATGGACCTCATGTTTCAGTTCTTGCTTTTTGCCAGAGAAAGAGTCCAGCATAAGGGAGGGTCAAGCAGTATCAAATCATCATAATTTGGCAACTTCACTAACCCAGTAATTAGCGTTCATGGCCCTGACTGCATGTTTGGGAAAAGGGGTTGTGGTAGTTTAAATTTTAGGCCTTGGTGAGGTTTGTTGCCTAAAATTTAAACTACCACAGAGGTGCAATGATGATGGGAACAGAGGAAATAAGTGGCTTGATAAAAGATTTGTGACCACTTTTTCTGATAAACAGCCTCCTCCTTTGATATAAAATGGGCTCCATTGTAATGTGTGCATTATGGAAATAATATTTCTGATAGAAACTGAGAGGCTGTTCTCTTAAAGCATAATGGTTAAGGTGAATAAATATACTGTGACATATCCAGTAGTTCTTTTT
>VWZG01012024.1:252323-270050 GCA_013396735.1 Grallaria varia
TTTTTTTTTTTTTTTTTTTTTGGCAAATATTAGGGAAAGGGGCATCTCAACAGTCATATATCTACAGATGATTGTACAGGGAAATAACTGGCATACATTGCATACTTTTAAGTCTTTGCTAGTACTTTGCTGATCAGCGCAAAATCTCCAGGCTTCCATATTAAAAGTGAGGGAGGTTATATATTTGTGTGTAGGAAAAATATTTAATACCCTCATAGCATTTTATTTGCCCAAATTTTTCTTCTACAATTTCACAATATTATAAATTGTGTTTGCTTCTTTCCGGTAAGAAGTGCCAGACCTGCAATTAAAACAAAAAAAAGCTTACTAGCGCCCTTTCCTTTTGTTTAGAAGTAATTCTAGAAGCAAAGTGAAGGAAACAGTTTGTATCAGTTTTTCTTCTTTTTGAAGAGCAGAGAAAACATTGCTTTTCTTTCTAAAAGATTTAAAACTTGATCTCATCTCTTTCTAGATAGTCTTCTTAATCCTTTGCTGGAAGCAGAAGGCAGAAGCATTAGCTGAGGTTTGAAATAGGTGTACTCTTCAGCGGAGAGCAATGTTGTGCCCAAGACATCTCTTAGCACACTGAATTCGTATGTCCATGAACCACGAGGGCTTAGCAACACTTACATCTCTGTCAGTATGAAGCAGTGGTTTGTGCAACAGAAGGAAGGAGAGGAACTTTCTGCCCGGTCATTTCTTAACTGATAGGGCCTGACTCACTGTGATCTCACTGCATTTGGTGGGACAGCCATGTTTTGCAGCCCTGTGAACCTGGCGCGCAGTGGCCCAGGTGGCTGTGTATGACGGAAGAAAGAACTGACCAGCCTGCACAGGAGCAGCGTGGCAGACTGACACGGCAGCTGTGTCAGTAGTGGCCACCCTGGTGCACCCGGGGCTGCCTGGGGTCATCATGGGAGCCCAGTGGTCATTTGCTTTTCTCTGGTTTATGTGAGCCTAAGGGCAAGATGAGCAATGTACCTGGTTCCCACCTGACCAGTGTGGGATTACGGCCACAAGAATACTAGTTCCTGTTCTCTCAATAACAAGCTTATCCTGAGATTAGCCTTAATAACACTACTTATCATCAAGTACCTTACAGTAATCTGAAAGTATTTTAATGACCCATTTTGTATACTTATTCTGGAATTTTTATGAATCTATATCTAGCATTCATTGACATTCTTATTTCTGTCACTGACTGGTTGCTTACGTTTTATTATTCTGTATCATGGTCAGTCATGGCTCGGCTTCGCGAACGAAGATTTGGGAAGGGCTCTACCCACGCTTGCTGCAAGCGCGCTGATGGCTAAAGAGGCCGATGCGAGATAGGCAGGTCCAGTTGCAAAAGGCACAGCAGAAAGTCTCCATAGGCAGTGTTGGTGAGGCACGGTTCTTTCTGCGTTGTCTTTTCTCCTCCAGACTGATTCTGTGTGCATTTTCAAAATATTATTCTGTATAACCTGCAATATTCCATCCAAAATTGAAGTCTTCCAACACATCCAAATGCCACCCAGTGATTACAGTAGGAATTGCACTTAATCACTTACCCTGCTATATTGTATGCAACAAACATGCTGCTGGAATAATTTTTAAAGACAGATAATTTATCTTTGTGATTACAGAACTCTGTTACAAAATCAGTGCTAACTGTGAGTAAATCAATTCGTTAGCTCGTCATTAAAACACTATGCAGTGGTGAAACATCATTTAATTGTCATGAGATGAATTTTCCCAAAGAAAATATTTCTCACTCCATTTTAACCATAGTTTGTATTCATAACATGTATAAGCATTTCCCAAGATACCTCTTGATGCATTGCCATGGACAGGGTGGATAGCATGGGACATTTGTTTTATCTCCTCCGTAAGTGACATTTTCCCATTTCTGAAAATCCACGCAGAATTCTGTTATGGAAGAGCATGGCATTTTGTTTGTGTACTCCTTAGTTATATTTGTGTTTTGCAAAGATATGTTTTCCCCATTGCTGTGTCATTCTGTTTGCAGAGGTAATGCAAAGACAGAACCCATTTCGTAGGCGGAAATTGCTTTGTTTTGCCTGTCATCATTTCATACCAGGAGTTCTCTCGCAGGCTATTGCACACTCAAACCTGCTTTTTTTTTTTTTTTTTTTACTGAATTTTTCCCTGTTCAATACCAACTAGGAGCATTTCCTCCAGGGATCAGCCTTATGTGTTCACCTGCATTCATGAGGAGCAGTGCTTGTGCTGTGCTGGATGCTGCTGCAGGGAGCCAAACCTCCCCTCGGGACTGGCACCTATGGGTGTGTCGTGTTGCTGCCAGCCCCCAGCGAGGAGGGACTGCAACCCGGGGCTCGAAGCCGCTGGGCTGGCACAGTGTGAGGAGAGAGCCTGGAGCCCCTGGAGAGCAGGCAAGGCATCGGCTGCAAAGGCTCTGCCGGGATGGGGGACAGGGGCAGAACAGGCTGCGAGCTGGCACCCCCAGCACTGCCACATGGGGTGACAGGATTCGGCTGCTGAGACAGGACAGCGTGAGGCACCCGATTGCATCAAGTCTGTGCAATGAGTGAGATCGATGATGCGATTTTTCCTCCCTTCCACAGCTTTCTGTGATGCTTTAGTAGCCACAACCTGATTGCTTGCCCTGACCCAGCTTGGAATACAAATTTTGTAAGTGTACAGTGTGACTGCTGCAATGCCAGTAAATCCAGCATTTCTCCACGTGTAAAATACCATCCCTGGTCCTGTCTTGGCAAAAGACGGGCTTTTGGGAGCTGGGTAGGGTGGGGGGAGGGCACCTGCCTCTTCGTTTGCATGGTCTCTCTCAATGCACCACAATATTCCTGACGCAATTTCCTATTGCTCTGCACTCGTTTCTCTTGCATTGACCCAGGGGAAGATGTTAAGAAAGGAATTATTCCTCCACGTTTCTATGAAATTGAGCTCTGAATGGTAAAGATTGTAAACAAACTCAATAACTCCTGAAAATAAACTAGTATTCAGAATACAATAGATCCTCTCCAGCAACAGAAGAAATGGTGTAAACTCCTCAAATAAACAGTGTAACTTTTAACAGAGACATATACGAATTTTTTCAACATAATTTTTACATGTATATGATTACTCACATAGAAAAGACGTAAAAAAAAAAAAAAATTATAGATCATTCTCACCAGGCTCTTCTCTGTGCAACTTCTCTACGTCTGTGGAGTTACAGGAAGAGAGGATTTGGCCTTTCCTCTTGATCGTGCGACTGTGTTAGTAGCAGAAACAAAGGATTTATCAAAGCTGACCAGTACACTGTTTATCTATCGATCTATCTATCTATCTATCTATCTATCTATCTATCTATCTATCTATCTATTTTTTGGCAACTTTTTTTGTTGTCTATGTAGAAGACTGAAAGGCAATTGTGATTAAAGTCTCTGAAATGATGGTTTACTTTCAAATGGTGCAGAGGAAAAAAATATCCCTTTTACAGGAACCAATAGTCACTTATAAGGGAGCTGATCTCGCCCAGTGAACTGTGAAGCTGATAATTACCCAGAATCAGGCAGGTTCATCATTCTGTAATGAGCTGCCTACAAATCCATCCTATCTGATGAATAAAGGCTGTCAAACAAAACCTCTTGGCATGGCACATCCACCTGCAGGGCTCACTACAGATGGCATCACAGTGTCTGACAATCTGATTCAGTCAAGAGAGGCAGATGAAAAAGTGGTGTGAGCTCCAAAAAATATTTTCTAATTATTCAAATTCTGCAGCAACAAATGATAGAATTTCTATGTCTACAACTGTGAATTTCAGGGTAGGGAGGGAAAGACAGTCCCAGTCCAGTGTTAGAAGCAAAATACATCATAAAACAACAAAATTACTTATGCATTATTTAATACCATTACTGGAGAGGATGCAGTAGTGGGTAAAAAACTACTATAAAAGGATGAGATGGAATCCCAAAGCATTTGTAACATCCACCTTCCCTGTGGCACAGGCTGGCATACATACAACTAGCCACTATTTGTTGCAATTTGTACAATTCAAAGCTGTTTTTCACCCCTTTTTAAAAGGTCTACCCAGTAGTCTTTACTGGAAAGAGAACTGTAAATGATAGTTACTGAAGGGTGGAGCTCCATTCGTCTGGTAGTACAGAGCTGAGTTGCACAATGACAATTGTCAGTTCATTAAGTCTGTACTGAAGTGCTGTGGGCGCCACAGATGTTAAAGCTTTATGGTGCCTATAGGGTACCATGTGTGTTCATAAAACCCAATTGGATAGAAGTATAGGGTGATGAAGAAACATATCTTTCCTCTTTTCAAACCAAACTAAACCAAAACACGTCCTGACTTGTCATTCAACCCCCTTTCTCATAGTGAAGAGTTTCTTCAGCACTTAATCCAAGATGAGTCACTGAAAGCTGACCCCAGGAAATCTTTGTAAATGGATGAAAAGGTCCCACCCTGGCCACGTGCAGCTGGCCACCAGTGTTCACAGGAGCGAACAGAGCTGTGGAGTTCGCAGGACCAGCTTCTTCCAGCAGTGAGGGAGCTTCTTGGTAAACAGCCCAGCTGTCTGATCAGTTGAGGTGACCAAGGCTCATGGGCTGCACCATTCAGAGGGAACAGGGAGGCTGATCTGCAGAGTTCCCCATTGCTAAAGCTCAGCATATATCCTCATACCTCTGACCACCTTCAAATTTCTTTCAGTACAAAGTGCTTCTCCTCATCAGCTGTCAAAGAGCTTGCAGAGGCAAGGGCATATCACTTGTATCCATTACCAGCCGATAGTGTTTCCTGGATCATTTGGGAGACACAGGAGCCAGGCACACAGCTTCCCCATCCATCTCTGTGCATGCATTGTGCCTCATCTCAAATAGGGAGTCTTCCCAAAATATAGGTGAGCCCAAAGGAGGGGGAGATTTATAATAGAAACATGAAGATTTGTAGGAACAAAGTGTGAGTAAGCACCAAAAGAATTAGCAGAATAAAGGGTTAAATACATAGATACTTCCCTCAAAAAAAGCACTTTTTCCCAGTAGTAAAGTCGAGGCAAGTGTTATACCAAACACAGAATAGTTGCATTGTGAGATGATCCCAACCCAGCCAACTGTCCAGCAGACCCTGCATCCTATCAACAGGAGGGTGGCATTGACATGACAACAGATCACACATAACATAGCACATATGCTTTTTCCCATTAGCCCACAAGCACAGTTCTCCAAACAAGTAAAAAGAGGCAATGAGCAACAACCTGGCTTAAGGATTTAAGACCTAAAGGTAACAGGTACAGCTCCATAAGAGTTGATTGTTCCTAACAGACGTAAGAGATCTGTCCAAAATGTCATTTTGTGTGGCACTCAAGAGGAACTCCAGGAACAAATGGAGGACTTGGCAGCTTGTCTTCTTTGTCCTTGGTGTCATACACCAGTGGTCCAAGTCAGACCTGGGCACAGATATCTTGTTGCCTGCGAGTATGTGGTATGAGAGAACGGGTGAACAAAACATGCAAGGGAATGGTTGTGAACAGGTAACATTGACTTTCTTGTAGATGTTTGCAAAGAAGTATCACCTCCTCCTCCATCACATCTTACATCAAGTTTTGTATCACTGATTTCCACCCAAGTATACACATCTGGCCAGTTTTAATAACTCTAGCTGCCTCCCAGGCAAACTGGATGTGGGTGAGCTGTGCTTGTGATGCTTTGCCCAGCTGTAGGAACCATGTGCCAGCAGACCCTGGCTGGCTCTGACCCAAGCTTGGATTTGGTAGGTTAAGACTAGGCTTCACACCAAGCTGAAGTGGCATATCTTTCTGAAGGCAACTTTGGAAACAACATGCATAATAAACCTGGCTCTACGTGAGCTGCCTCTCATGGAGGCAGCGTATGCATCACTGGTGCCAAGGGAAGGGTAATTTGGGATGAGATCAAATACCCTCCTTTAATTTTCTCCAGTGGGTTGATTTGCTGACCAGTGAAGGATACTGGCACATGAAAGGCAGGAGCAGTGCCTGATGTTCTTGTTCTACATCTGTGGGATTTCCTGGAGAGGGCTGTCAGCAACATGTTGACCTGCTGAATCCCATAATGCTCTATAATTATTGATTAACTCCTTACAGAGTTATTTGTTATGGTTTGTGAGTGCAGAATAGATTTTTGTTGTTGTTGTTATTGGTCAATTTATTTCAAGGTAATCAAGACTAATGTTGCAATGAGTGGAAAAAATATTTCCTATTTCACCAGTGTCAGGATATACAGGACACATATGACTGCAGTGGTGACATCATCCGTCTTGGATATAATTTAATTTGTAGAATTTTATATATGCAGCAGTAAACAATGTACTATGTTATTTGACTGAACTCACAAGCCTTCACTTTAATCATATTTGGAGATATTTTTTGACATTTGAAATAGTTTAATTATGAAGGTCAGAAACAGCTCCACAGTCAGGGTTAATATGAATTTTGTACTCGAAAAGTCTCATTTTCTTAGTATGTGCCCTTCCCAAATGACATCAATTGGATTTTCTGAAGATTTACAAATTAAACATACTGATGAGAAATTAAAATTAATTCATATTAATATGCCAGAACACGTAACAACCAATGTACAAATTTTTTGTGCCCATGACTGTGCCCTTTATCTCCCTAGAAAAAGCACACTTATCTCTTGCTTTGGACATGGCAGCAGCATTACTAAAGCACTCCCTCTCCCTCTTCCCCCAAGGTGAACTCGAACTGATTGTGTTTACTCACAAAACATGAAACCTGCAAGCTACACAAACCTTGCTGTGTTATCCAGTCTCTGGAACAGAATCACAGAATGGGTCAGGTTGGAAGGGACTACAGTGGGTCATCTGGTCTACCCTGAGCAAGCAGGGCCATCCCAGAGCACATGGCACTGGATTGTGTCAAGACGGTTCTTGAATATCTCCAGAGAGGGAGACTCCACAGCCTCGCTGGACAATCTGTTCAGTGCACAGTCACCCACATGGTAGAGAAGTTCTTCCTCATGTTCAGGTGGAACTTCACATGCATTAGTTTCTGCCTGTTGCCTCTCTTCCTGTTGCTCAGCACCACCAAACTCCCCTCTCAGTCATGTCTTTTCAAGGCTGAACAGGCCCAGCTCCCTCAGCCTTTACTCATAAGAGAGATGCTCCGGTCCCTTAGCAATCTTTGTTGCCCTCTGCTGGACCAACTCCATGAGCTCCATGTCTCTCTTGAACTGAGGAGCCCAGAACCAGACACAGTATTCCAGATGCAGCCTCACCAGGACTGAGTGGAGGGGCAGGATCACCTCCCTCAACCTGCTGGCAATGTTCTTCCCAATGCACCCTGGGATACCACTGACCTTGTCCACAAGGGCACACTGCTGGCTCACGGACAGTTTGTTGTCCACCTGGATGCCACAGGTCCTTCTCCACCGAGCTGCTTTCCAGCCTGTATTGATACATGGGGTTATTCTTCCCCAGGTGCAGAACTATGCCTTTGCCTTTTTTGAGTTTCACTGAACCAAAGCCCCACTGGAAGAGTTACAAAGTGTTTTTAGTGCCGACCTGCTATTTGCCCCCACAGCGCCGAAGTGCCCTTCACATCTGTAGACCCCTTATGCCAGCAGAGGTGGGGCCACACAGCCCTAACCGAAGGCCATTTCCAGGAGCACATCTCTGATGCCATTCTTCAGTCATGTCTAGAGAAAAGCTTCTGTAAGGGCTTGTATGTATGATCAGTCTTTAGTGTGCAACAGAAAGAAAAGACTGCTGGTGAGCAGGAGAGGGACAAGGGCTGATTAGCTGCTCTGTGACTGCAACCACCAGGGTGACCCCACAACCAAATCGGTCAGACCAGACTACCATGGAATGCCACCTTCAGGTCACCTTGGGGTTTTCCATCGCTCTCCAGGAGACTGAGCAATTTATTCTAATAACACAAGGAATAAGAGGTGGCCTCTTCTGGAAAAGATAATTTTCAGTTGCAGAAATAATGTCAAAACCAAGTCTTGATCCAAAACATTTTTGTATCTCCTCTGGAGAAGAGGAACAAGGGAAAGGAAAATGAGACTAGAAATATACAACGTGTACAGAAGAAGTTGAGAAGTGGTAAACAGAAAGCTGGTTGGTAGTAGTGGTGCCATAAAGCCCCACATTGTCATGAGCTGCTCCAGAAAACCAGGGAGCTGTCTATCCAGGTAGTCTTGTGGTTCCTGTTTTGCTAGCATTGTTTTGAAATGCATATTCTGGTTATTTATTTTTAATGTTTTCCCCTCAAGGTGTCACTGCAGGGTAGACTTAAGGCTATTTACAAATGCCAGCCGTGTATTTTCATTCCTGAAATTGATTGCTTTTCTTTGAAATAAAACCTTAACTACAAACACATTGGGTAAATCATGCAGGGTGTGTAGGTAATGCAACACTGCCACATGATGTTAGCCTTCCTTATGTTTTTCTCTTCTTCACTTCTTTGTCTTTCTCCATCTTTGTGTAGTTCATCTGGGAAGAGGAAGAGTTGTGAATGCCTAAGGCATTGGGTTTAAGCCCATTGAAAAG
Source organism: Grallaria varia (assembly GCA_013396735.1). NCBI lineage: Eukaryota > Metazoa > Chordata > Aves > Passeriformes > Formicariidae > Grallaria > Grallaria varia. The sequence goes on from VWZG01012024.1 coordinate 260,851, forward strand.
CAGCTGTCTTGCTGGTAGTAGAGAAACACCGATCTGGGGATACCACATGTCCTTCCCATCCCTGCAGTGGGGCTACTGCCCTCACTAGTGAACTTCTGACGGCCCTTTTCTGCAACCCTTTAATTTTCTGTGCAAGTCTTGAATTCAAGAGGCTGTCAGCACTGCCTGCATCTTTACATGGGATTGCAGGTGGTCAAAGGCTTAGGGAGAACAACACAGGCTTGCTTAGAGTGCTTGCCTCTTTGCTGAACAGGCTTTGAGATAGACTTCTTTTTTATTATTTTCTCTGCAAGTGGTGTCATTGGTAGCAGTGTTCAGCAGTCTATGAGAGGAAAAATCAGTTATTCCTTCTACTGGCAGTAGGAGAAATAAAGCCTTATACTTATAAACCTTCCCTAGCTTACAGTAATCTTACTGACCTTGTCTGGCCCCTGTGATGCCTCCATCTGGGGGCACAATACATACCAGTTGCCTAGCAAGCAGTTGTTAAAAGTGTGTGTAACACCTGTAAACTGGCTATCTTTTCATCAGGAAGGTTAAGAGATTAACTTTTTTCCCCATGAGAACTTGGGTTTTTAGATATCTTGTACAGCATTTTAAACATGTACCTTACCACCACATCTGATTGCAGTTCACGTTGCAGTTTGATTGCACTGAGCTCAAAAGCTGTGATTCTTACACACTGTTTTCCTAGGGCCCCAAGCTACTGCATAAAATGTATCCAGTAGGTGAGCTACGGAAGTTTCTTCTGCTGTGGCTCAGATCCTACAAATTCGCTTATCTGCTTGCTTATATACAGCTTGCAGAGATGTGTGAGAAGATGTAATGTCTTATTTAACCATCCTCTACAAAGGAGACGGTGCTCTATTGGCATTGGAAGTGAATGGGGAGTCTAGTAGTAGCTAGGTTGATACCTGTTCAGCCCCCAGCTTATTCTGTGTCCTATATGTAATGCATCCAGCTGCTAGTGACAAGTGCCTTCATCACAGATAGTGCTCGCCCAAATGTTCACCTCAGTCTTAGTGGATACAGTGAGGGTGCTGAACAGCCTTGGAAAGTGGCCCATCTTAGCCTCCGTTGCTTCATATGTGTCAAGTTCAAATGTGTCTTGGGGGGAGAAGATAGCTCTCTCTGGTGGTCCTCAATCCACTCCTGTCTTCTCAATGTTTTTACTCCAGGCTTTCTTGAATTTTTTGTGCTGTCCCACCTCCTTAGTCGAGTACAGCACAAAAATGAGGGGGAGCAAGAACTACCTCTCCTCTTCCCCCAGCTACATTTTATCTTGTGCCCTTCCTCTCTTTCTTGTGACATTTCCTGTTGTTGCCAACAATAACATATTAACATTGTTACTTTTGCTGTCAGTAGCAGAACATCAGAGCTACCTCCCAGAAAACTGATTGGATCAACAGTGGGTAGGTATGGGGGGAATCTGAATTAAAGTAAGCCTGGCTGAGGTATAGAGAGATATGCAATTAGGGGCCATTAAGCTGAGCGTCTCTACTTGTGAAGCAGTCATGATGATGTTTCAGTCAGCATCTGCGTTCTAATTACATTCACTAACTATATTAAGAGGACATTAAAAGGGTGATAATTTAGTGATTCAGAAGTTAGAAAATACCAGCATTTAGATTATCTCTGCAATCCAAAATGCATGTTATACAACGATTTCCAATTATTTTCTTTTAAAGATGTTTATTAAATCCCCTTCAGAACTGAAATGTGAACACAAGAACAAGACTTAGAGGATAGATGTGGGCTGAGATCTTCCCTTTGGCTGCTATCCTAGCTCACAGGGTGTATACGCTAGTGAGAATTTGTTCATGACCCTCAGTTCACACCCCTGACAGCTTTCAGATACCTCTAGTCACCTCTTTTCTCACCCTCTGCTGCTGTTGTCTCAAATAACGTTGCTCTTTTTCAGTAGGACCATGTGCACTGAGCCCAAAAGCCTGTTTACTGAAATCAGCCTCTACCTGCAGATTTCTGTTTTAGTGGACCATCATCAGGATTTCTCCCTCCTGTCTTTACACATGCAGGCATCCTCTGCGGCAGGTGGATTTCACAGTCGTCATTTAACACCAGGCTTTTGGGAAATTTGGTTGCTGCCTCGTAAAAGAACAGAACTGAGGAGTAGAAGTCCCATGTTGTGCAGAGCCTGGGTCCTGTCCCAGAGTGATGAGTCTAGAAAGGCACTCACCATCAGACCAAGAAGGTGGCAATGTGCAGATCATTCATAGGGAAAATCATCACAGATTACTGCCCCTGAACCCTCAAAGTTTGTGTCTACACTGCAGCCACAGGTGTAATTGCTGTATATGCTGGCATATCCAAGCAGGCTTAACCTCACTAATTCAATGATAATAGCAAGTTCACGCAATTCAGTAACAGTACAAGCTCAATCACAGCAACAACAGCAGTGTAGATAAAACAACACGAACTTCATTTCCGTGCTGTTTTCTAGGCAGCCAAGGTCTCAGATGACTTGGACAGCTTGAAGATAACAGGGCATAGGTGTCAGTGCATTGTTATCATACCTTTCAACAAAATTAAAGCAAGCTCATACGTGCAGTACAGCGCATACCTTGAATTTTATCACAGGTGTAAGAAACTGCATGATTTAAGAGTGACATATACTGTTTATTTGTCCCTGACTGTGACAATGACAAATCAAATGTGAATGCTGCTAATGAATTAGGTAAGTTGTGATTTAATTTCTTCAGGCACAGCTAAGTGAGGAGTTTCAGTGAGATACAACTATGCGAAAAATTTGAATAATCTATGTCATAACTTTATCATGTTCATAAGAGCTAAGCATTTTGCAGTAACCTGCACTGAAAGCTTAAAAAAAATTAAAACAGTAAAAATTTCTTAACCCATGAAAACGCAATGTTTCTCTGGAGAGAAACTGTGCTATGTTTTTAAATGAAGTTCCTCAGAGCAACCCAGACTTAGACCACAGGGATAGAAAGTAAGGATGGTTTTCCTTTTCAGAAAATAGAGGCAGACCAGTGAGTTGTCCAGACCCGTTCCACTCTTCAGCACTCATTAAGCTGCAAATGTTGAGGTTCAGAGAACACGGCAGTCACCTTGTACTCTAGGATGTGTAATTGCTCTATCCAATTTTATTTGCCCTGCTTAATGCAGTATGTCAATTCATGACATATTGATTCAACTTATAGAAGTAATTTTTTTTCCAGTTCATTTAAATTATAGTTTAGGCTGAACATGCTTGAAGGAGATGTCTACAAATTATGTCAGCTATCAGTAAGTCTACAAGCAAAAATGCAATGTAAATCAAAAGTGCTAACTAATTTTTTGTTTAATTATTGATTTAAGCATACTCTGTTTCTGGAAAATGTAATTACCAAAGTTGAATTTGGCCACATCTACAGGGGGTCATATGGATTCAAGTGGTAAAGGAAAGAATTCAGTCTCATAGATCAGTGATGAAAATATGTCCTGTGATAGTGGCTCCAAAGAAGTCCCACAGTATTCCAGAGTGCCTGTTTGTCCTTCTAGCCATTCCCTAGAGGACAACAAGTGTCAGTGAATTTGTGGTTTCTTTTCAACATGGTATCTCACCCAAATACCGACCTGGGTGATGCCTTTTAAATTGAAGGAGTTCAGATTAGACATTGAGCCAAAATGAATGTCTGTGTACGAATGCCTTATACACAAATTATATCTTCCTGACTGTCTATTTATCACCCTCAGAGACTGTTTTATTTTTCTCTATACCCCAATATTAACTCTTCCAGCAGAACACAAGGAGTCTTTTCAGGAGGCTCTCGGGGAAAGAGTCACTCCTGGAAGCACCTCCACCAGTCTCAAACCTGTGGAATAGTGAAGAAGTCCCAGGCCCTGGCCCAAGAAAAGGTCCTAAATGAAGATTTCAGTTTAAATTTTGATTATTCAAATGGTTCCTGCATGTTGCCCAAGAAAGAGACAATGCCCTGAGCCTTTATACAACTGGGAATAACCCAGATGCTTAAGAGGGGTGTTTTGAACAGGTTGTTCCCACCCATAGGGTTTCCTATAACATAATTTTGCCAGACTAGCAGGTTAGAAAGTTTTAAACCGGAATGTTTAATGTAACATTTTCAGACCACCAAAACATGAATTTAGTTGCCTTTAATATGTATGGCATAGTACTATTATTGAAGGTTAAATTTATTAGTCTTAAAATATTTCAACCCTGATAAAATACAAATCTTTTGCTGATACATTCTTGAAGGATAATATTAGGTTTGTAGAAGGATTTAAAAGATTATTTGAGGGATTGTGAAACAATTTCTGAATAACCTCAGATTTGTGCTTTAGTATGATGGCAGTCTCAGTGCAGAAACCACAGTAGGATGCTTTCCCTTCATTACAAATCTTCAGCTTACTTTCTGTCAGGAAAACAGGGGTCTCTGAAGGGATTCTCTTTCCCAAAAATTTCAGTATCCTTGCAGCCCTCCCTCTGACAGAAGCTGTTTGTTTTCCAGTTGTTTGCACTGCCGAGCAATTAACGGGTTGAGCAGTAAGTCAGGACCGGTGAGGAACTCAGCTGCACTTGCTCTCCTCTGCCTGCCAGGCTCACCCAACCTTTACCAATTCCAGCAATCTTTTTGTCAGGGCGGTGAGAAGATCAGGAATCTTTGTAAAAGGATTTGAAGGTCGGCCAGGAGAATTAGACTGGGAGCAAATGTCAGGTCGTGGAGGTTATTTGCTGCTAAAGGAAGGCTCGTATCTGTTCAGGATTGACTGGCATTGACTGTGCTCCTTGCAAAGTCAGGGAGAAGGGATCCCCTTGGGGTTTTTTTCGAAGCTGTACATTTGAGAGTGTTTCCCCCTGTAAACCATTGCCTCACACAGTACCTACAGGAAAGAGATTCCTGTGAGAAGCTGAGAAAAAGTGGATGCACCTCTCTCAGGAGTTCTCTGCAAACAAAAACCAAATGCATGCTATTGCCCTGCTTGGTCGGCAGCAGGAGAAGATGTCCCTGCTCACCAGGCAGCTGGGGTTGTCTCCCTCCTAGCTCTCGGCCAAGAGGAAACAGCTTGCAGCCCATGTGGCATTTCAGCCTGAGCTGAAGCAAACATCACACTGACGTTTGTAGGAACCCAATAACCTGTCACTGTGGGTTTGGCAGTGCTGCCTGAACTGCTCCAGCATCTGCGAGCCGTGTGGCCGAGGCAGCTGGGAGCACTTAGGGACAGCTTGGTCCTAACCCCGGGGGCTGCACAGGCTCAGGGAGGGAGAGCAGGGCAGATCACCCATGGCTAAGCCGTGCACCCACCTTGAGAAGGAAAGACAAAACTGAAAGGAGATGCCCCCATAAGCCCTAGCCCAGAGAAGGCTGGAGCAAAAGTGGGGGCTGTTGGTGGTATTTATCTTGCACCCATGGGCCAGAACAGTGAGGAGGAGGAGGAACAGACCTGTCACGTCCTGTATAGCCATGGGTTGGCAACCACCTCCCCAAAGCACAGTGGAGACTAAAAGCCACTCCTGACATTCCAGAGGCTCAGTGTCTGTAATGCAGCCTTGGAACTGTAGCTTCATAAAAATGCATGCTTTTACCCTTTTTTCCTTTCTATTCATTAGTGCTGTTCATTCCTTAAAATAGGGGCTCAACATCTTGCACAAACACATGGACTGGGAAGCTGCTCAGTTTTACCACAGCCAGGATGAGGATATCTGCAGGGAAAGGCTAACTGAGCAATCCTGGCTGTGTTGTTCCCCAGTGGATGCTGGAGAAACCTCAGTCATTTCATAAGCATGTTGGTGCTGTCAAGAGGTTTCCTTTTGTGTAGGGGAGAAGTTCATACACTCCACTGTGTAAAGCCCCATGACCTGTCCTATACTGACACAGTGGCATTGGGAAAAAACAGGGGTCTGAAATCCTGGGAAAAAGCAAAAAATGGTGACCATGGAGCACCCCATGGCTCCTGCTAGAGGGTACTGTAACTGATGTGACAAGCACATATATATGCAAAGCTCCAGCCAGAGGACATAACTGAGATTTACACCATGATTGTGGGAGAGTTACCGATGACAGAACTCAAGGAAACACCATGAAACTGAGTCAGGGCAGCTTTAGGTTGGATATCAGGAAAAAGCTTTTCACCCAAAGGGTAGTTGAGTACTGGAAAAGGCTCCCCAGGGAAGTGGTCACAGCACCAAACCCATCTTCACTGAAAAAGTGTTTGAGCAATGCTCTCAGGAACATAGTGTGATTCTTGTGGTGCCCTGTGCAGGGCCAGGGGTTGGAGTCAATGATCCTGATGGATCCCTTCCAACTCAGCATATTCTGTGATTCTATGATACTCTTTTGGATATGGATAATTTTCTGAAAGCCTCTGCTGAAAATTATTCAGAAGCAATGGGGATGTGTTGTCTGGGAAAATGTCAGTGTCCATTTTTAATCTGCTCTGAGACACGTAAGGAATGCTAAAATGATGGAACAGCCTTCTGGACTTGCCTTTTTGCTAGGATGCGGCTCTTGCAAAAATGTCTGACAGGCACAATTTCAGTTTCTTTTTTTTTTTCTATTTAGGCAGTTTCTGCAGTCCTCTTCCTGTTGCAGAGATGCAAGGTGCAACCCACCATGTCGTTTTGGCCACCAGGGGTTTTGGCCTCCAGAGAAAAAGTCAGTAGTGTGCTCAGAAATTCTCTTTGGGAGAAAAAAAGCCAAAAGAGGGAGCTAGAAGTAAATGACCAGGAAAAACTCCAGGTAAAAGAAGTAGTTTGACCCTAATATTTAAAGCTGAGATTTCCAAAAGCACTAAATGAGTTTGAATGCATCACTTCTTGGGTATTCCAACAGAGAAGTCCTTGGAGGCCTTATGCCCAGAGAATAAGTGCTTGGTATTTCCCATCTCCATTAAGTTATGACTCCATTAACATATTTCAAGTGGTGCATGAAGAAAGGGAGTTATTGAGAAATCACAAAGCCTAGATATTCTTTAGTGACTTAAAATGGTCAGACAAAACATATTGTCATGCTCAGACACAGCTCTTCAAGGATTTTGAATTTTTTTTTCTTTCTCTGAAAGAAATTGAATAATGGTGTATCTGAAATCTTACACTGCACTTCAGTTGTGTCATGAAAGATAGAATTCATATTTGATATTAATGGGGCAGGTGAAACATGAAATGATATTTCTTTAATCTTTAATGAAATTTCTGGTTTTAGCATTTAACTTGTCTGTTCAATGACACAGAAGAGCTAATAATATCACTGTTTTTGAAGAATTCATTCACTGCATGCAGCTTGATTTTCTGAAACTCTTGGATTCTGTTTAGGTGCTCCAATGATGCATGAAAATAATAATAATAAAAAAAATCCTTTGTCTTTGAAGCCCGGTGATCAGAATTGGAAACATATAATTAAAAAAAGAAAAAAAGAAATCTCCCAGTAAGCCACTACCCTGGAACAGGAACACAGTAGTTTAGAAAATAAGAGTCTACAGCAATGAGTAGTAACGACAGGATTTCAGAAAGTCTTCAACCCGGCATGCTCTATAGCTTAGATAAACACCTCCATATTCAACACTGAAAAGTTGAATGGTGTTTTCTGTAGCAAACCATTTCTTTGCTGAATGACTTTGTTCTTTTAAAATTGAGTAATTGCTTTTTGTAAAACCCCATGAAACAGGAAAACGTTACTAATGATGTTGCAAGTTTTTTTGAAGATAAACAGATTTTTTTCTCATGAAGGTGTCATACTGTGCGTGACAAAAAGCTTACTATGAGACAGCAGTAGCAAGAGGTGGTCCCAGGAACATGCACAGTGTTCCATCTCCATCCCAGCCTCTTTGGGGCCAAAGTAGATTGTGCAGTCTTTTGAGGTCATTCACGCCTTGATTTCCATGTTTTCAGTCTAGAATTTCAATTTCTCTTTTAAGGGGGCAGTGCTGACCTTAAAACAGAGGAACATTGGAGCAGTGTCCAAAGGATGCATTTATACTTCCAAAAATCAGAGATACTCTCCTGTACCCATTAAAGCTGGCCAGTAATGGAGCTAATATAAACCTTGGCCATTCTCCCAGTTGACTGTCCTAATAATAGAAAACCCCTCTGAGTGGGTAGCTTATACTGCGGTTATGCCAGACAATTTTCATTAAAAAGAGGAAATGGTGGCAATATCCTTGGTGGAGACCTGCTTGTCTTCCTCAAAGCACCACTGGAAAGAGCAAGAGGAGGTTCTTTCTCCATCCTCACAGTTCTCCTCTTTTCTGTTAACACTTTCCTGAAGACTCTGATCTTTTTGAGGTGTCTCCAACATCTGCTCTCCTTTTCTTTTCAGTTGCACCTTTTTTTGCACGCATAACAGTGCAACTAAATTCACCATCTCACCCTTTGATCAGCTCATAGGGAAACTCCCAAGCCTGCATGGCTGAGCTGGAGAGCAGTGCTTTGTATGGTTTGCTGTTGGCAGGTAGGTTTTTCTCTATCTGTCTTATTTTAAAGAGGACCTGGCTTGCTTCTTCCATCCATCCTGACGGGGAAAATAGTTAGTGAAACCAGAAGGGCAGTCAGTAAACTCAGCAGGTAATGGCCAGGGATGAGATGTGTATGAGACAGTTGCAAAAGCCACCAGTGTGTAACCACGTGGCCATAGAACCACCGCTTGGAAATACCAGTGTGAACATTAGGGCTTGGGAAAGCTTGGAAAGACAATTTGACCACGCTGCAATGGCAAGAATAAGCCACTTTTAAAGTAGCCTCATCTTTCGCTGCTTCAAAGATCAACATTGCTTGTAGTCTGGATGTCTCCCAACCTGTCTGTTGCTACAAGGCAGGACCCCTATGCCCCAAAGGATGTCTGGTAGGCTGGGGGTGCTTCTCGAGGCACCAGTGCCATGGGGACCCTCCCCAGTTGCCAGGGGGGCTTTTGGTATCCTTCTGCATTGTTGTGGCTCTTCTGCCAGCACCAGGCAGAGGGAGAGGTTGAAGAGCTCTCCCAGGATCTTTAGTAGAGGTTTCCCTCCTGATTTAATAAGATCAGCTCAAATTTTAATTTGCAGAAAAGATGTCCATCAGCAGTACCCACAATCACATTTTCTGCTAAAGTCTTCAGATGTGACCCAGAAATCATATCAGAGAGCACCAGGCAAAGTGCCTGCTTAGAAAAACCCACCGCAGGTCCATCTGAGTGCTGCCATTTACTGGATGTATGAGCTGTGCAGCAGCTATTTCAGATGACATATATATA
>VWZG01012039.1:0-240821 GCA_013396735.1 Grallaria varia
GTCTGTGTTGGTAGGGAAAGGAAGTCAAATATCTTGTATGAGATTGAGACATTTGACATCAAGATATTTGTGTATAACCTGAGCTTTAAAGCACTCTTTAATATCTCATTAAAATTCCACTTGGAGAACATATGGCATTTAAAAATTCACTTGTTATCTTGATTGATGGCATTTCAATTAGCACTGTTTGAGTTTAAAACGAGATTATAATCTTAGACCCATTGAAGTAGACTATGCAGGCTGAGCTTTTTGTAGCTTCCCGCAAACTGCCTCAGTACTTTTTGGCAACAATGTTGTGAAACCCACCGCAAGGGATACATCAAGCATACCTTTAAAATATGTAGTCTGATAATAATTGTGATTGTATGTTTAATGATAATTGGGATTGTATTCTGGCTGGGACTGAGGGAAGGGCAACAAATGCTTAACAAGTGATGCAGTTTGAAAAACAAGTTGTGTGATCAGCGTGTGAAACAAGAATGTCAGCAATGTACCATTAGGTGGTGGCTGGAAGAAAACAAAGACGTTTTAAAACTGTTGGCTTATATACACTTGAGAAAAGCAAAAGAAATCTTATAATCAACAACAGCTGAACTTCCTGATCTCTTTTGTGAGTCCTGCATTCTGTGTGTATCTTTGTGACAGAAGCCTCCTGAGCATTTCAACAACTCAGCTTGCCAGTTGCCAAGATTTCCATTATGGATAATGTCCAGACAGCAACAGATCCTGTCTTGTCCAGACACCTGTCTCAGAATCCCCCTATAGTGATGTCTTTTTTGCTTTGGATTATAGGATGAAACTTAAACACTTAGTGTTTAAAATCAAACATTTGGATTTTAATGGCTGCACCTAGCACAAAAAATGTTGTGACCAGCTTATAGATATGTGGAGCAGGAGTAGGAGAGTTCAGCTTGCCACATTCTTACCTCTGCTGCTTTGGGAGCTTCTCCTCAGGACTGTTCAAATTTGCTCAACATGCAAGCAGCTTAGAAATTTTTACTCTACCTCTGAAATGCTCCACTTTGAACTGCATTCTTTCTTTCTTTCTTTCTTTCTTTCTTTCTTTCTTTCTTTCTTTCTTTCTTTCTTTCTTTCTTTCTTTCTTTCTTTCTTTCTTTCTTTCTTTCTTTCTTTCTTTCTTTCTTTCTTTCTTTCTTTCTTTCTTTCTNTCTTTCTTTTTAAATTCTCATTAGCTTTGATCGACCTGAAACAGCTCAAGAGATAATGGAAATGTGTTAAATCATCCCTCCCTTCTCTCACTTGCAAGTATTGCTTTATTTCAGAGGTAAATTTGGATGCAAATGCCTGGGCCAGACTTAGCTGTACAGCAATCTCTCAGACTGAAGCTGGGCCCACTGCTTGGGTCTTCCAGCATAGCTTGGTCTCTTGCTTCACAGAATATGAGATAATCTCTTGCTTTGCTTTTAGATTCAGTTTTAGGATTATGAAATCTCTGTCTCCAAAGGAGAATAATTAGCTGCTCTTGTGTATTGGTAGATTAACTAGCTTGTGTTTGGGTTTTTTTCCTAGAAAGTTAGGAAATGCAGAGTCTAGCTCAGTGAACCCCTTATGGGACTGGGCTCTTTGTACCTCAAAGCCTACCAGTCTGAGGGACACTGGGGGTAAAGGGGGCAGAACATGACCATGCTTCCTTTCTTGCTCACTTGGGCCATATTGTGCTCCTGGAAGAGGCATCACCTTCCATATAAGCCACTATCAACCTTAAGAACAAGTTTTCTTAAGAATACGCACATAAAAGTTGAGATGCAAAAATGTCATATATCTATACTGTATCCACAGTACCTCCACGGAGGCCAGATGTTCTTTGAATGATGATGATGGTGATGATGATGGCGTCAATGATTTCTAAGATAATGATTGCTGGGAGAGTTGTTATTGCAAAGCAGAGAAGTTCACAATAACAAACCCCACCCTCTCTGCCAGCACATGTTGAGTACACAGTACACCACAGGCTAAATTTGTGCTTTCCTCAAGTTTCTTTGCAGTTGGTGTTTTTTTTTTCTTTTCTTTTTTTTTTCCCTTCACCCAGCTTAAAGCCATTATATGCCTTATTTAAGGTTTTGGACTATTTTCACAGTACTGCCATATGGTTATAGGAGTCTACATGTTATTAAGATGGGCCAAGTGAAGTTCAGGGCAGCACATTAGTGGCTGAGCGTGGGTTATTCAAAACTCTCAGGCTCTCCAATATGGCATCTACCCCTCCTCCCCTTCACCCACAAGATCAGGCTGAGCTCACATTTCTTAGTAGAAAGCAGAGCTTGAAGCCAGGTATTTTGCCACAAACATTTACAGGCTTGCAATCCAAGCAGTTGTAACTGAATGCTGTCTCTCACAGGGAAAACAAATTCTGTACATGCTGTACATTCTTCAGTGCAAAATAAAATCCAGATGGCCTTTATTTTACAAAAAGAGTGGGACAAACAGATGAAGAGAGAGAAGTCCTTTCTTATTCACATCCATCTCTAAACCTTGCTAAAATAAAGCAACCAGAAGAAAGCTCTCGTGACTGGCCAAATGCAGGCAGTTACTGAATTGTGAGATAACAATATGAGGAGAAACATTCTTTTTTAAAAATAAAAGGAGATTAGCAGATGCAAATTGAATTAGTATAGGTGTTTATCATCCTGCAGTCTAATGAGTCAATTTTTAAAATAGAACTAGAGAGCCCGGGATGTGGAAGACTTAGTTCTGATTAAGAACAGAGGTTGCTGTCACAGAAGACAGGGAAAAAAATGAAACAGTCATTTTGAGTGGAAAATGCAGACACTCTGTTCTTGATAAAGACTGGCTGGAACACTCCAGGGGTGTCAAGATCCTTTCTCAAATTCTTTCAAAAGAAAATTTAAACAAGTTTCCCCACATTTTGTGTTGGAGAGGAAACTGCTAAGTGATGGTCCTCTTCCAGTCACAGCATACTAAACAAAAAGAAATGAAAACTATTCCCCAGTATCAGGTTAGAATTCACTGAAGTTATTTAGAAAATTCACTCCTTCATTTGAACAAATAATGAAGACAGACATTCCTTTTATTTTTCACCAGTATTACAAAAAGGACTTTTTTGAAATATGTTTTGAAATGTTTTTATTTATATAACTTTATAGGTGTTGTTTACTCCTATGACCTTCTCTTCCTTCCTCTTTTGCTCTTACAAAGAGGAAAGTAGAGGAAAAAAAATTTTTAAAAAAGATACCTGGGCCAAAAGGACCTTTTTGTCTTTTAAATTGATTAAAATATTAGAAAAAGTATAGAGAATTTTTGATTTTTAAAAGTCCAATTCTAAGCAATAACCTGGGAAGATTTTGATATAAATCTATTAAGCTTTGAAGATAAGCCAAACATTCAGTCCTCAGAAATTAATTAAGTAAAAGTACTAAAGATTTCTTTTAGGTTGGGTAGGAGGAGAAAGGAAGGGATTAGTATGTTCCAGTGTGGAGCAAGAATTGAACAAATTAGGAAACTGTGAGGGATACTGATGAGCTTGCTTGAGATTAAACAGAGATACAAAACAGCAAAGAAATAAAAATTAAAAATAAAAAAGTATTGTGTAGTATGTAATACTGAGCATATAGAGCCAACAAATAAGAATCTTCGGTACATTTAAATATTTACATATTTTGCAATTTTCTGTACAGTAGAATATAGCACCATGAAGTCAAAGAGGACTAATCACCACATTCAGAGTCTATAGAAATGAGGCACTAATACCTGAAATATGAATTAATTACTGGCATTAATGAGGAAGGACGATAATGAGACAACATCATATATTTATATTTAACACATCTTTCTCTTTAAACTGCTCAGTGTGACTCATTTCTGGAACAGAGGTCAGAACCCCAGACATGAGAAACATGTTAAACAATTTCATTTAATTACTGTTCTAAAGTCTGATAAATAATTTCTAGTAGTTCTCAGCTGACATTAAGATGTGTCGAAAAATGAATAATGCAAAAGATAATGAATGATATTTGAAACACTTTTAAGAGAAATATTAGACAAGAACTTTACTATGGTTCTTCATGGAAAATACATTTCTGCCTTTGCAGTTCTGTGTTGAAATACAATTCAGCATACCACGTTCTTTTCTGTCCTTTATCACACATATATGTACATTATTCTGTGACTTTTTTTTTCTTCTTTTTTGAGAGAAGATTTTTTTAGTCTATAGTCTGAAACCAGTAGTGAACAACATGGGTTACTGACTGGGTACATATATTAGGTCTTATGGCCAGATGTAAAACAAACAACAACTCTTTTCAGAAACAATATTACAAAAGTGGACTACTGAATGAATTGCTTTAATAGCAGGCATTTTAAAGCCTCATTTCCATCACTAATGATTGTCCTATGTGTCTTCAGAGGTTTGGGAGAACACCAGTTCAGAAACCTGACAGCATATAAAGCTGGCAGCAGATAACAACAGGCAGCATTCCAGCTCCAAGATTAATAGTTACCTGGCCCTCAGATATTGTTGAAACAGTACTGTGAGTGCTACAGAGCCAGTAGTGCTGGTATCAGCTCAAGAGTTATCCATTCTTTGGAGCTCACATCTTATAGAGGTCCAAATCATCCCCAGAGGTTCAACATTCAATAGGAACTTTCAAATTCATACTTTGCCCAGCTTAGACTATTAGCTCTCCTTCCCTGAGGGAAAGCCCAGTTCCCAACTGGCTAAGCACCATACTGTGAACATTATAGGCTGTGAGGCTGTATATCCTTCTGAGACAATTGCTTTCCTTCCAGCTTTTTCTCTGAGTTCACAAAGTGTACCACAGTGTTCCAGGTGCTGTAATAAGGGATAGCTGCCCAGTTGTTTTGTTTTGTTTTAGTTTGTGTTTTTTAAATGAAATTTTATTTAATCTAAAGCATTGGAGTTTTATCCCTGTTTTTAAAAATAAAATACAAGTTGCGAAGGTTTTATTTTGCTCTAAATTTCCTAAGTGAAATACTGAATTGCCACGCCCTGAACAAACATCCACCAAACCCTGCATGTTGTGGCAGTTTCTAAACTGTCCTAATCCATCTTTTGGTGATTTGTGAGATGAGGCTGAAAACAAAACTATTCCATACAGACCCCATTTTTTAGCTTGTATACATTTATGAGTAGGCATAGCTATGCGAGTATAAACACACACATATATACATACATATATATGTATGTAAGGAAAAGAAACACCCAAGTCCCAGCAAACACGTCTCTTAACCTTGGACTGTTCCATTGGTAAGTCATTGGGATTCATAGCACAGCCTGTCGTGGCAAGGCTCTGCCTCAGGCTGTGCTCCTGTAGCTCAGCTCTTACTGGGTGGCTACTCCCCGGTATTGGGAAGGCAAGACCTCCACTGGAAGAGAGATGTCCAGCAGCAGCCTCAGTGCAGTCTAAGGATGTTTCTGGGTTCTCCCACCAAACTGTTCTACTTTGTACTCTGCAGGCGTGTTGCTGCCCCCACAGCTGTGTCATGGCCCTTCTCCATCAGACACTGGAGGAAGAAGCCTGGGATCCTGCTGGTAGCTCCAGGGCAGGTACACAAGAGATGAAGAGTTCAGAGGAGAAGCACCAATGTTTACTACAGAGCTGAGAGACTTCTTGCCTGAGGGAAACAGCAAAAGACTCTAGCTAAATGCTATCAAACAGCTCCAAATAGTTGCTTTTATTTGGGTCAGAGGTTGCCTATCTCTAAATTGGCTGCTGTGAAGGAGAAAATCAAAACAAGATCTGTGAGTCACGGGTTGCTGAGGAAAGGGACGTTGTAAAAACTGTAATGGATTCCTCCTCGCTTGTGACATCCTCCAAACTACCCCCTGGGCTGTAGTTTGATGAAGGCAATGAATGTTGCTATTTCCATGTCCAGATACTTATTTAGCCAATATTAGCAAACCAATGTAAGCTCAGACACATTACACTGTTTTATATGCTCACATCTGAGAGACCAACAGAACAGTACTGAAATTATGTGATTCCATGCTCCTTAATGAGCGTGCCAGCTACGTGCTCTCAGAGACCTGTCACGTGCGCTCAGCACTGTACTAGGAATGACTAAGTAACCTTCCACTCAGGGCCAGACCTCTAAAACCAAGAAGAGTTGGATAACACTATCTGTAGACTATGAACCATGCAGGCCAGGCAGTTCTTAAACAACTTGCTGAAACTATGTTGCTGACAAAGGCTAACAACCTTGATACATTTGCTCAGGTTTTTGTTTTGTTTTGTTTTGTTTCTTTTTTTTGTTTGTTTGGGTTTTTTTTGTTTTGGTTTGGTTGTTTTTTTTTTTTTAATATATAATTTTAGTAAAATTCTTTTTCTTACAAGAAATCTTACATGAATTACATGGCCAAACAACTTAGAGAAAACAAAGGTTACAGCCATATAAACACAGCTGAAACAAATTCCTGTTTTATGTAAGCCAGAAAGTGATTTGTATTTTCAGTAAGTAGTTGTGTGGGTTTGGCCTGTTTTGAGTACTTTTCTATTACACATTGTATTCTCATATACCCAATTCTATGTTTTCAGTAACATTGCTCATTCATATTCCGCACAAGTCCGACTATTTCTGCTACAGCTTCTTTTGTTGAACATGGCATTCCAGACGAGGACACATAATTGATTTACACAGTATTATCATCCATTTGTTAAGGTTTCTGTACTTTTGTTTGCAAGTTGTTTGTTTTTATTAATGATGTCTCCAGCCCACGTTTACTGGAGCATCTATTCTGACTGATACGATACCTTCATGGATGAATAAAGTTATTTTGTATTTCTGATGTTTGTATGATACTTCTCAGCATTCTTTTTTCAATCTATTTATCCATCCTGAAAAAATAGTTTGATGACACATTCAGCAATAGTATTAGATTTCTCTAGCATTCTATGAATAAATTTTTATTTTCTGCCAAATGTTTTATTTGACATTACAGGGAGAAACTGTTTTGTGTCTTAAGGAGCCAGGTAACATTTTAGGAAATTTGTTCCTCTAAATTTTGTGATTAAGTTCATATAAAAATTGAGAATGAATTTCTGAAGACTCACAGAGTCTCGTCTTTCAAGGATCAGTCAAATAAATATGAGGTTTTCAATTTATTTTTTATTTTTATTTTTCTTCACTAAGCACCAGATGAGGCGTTGAGATTGAAGTTGTCACATGCAGTGAAAATCTGTATTTTTACATTTAAATATTCCGTGAGAAACAGAGAGCCAAGAGGATTGCTTAAATCCTTTTCCATCATCTCCAATGTAACTGGATGTTATCTGGAAATAATTTTGGAGTCTACTTTGAAAATCCCACATAGTAATAGTAAAGGTATAACAGCACTACAGTAAACTAAGCAAGTTATTATGCTTCATTCTATTCCACCTATTTTACCTGAAAAGTAATAAGTTATATTTGAAAACTGTGTAAAAATGTTGGTGAAAACTGACTGTTCATCTTATTACCTAGTTGTGTGGGTGATAAATGGAAGGGCTTTTTTTACTGTGTTTGTTAGGTCTTACTATATGACATTCTTCATAAAAGCTGATGAAGGGGCCAAAAGATGACAGTCTTCTGGGAAGAATCACTTGGGAAAGCAATTATCTTATTCTAGGTAAATCACTTCTCATCTCTGTATAATTATTGTTCTTCCTGCTTGTGGTCTATTTCATTTAGATTGTGAGTTTTTGTAGGCAATGAGACAAGACTCATTTCATTATATATTAGCCTTCTGAAAGTGAGAAATACATTTCAGTTAGTTTTCCAGGCTCCCTGTACATTTGACAGAGAGAAAGAGAGAGACAGAATTTTAGAGGATGATTCATCTTCCTTGCCTAAGACTGGAATAATATTAATTGCTCTCTGGACATTATTCTTACTACCTCTTCCTGATGACAACTCTTTAAATCAGATATTAAACTACAGACAGATAAAGTTATGTGAGATGACTCAAGCTCTTTTGTACTTTGCCTGACACCCTATCTCAGTTGCGATTTCCAGATATGATATTAATAGAAATAACAATATATTGGGCCAAATGGAGGCCTGATGTGGTTTTACAGTTTTATGGTGAAAAGCTCATAGGGATGTTAAGCCTGCAAGGGAGTCCTATTGCCTGCATTAGGCAGAAGATCAAGCTGGATGGCTGCAATGGTTGTTTCTGCCATTATTTGGAGTGGGGAAATAATGACTGCGGACAATATTGACTTGCTCTTACTCACTAAGGGTGTTTTCTGATTAAATACCTCAAGGGCCCAGAATGAGACAATAATGAAACTTGTGAACTTCATAGACAACATGACTTTTTAGGAGCAGCAAAGGATTTCTGCTGACCTACCTTCTCAGCAGGTGCTAGCACACCTTGGTGTTTAGGCCAACTCCCAGATCACTCCCTGGTCCCTTCTTATGCCACAAGCCTTCGGAAAGAAAGAACTGAAGGATAGGTCTATTTCTACCCATGGTGACTCAAAGACGAGTTTGTTATAAAAATGCTTCACCTAAATCAGCTCTAATATAGTTTGTAGCCCATTAGCGCAATTCTTAAGTGGAAGAAAGGCTGGACCAAAAATCAAGCCTGTAATTCCAGATGTGTTTTATAACATTGCATCAAAATGGAGACTCTTTATTCAACTCTTATGTTCTTTAACTTCTCTCAATGTCTCATCAGAGCTTTCTACCCCAAGGAGATGGATTTTCAGTTCACATTTCCCACACATCTCTAAAAGTTGACATAGAATTTGGTCTTTAATTCAATTACCACAGGAAATATATTTTAGAGAATTGGTAAATTGTGCAAGTGGGTTTGTAGGTGCCTAAAGACTGTCCAGTTCAAAGCAGGAGAGTTTCCTGCAGTGCCTTCTCTATGGGCAGCATCTTCTCTATAAAGATGTTTCCCCCTACAAATGATTTTATGTTAACCTCACATGGAGGAGTGAATCAGGTCAAGGAACTGCAGGCTTTTCACTCTTCCTTAACCAATTTCTGTCTGGGTTGATCTTTCACATCTCACTGTACCAAAATATAAATTCTGGGGAGACTTCTAAAAGTTTTGGACTATGTCTTACTCCATATATGTACCTACACACATGAGTAAAGCACACAACTATATAAACCTCCATTCTAACATGTTGAAAATTGACTTTAAAGTGAATCCAGAATCATAACTGAAAAATGACACATCTAACATTTCTGCATAGCAGTCTGAGAATCCCTGAACACTTCTGTCAGCAGTTGTCTTATCAGATATATTCAGCGGTTGCAAGCTTTTGTTTTCACTTAGGGAAAAATCCATCTTGTGAAATAATTGTCAACTGTTCTTGAAAAAAAACATGAGAAATTAGAATTAAATATTCATGATTCATGTGTTAGAATTCACATTTTTCTATGGTCTGTGAATGTTGATTTCTGAAACACATATGGCAGCAAATGGAAAGAGGAGCTTAGCTTCAGAAGGGATGTTATAAAGGTAAAGAATCTGGTGTAACAGTTCTACCTTTGTTCCTCTTT
This sequence comes from Grallaria varia, assembly GCA_013396735.1. Lineage (NCBI taxonomy): Eukaryota > Metazoa > Chordata > Aves > Passeriformes > Formicariidae > Grallaria > Grallaria varia. The sequence goes on from VWZG01012039.1 coordinate 9,496, forward strand.
ACATCATTCTGCTAGGTGTGTTATTGCATCTTCTGTCTTTCCTGCTCCTTAGTATTTAACCTCATTTTACAGGACAGCTGTATTTTATCACTGATGGCATACTGGAAGCTTGTTAGTTGAGAATGTCTTCTTATTCAAAATGCTTTGAATCTGGTAATTATTTTCTAAAATAACTCAAGTACATTATAATTCACAGTTAAATAATTTTGAATACATCCATTATCATGTATTCTTTCACCTGACTACAACAGAATTCAAATAAGAAGTTAAATACCTCATTAAAATGCAATTCAGTATGGCTTTTGGGTCCCAGAGAAAGAGAGTTTGTAAGAAAACAGCAACCAGTTGAAAGTGAGGATATTTCCCCAACCTGCTTTGCTTCAACAGAGTAACTCATATCTCCTAAAAGTATATGTGTTCTAAATGGTAATATTCAAAACTTTTAATTTTCTGTTCAGCTACCTAAAAGCAAATTCTGATTTGTGGACATCACAAAAGCTCCAAATGAAGAAAACTCACAGCAAGTGTATGCCTCAGGTAGGTCAGCAGAAACATAAGCTTCTATTTACAAAAGTAATATTTGTGTGCTTCTGTCTCTGAGATTGCAGTGAGTGTCAAAGCTGGTCTCTAGGCACCGTTATGACCTATTTATTCTTTGTGTATCACAGCACATTTTTTAAAGTGAGAAAATAGCTTCACAAGGTGTGAAAGCTATGTTCTTCAAATATGTTCTGTGAATTAACATATATAGGGACAGACTTTTCTCATTTGTGTTCTGTGTCTTCTGCTAAACTCTGGCATTCATGTTTGTGTATGTTACATCAATAAATTAAATATATTTTTTGACTTAAATAATAGAGTAATACCTTCATGTAAAATTTTTCGTGTACTTTTTAGATTCCAGTGTGTAGAGTTACACAACAAATATGCAACTAATTTCAGGTAAACTGACTCAAACTTTTACTAAATTATACTTATATAGGTGTTATTAGGAGATACCGCTTCTGTTTCTAAAATAACAGACTGAATTTCCATTTTGATTAAATTGATAAAGCTCCAGTAAGTCAGTAGAGTAATGCAAATTAATGCCAGCATGATGTAGCTGGACCATAGAGATTGTTTCAAGTGTCAAAAGAGCTCATTATGATTTCATAGCCAGATTTTTGGAAAGATAAAAACTACCAAGACCATACGCAGCTTTCATTAACTAAGCATCTATCTGTACTAATTTGAAGATACAAGTGGCAAAGGCTACCTGCTAGTCCTGTGAAAGTACAGTGGGATCCTTTCTTAATGATTAGGTGTTCAGCATTGATCCTTATGCTCTTCAAAAATGGTGTTACGGACTGAGTGGTTTTGGAGGGTTGAACCAAAGTCATATTGTAACTCCATGGAGTGGGGACTTCTCAGCCATTTTTGTTTCCCGTAGTAATCCATTTCCTCAGCCAAATGTTTTGTTTTAATACTGGCCACTAAGATATAATAGCACAGCCTGAACAACACTTGAACTCCAAAGCCCTCTGTATTTTTACCTGGACCCTGATACTGACTTCGTGCTTTTCCATAGGTGTCATGTCTATTCCTTTTTTTTTTTTTTTTTTTTTTTTTTTTTTCCCCCCCCCCCAAAACAAGTCTTTTTTTTTTTGTTCCCTCCCCACTGACACAAGATCTGCTTTATTTATATCAAGTCCTGCTTCTGTCAGGCACTAGGCATTTATTCTGCCCTGTTGTTGCCTAAAACTGGCCTCAGTACAATGAGCCACTCAGTCCTTGAGCAGAGTCCAGCTCGCCTGTAGAAAAGCCAAAGTGTCTCAGGAAGGAATCCACTACATCCTCAAGACAGACTGTGTGAGTAAGAAGTTCTGAAGACAGGGACAAAAATTTATTTTGCATTTTTTGAAAGGTGCCTATATCCTCTTGGGATTCTGGTTTAGGGGTATGAATAGCCTGAGTCATTATTTGAGGATATGAATATGTCTACCAGCTCAGATGACTAAACATCTGAGCTTTTTGCACTTGCATGAATGTGTACAGAACCCTTAGTAATAGAAGCATAGGTACTTCCAAAGTGCATTAGTGGCACAGACTTCTGAGATGTGGGTATTTAAATGTTGTGAAAACTGCCAGCACTTAATGAAGGCTTTGAGAACTTCAATTTTGATCCTAAATGTAAGTTCTTAAGTCTTTTGTGGCACTTATATGACTAGCCACAAGAAAGTTGTGACTCTTTGTGTTTAAGAAGATATGTTGCTCCTTTCTGTACAACTGTGAACGTGAATCCAGAGGTGCTGGTGGCCATACACAGTGAGAGGGCTCTCAGAGGATTTAACATAATTAAAACAATACCTATAGCTGCTTGTTCCTTTCTGTAATGTATGGACTACTTGCACTTGTGGATGTTTGAGTGTATTATCTGCTGCACTCCTTTTAGTTCTGGGTTTTTTTGGGTTTTTGGGGTGGAAGGGATTGTTGTGTTCTTTTCCCCCTGTTTCTGCTCTGTGTGATCTTTTGGCTTCTGGCCATTTTTCAGTCATTTTATTTTGAAGAACTTGTTAACAAAGAACAAAAATTTAGTATAACTGAAGACCATAGTTGCAGACCTTCTGGCTCTGTGATTAATAGAATAATAATCTACTTTGTTGCTGTCACTCTAGAAAAATTACTTAATGCGCCATCATGTCTGCAAATCCAGTGTGCACACCTGCCTATACAGAGAGACATGTACCTCTGGCATATATAGAATAGAATACATTTTACAGGAACAGATTGCTGCTTGCTCCCATGGTTTTTGCACTGTAGCAATAATCCAGTAGTATCTAGCAGAGAATTTTACCTTCTTCCACGCAACAAAATGGCTACAAAGTTTCTGCATGTTTTTATGAAACAAACAAACAAAAAATAATAATGAAAATGCTGGTCTTACTGGAATCTAAATTAGTTATGGTGCGAACTTCTTGATACAGCTACAGAATGATCATTCCCCCATTTTTTATAATGCTTTTTTGTTTTGATAAATTTAAGACTAGGACATGAATAGACATTTCAGTTTTGCTATTTAATCCCTCAAACTTCAATTGATAAATAACATTATATTTAAAACACTTATCTGATGCATTTTTACATTTTTTCTGTAGTTACTTTGCTATTAATTTTCTTATTTCAAAATATGGTGGTAATTTTTTTTAGCGAACACCATCTCGTTTTTGTGAAGCATGATAGAAGAAAATCTCCCTATCCATCTTTAAAGTATGATGCAATTACTCAACATGAAAAAAAAAAAAAAAAAGCCTTATAAACCTGTTTCACAGGTAGGGTGGAGAATGAGAAACATAATGGAAAAGGCAGAGGAAAAGCTGGAGTGTCATTGCCAGTGCTAGACCTAGGGCTGAAACAGTCAGAGCAGCATACTGCTCACAAGGGAACAGGTTACATGTTCAGAGGAGCACAACAAACCCCAAAAGGCATAAATTATGCCAGTGCAACTTTGTAGTGATTCTTTCTTCATATTCAGATATCAATAAAGACATATGTGGTATCGTGTTATCCATTACAGATGCTCGTCCTTATCACAGGGATTCAGTGATTTCACCATAACTCTCTCAGTCAGCGTAACTTTCCACCTCCTTCTGCAGATTACTGACTGCAGGCTCTTAGAGCATGGCCAGATTAGTCCCATAATGGGAACTGTGTGCTCAGACCTGCACAGTGACCCATCTAGAAGCTGTTAAAAATATGTGACTTTAACCTAGATTCTGATGGTGTGCTGTAACAACCATAAGAGCAAGGAGTTCTAGGCTTAGCTACACATACACATCAGGACCTAGAAAATCCATTACACGCTGTGGGTCAGGAGAGCATGTCTAGCTGAAAGAATGCTTGACAACAGTGAAAACCAATCCTGCCCTTCAGATGTCCTTCTCATTTCACACACAGAGAACCATCATTTGTTATGCTCCCACAGAGGGTCCTTGCTAAGCAATTATAGGAAACTGTTTCCTCTCTACTGCTTTCAGTTTTGCGAAAGGCTAGGAGGGAGAGATAAGTATTTCCTTTTCATACTAACTGCAGGCTGAAGATGCACTGAGATAGGTGATGTGATTAAAAATTCAAAGCTATGTTAGCAAGTGACACAGTATCTGCCTCTTCATGCCCGATTCTGCCTCAGGGTTCAGTGAAAGATGGTGCACTCTTTAGCTTGCTCAGCTCTAGTGTTAACATTTTTAATTTCTCTATTTTGAATTGTCTGCCAGCAAGATTTGGGTAAGCCCTTCTTTGTTTTCATGTTGACTTTTGTCTGTTTTTTTTCTTGTTTGTTTTCTTTTAAAAATTTGTTTTAAGAATCCAAGATGGCAGATATTTTTCTTCAAAGCCATTTCAGTTAACAAGGCTGTATTCAAACTTTAGAACAAGTCAAAACATATTAACCTTCAGGTAGCATGCAAACAGAAAATCTCACCCTCCAAGGACAGCAGATGAAACAGTTGCAGGGAGGCAGAATACAGACAAAATATGACAGGATAGCCATTCTCAGCATTGCCAATTCTGATTCTGTATTCTTCACTTGCTGTTATACAATTAGCAAAACAAGAATCTTACGGTCAGAAGAGCTCCCTGACCAATGTAATTAAGCATCCTTTGGAAGAATTAGTAGCTTCAAAAGAGGGTTTATGAACATGTATTAGAAATATGACCATGTGTAGATGAAATGTGAAGGAGGTAGGTGAGAAAGATGGACTCTTTTGACTTTTTTTTTCCCTCCATTTTTCACAACCTAGGTTTCTTCAAAGACAAAATCTTGCTTTTTGTACATCTTTCTGTTTAAACGACCTGAAAAGCATCAGGAAGATTTTCCTTTTGAAGAAGAAGCACATGCTCATGATTTTATTTGTGGTGACTTTTAGATTTTAAACAACTTGGAAACTGGGTAAAAAAATTAGCAGGAAGCCTTAACATTTATTGAATGAACCTTCCCAAATGGGGTACTAAGGCTTTTATAGTATGTTTTTCCTGTGCATATTCAGGCTCAGTTAAGCTTAATTTTCACCTAGGCAGTAAGTCTGACATTTTTATTTATTTAAGAACATTGTTTTCTTTTCTCCAATAAGCAAAGAAGTTGCCAAGCACACCTATTTCTGAATCTGAAATACTCAGGGTACCAATTTTTGAATTTTCAGAATGTTGCAACTATCAAACAAATCTTAAAATTATACAAATATCAAATTATATGACAAATGCTTCTTGCTATATGCATCACTTTAAGTTTGTGTGCATTATAAAAATGATATTTTAACTTTTTATGTTACAAGTTTTTGGGAACGTGTCTAAAACCCCAAATAATTTCTGTATTTTTTTCCTAGTGCCTGAAAAAACCACAGCCGTGTTTTTGGGAATGGAAGTTTCATATTCTTTTAGTTTTTCATTTAAACACTCTGCAGTGAGACATTCTAGTCCCAGGATCATGTTCATGAGTTTCTTCATTAAAAGCTTTTTGTTAGTCCTGGGTATTTCTAGAATTCTCTTACTGTATGCAGATGCCGGTTCACTATTTCTTTCCAGACATTGGTTCCTTCTTCTCCCCCCCAGCCTATATTGCTCTGTTTACCTATTATAGCAAGAAATATTCTCTTAATTAGGAGGTGTGGCATATCCAGTGGAATCTCTCCCTCTTTCCCTCTCCCTCCATCACGATTCAAAATAATTTTTGTACCTCTCTGACTGTAATATCAAGATGTGACAAATTTTATTTCCCAACTGAATATCTGCCTCAGGTATGACTAAGCAGGCAAGCCTGTCATATGGCTTCCTCTCCTACAAATCTTGGTACAGGCAAGTGACAAATTTCAGGTTAGGACAAATCTTTATCTATCTGGCCCAGACTCCACAGCTACTGGCAAAAGGTCTTGCTTCAGTTACACTCACAGACCAGTCCTATCCCAGGGCAGCTAGTCAGCTGTTGAAAGATGATGAACAGAGATTTGTCCTGTTACATTTAAAACAGTAAATCTCATTTATTAATAGCCGTAGAAGACAAGAGTATTCATCACCTTAAGTCATCTTAATATGCAGTTTGATCAAATTCCAAGTTTTTTCACAGGTGTGTCAAAAGCAAAATTTCTGAAATTTATATTTAAGAAAGTTTATAGGGGCTAGATTTCAAAGGGACATTGTTGAAAACAGGCACAGATTCAGTAGTTGAAATAAGAGCCTACAGTCTGCTGTTATCCTTCAAAATTGTAGCCTGGAAAACTTAATTCATTTTTACCCTATAGGGATTGAACTTGTGAGATCATTTGTCAAATGGTGAATATGTAAATACTTGTTTTCTAATGGACAGTGCAGTTCTTTAGATTCTTCAGATGTATTCTGGCACTCAGAACTGAACCTCTCTTGCCTAAAACCTGGCATAGAGTCAACTTTCAGGCATCAAAAGAAGGCAGAGATGAACATTATGGGAATGATAGAATGCATGCAGACTCCTGGGGAGAAAAAATTCTCTGGTATGGAAAAATTTCAGCAGGATGATATAAACATAGTTTTCTTATGGCATAGCAGTCTGGAGTTGGCTTTTTGCCTCCTCTGTTGTCAAATGCTCACGTCTCATGTGTTTTGGGTCCTTTTAAAACCCAGTAACACAAGAAAATTATGATCCTAGTAAGGATGGATGATTTACTTGATGTACAATAGCTTTCAGCTTTCTTTAACACAGAAGAAAATGACAGCTTCCCACTCCCTGGAAATGCATAGCCTTATTACAGGATTGTGTACATGTTTGACTTACTCAGTAGTGGTAAATGTGAGTAACATGACTAAAACAAACAAACAAAAAAGTCTCATTTTTTTCACCAAAGTTAACAAATAAAAAGACTTCATTCCCATCTTTGTTTTATTTCTGAAATGAGATTTCTGTTTTATTACATTAATCATGAGGATTTCAGAGTATAAACAAGACAAAGTTTTTAAACACATAATATTTACTGCTACGTCAACTGATATAGCTTTAAAGAAATGAAAACAGATAAACCAAATCTTGAAACATGTTTTTTCCAACAGTATTGTCTGACCTACTAGAAGATACTACTTGCAAACCTGGCATAATATTTTATATGTGAAGAGGACTGGTAGTCACAGGCTTCCTATCTTGTACTTTGTAAGAGCCTATCATTAACGAAGAAAAAACAGGAAACAGACACTGTAGGGAAACTAACTCATCATCTAATAGACAGTGATAATTTAATCTACACTTTGAAGTTAATTTCAGTTTCCCATCAACTATATCAGCTTTTAAAATCAGAAACCAGAAAATCCTGAGGTTTTCCACCTCCTATGTTATCATGCAAACCAATGATTTATTATTGGAATATATTTTATTAGTAGCACAAACAAATTCAATTTGTACTGGAAGAACAAGTGTAACCTGTACTTGCTTTAAGGAATAAACAGTTAAACTTTTATGAACCATGCAAATTATCCTTAAATGACTGCAAAACGGTAGAACAGTTTTATATAGCATCCTATTAAAATTCTGCTAAGTGAGTACAAAGTTGCTTGGCTTAATGTGCATTTATATATTTTTAAGCATGATACATATTGCATGAAATATGGAAATTTGGGAATTTTCTTGTAAATAGATATATCTTCCCCCATCTTTCTCATAGCCCAGGTCTAAGTAGTTTATGTTATTAATATTTTCTATGGGTTGACTAGCTGCTGCTACACCCTGACCTATTGCCAACCCAACAAAAGGAAGACCTTTTCAGAAGTTTAAGCCTAAACCAGGCAGAGCTTTAGTCTTCAATGTCATTCATCTTCTATACCTCGAATTGAATTGCAAAGGTGTTTGGATCCTTGTTAGAGTAGAAGTAGATGGTAAGGAGGAAAAAATGGCTGTGGAAGGGTGAGAAAAGCATAATTCAGAGAAGGGAGCTTCACTCTGAGCCTCAATTGTGAGAACTCTCATGTCTGAGAAATGAAGAGATATCAAAAGGCATGTTAAACTAGGAAATATGGCTTTTGACCAAAGAACATGCTTTCCAAGTCCTTTGAGTGATGCATAACAATGCTACAGTTTTTATTGTTGGCTGAGCAATAAACCAGCCAATTTATTTGAACTTCCCACTCTCCAGAGTTACAGTTGGAAGGGAGAGGTGTGTACTCTTTCACACACAAGGTGACCCTGCTGCCTTCCCCAAAATGTCCCAGGCTTTCCCAGATGGGATCAGCAGAACTATCATGGTTGACACGAATGAAGCAGAGGCAAGTCTGGGCTCCCCATGGGACCAGGTGGGATCAGGTCTTCAAGGAAAGCAAAAGAAGGTGTTTTGTGTTGGTGTGCCCTAAGGGACAGTGTCCACTTCAGCTTCTAGGGGTACTACTCCTCTCATCTCAGCCAAGCTGGATTGTCAAGGGAAGGAGGGTGGAACAGCATGTTTGGATTCATTCTTTTATCAGTATTTTTCCATTCTTCCATGTAAAACAGAGTTCACTCCAAATTACTGTCCAGCAGCTCAAGGACCAGATCTACTCAACCTTGTCTTCTTCTGTCAAGAGTCTAGTTCTGACAGCATGTTCTCTGTTCTGTGTCCTTGCACAGTTGCACCTGTGGAAGCCTGCCATTGGTTCTCTTAGCTGTGCTAGAACAATCTGAAATACAGGAAGGCAATAATTTCTAACATCATCATCTAGTTGAGGGAGTATACCAGTGAAATCAAATATGCAATTCAGGGGAAAAGAAGACATACAGTAGAAGAACACGTATCTCACTGCAAATTAACACTGTGTCACCTAGAAAAAAAATAATTATATAACTTTATGCTTCATCTTCCATTATGTGGTAATTTAAGGGATTTCATAGCCTGAAATTGTGTTTATGTTCCATTTAGACAAATCCGTCTCAGGCATCTCAGCATGGCTTGACAGTACTGCACTATCTTGGTTTTGTTGTTCTGTGAGGACTTTTGCATCTAACAGCTTCTCAATGATGCTCCAGCTGCATGCTGACTAGAATGCAAAGTTCAGTTTTTGCCTTGAAGGCAAACATGCACTTCACTTCGGAGACCTACATGGTGGAATTTTTCTGTCATTGTGACAGCAGATGTAGAAGATTTGAAACTTTCCTATCAGCTATTTGATTTGCACACATAAATCACAATAAAAAGGCAGCTTGCTTATGCATGGGGGTACATGCAGACCAATAGGAATCAACTTTATGAGAAATACTGATGCTACTTAAAAATGTCATGCCAATTTAATTATATTGGTGGGAAAAAAAGCCCACACAATAAATAAAGAAGTGAATTAAAACTGAGGCCAAGCACACATTTTTGTGATGTTCTTTGAAAAGCTTCTTCTCTTAGACAACACCAACCCAGGGAGCTTCACCAATGTCACCGGGATTACTCTGTCTTACTGCAGTTGAGGATTTGATCCTGTTATTTTTCAACAATCATACAAGACTGCCTGATGTTTAGGAATTAGGGGAAGCTAGTCAGGCATGTGGTGTGACATAAGCCAATGATTTGGCCTCAATTTTGTCCAATTAAAGTATGTAAAGCAGTGGTCATGAAAACAGTAAGTAAAGACAAAGCAGTTTTGTCCTGAAATTGCTTAACGAAGGCAGGACTGACTGAACAGTAGCATTGGTTTTTAGTGACCTTTCATAAAGAAAAAGCAGTCTGTCTGTCATTATGTAAATTCAAGAACATCTGTTCTATGAAACCCTGTAATAATGCCTGAGGTTTTCATCGTATGAGAATAAAAACTGTTTTGACAAAGGCTACAGAGTATGCTTGTATTAGCCAGACAGCTCCATTTTCTAGTCCAAGTTTACCTCAAGAATAGGGTGGGGAGCAGTCCTTCAGCTGAAGCAAATTGTCATGGCTCAGTGGAACTGGTTTCTCAGAATGCTATTTTACTTGGTGAAAAATGTTGAAATCTAAGAGGCAAGTTAGACTTTGAACTGCATTATCAGAGCATTAGTATTTCATTACTAGCAATGGCAGCAACTGATGTGCCATGCAGTGTGAAGTGTTTGTTGCAGCCTTCCTTTGGAAGCAACAAAAGAAATAGTGAGCATTGTTTGTAGAAGCCTGCCAATGACTAACTCACATCTGCTTTAGTTTAAATAAAAAAAAAAAACAAACCAAAACACAACCAACCAAAACAAACAGTATTGACAGCAGATACAAACAGTAAGTGGATGTCTCGGTTTTGTTTCATACTTCCTAAACTGCAGGAAATACCTATTAAAATCTATTGATTTTTCACAAGACTGTTATCACCTCTGAATTTAAATGATGGAAGGGCTGGTGTGCTGAGGGTCTTGAGTGCCGGGGACTTCTGCACTCCAGTGGCAACTGATAGAAATATTATGAAGATGGAGATCAGACAGGAGCACAATGTGCAGTTGCTCACATAATCGCTTTAGGAAGAGCAACCACAGGCTGCTCTCACAGGCCTAAGTAGAGCACGAGGGAATTAGAGCAGAATTTCATCTTGCCAACATACATCACAGCTTCTTTTCAGCATCAGAAGCAGCAGCCTGCTCTGTGACTGCAGCTAAACGATAGCTCTATCCCTGGCTGCAGGGGGAAAGAGGAGACTGCTTGACTTCTCTGCACAGAGGCAGTCACAGGCTAATGTCAGTCCTTGCTACTAGACCTGCTGTACAATAACTAACACCCTTTCAGAGCCCAGTTGAGCAGCATAGGACTCAAAAAATTATTTCTGTCATACCTAATTTTTAAAAGTATTTATTAACTTTTATGTCATATAATAATTCCTAGAATGTTTCATGCAGCATAATAGCCCAGTGAACAAAGAAGATACACAAATATTTGCAAGGACTCGCAATCAGCTGGGGAGGTTTTTTTCCTTTAATGCTGGGTTTCTTTTGTTTTCAAAATCCAGCCTGGATTTTAAGGGTGAGAATTTAGCCAGCCTATCTATAGGAATACAACCTCAGACACTAGGTCTAAGTTGAGAAGGGTACCTCTGGCTGACCACAGATGTTTACTGTAAGTGGGAGGGACTGTTTGAGGGTTTGCCGGTGTTTGTTCATTGACCAAGGGTGGAAGCCAGGTGGTTAGCTCACACTACACCCATGACTTCCACATAGCTAAGCAGGGGTGAAACAAATGCTGCTCCAGAGCCTGGAACTCAGAAAAGGTTATGATAGCTTGGACTTTGCCTTAAATAACTAAAACCAGGCAAGAATCTGGCATTCATTAAATTATTTGGCAGTTTTTTTGGGGGTGATGTTGAAAACAGTCCAATAACCGCTATCTCTGGTCTCCATTCAGGAAGTCACCACCACAGCCAGCGATTGCTGATGTGATGTTTGTGGGAGATGATCTCTGTGTTCCCTTTTCTAACTGCAATTCCTTTCCTGCCTGTCAAAAGTGACAGCAGTATAGGACCATCTGCCTCACCACTATAGTGCTAAAATGTTTGTCTTGGTCTGGAGTGACCTTCATGGGCAGAATGGCCATCCAGCAATGATTCCTACTGCAAGTGACTTCACCACAGCTCTCGGGAAATGGCTGTATTTCAGGCACAGGGTTACTTGCGTTCCTGGGGGTAGCACATGAGCAATGAGCTATTTCTGACAGTTGTCATCATGGACTGGTACACATCCCATGGATATTTTTTCCTGCACCTTGCAGGTTTGGGGATGGCATCCTGTGGAGTGTTGCTGGTTTCTGTTCTTGGTTTTTTCCAACATCTCTCATATATTCCCTCATGAATTAAATTTACCTTTGGCAGTGATCCCAGCACCATATAAATTGGGAGTCTGTATTTTTTTCCCCAATAAAGATCTGGGACTAAAATTTTGGGGGTAAACTACAAAGCAGATTAAAGATATAATTTTTTTTCAATAAACAATAGATCACATGCTTTTAAACAGAATAGGTGAATTAAAATAGAGGTTGAATGGTTAAAGCCTCAACTAGTTTACTACTAAAATTGGAAAGTTTTCCACTCCTTAAAATTTATACAGAAGTTTTACCCTCAAAATTGACATTGCTAATTCTAAGGCTAAGATAGTGAACTGAAATATGACAGAAAAAGCAAACAGGTTTTTTTCTTACAAGACATAACCAAAAGGTCAGAATTATATAAAGTGTGTTGCGGCTTTTGTAATAAAGGATGTTTTTAATCTGAAATGACCTTCTTCCATTTCTAAATGCAGTTATCCATCAAACACAGAAAAATATAGAGTTTTTCCTTCTCTGTATGAATTATCTTGCTTTCCAGGGTGGAATTGAGGAAAGGGAAAATGTAAGACAAATCAACAAAAGCAAGAAATCAGCTAAATCACCTAGCATTTTCATGTAGTTGTAAAATACTAGAAAGATAAAATTTCCTAAAGAATTTCTAACATAAAAATGTTTGTGAACTTCTAGAGATATTTCATACAATAGTTACATTCTCCATCAGCTCTACAATTGCAATGGTCAAGCTAAATTGTTAAAGAAGTAGTTCATTAATTCTACATTTCCTGTGTTTTCTATTGCTTTCATTGCTAGTGTTTGTGAAGCTAATAGGCTCTCACAACAACCAATATATACTTGCAGCTTTAACTTCATCTCAACATGCTATTATGTGATTGCTATATAATACACCAGAAATTACTTCTCATTATTGTTTTTAATTATGATGATTAACTTGGATTCCTTCTTCAGAAGTCTAATTCCGCATCTTTATTTGAAATCCCAAGAGAGCTTCCTTTGAAGCTTAAGCATGCCAGAACCAGACAGACAAATTATGTCATCAACAGTTATTTTATTACTGGTTACATGACAAGTTTGTGCTCTGGTGAATCTGTCCACGTCAGTGAAGTAAACAGCCTTGTTTGGGCAGGCTGTATGTGGACAGTGAATAACACATTCAGTTAACTAGCTTTCTACGGAGGCTGAATGTGAGGAAGCAGAGATCATTTATTTATGGCATAATTCATATTTTAAAGCCATAATTTATTTATACTGTTGATGCAGTTCTCTTACTAGCGTCATATCACAGTTGCCTGTGCTTTCAAATAACACGAGACCCCATATATTCCACAAACCAACACCCAGTCTTCACAGGCCATGAGTGCAGCTTTCCAGTGTACACTGCACAGAAGAACATCAGAGCAAAATAATCCTTCATGCATAATTCACAAATCCAGTCCCTGCATGCTTTATGCACTGATGAATTACTCGGTAGTGCTGAGGTAATTCAGAATGAGTTAAAAAGCAAATTATGGCGAGCATGTGCTGTAGCATTATTATTCTGCAGGCCTGGATTTGAAATTACTGTCTCTGAGACCTGATTCTGAATATAATGTATTCAGCCTCCATGTTATTTCAGCTCAGTGCCCCATGTTTGAGGATGTCCGTGGACTCATTTCAAAAGCTTACACAGTTCAGAAACTCAATTTGATTTCTTTCTTTTTGCCTGAAATGGGCCTTGACATTTTAAAATCATTAAATGCAATCTGTTTCAAATGCTCACAAAAGGTCACAAAGACTATAGGACTGCCCCTGCTACGCTACACCACCACAGCTCCCATCCACTTTAGCAGGGGGACTAAGTGCTCAAGGCATTCAAAATTGAGCTCCTAATGTATTAAGTGCATTAGTAATAGTCACAGCTCTGCTAGAATTTCCATTACAAGGTCCAGATTACCAAGAGGAACAGGCTGCTTGAGATGCAGTTGACTTTAAAAGGGTTTTAGTATTGTGTTGGATCAGAGCCTGAGCAAACACTTGATCTTTTCAGGATTTATTTTTCCTTTTCCTGGAAAACATTGCACTTTATGTTGTTATTGTTTTGTGGGGTGTTTTTTTGTTTGTTTGTTTGTTTGGTTTGGTTTTGTTTATTTTTTTTGGTGTTGGTTGGTGTGTTTTTTGATTTTTTTTTTTAGGGTTTTTATGTTTACTTGCTTGTTTTGTTGTGGGTTTTTTTTTGGGGGGGGAGGGGATGTTTGGGGTTAAAAAAATGTAGTTTGGACACAGTTTAGGGGAAATACCAACAGCATATTGCACTTATCAGCAGCTATTTACAAGTTTCTCTTTAATTTCACACCAAAAGTATCTGATGATAACCTAAGAGGAAAGGGAATAACTCCAGAAAACAGAACAGCTGTGACATGAATACCTTTCTTTCAATGTTGTCTGACATCAGAAAGACAAATAACAGAAAAGAAAAAAGGTTGTCCATTTGGAGAATATGATCCAGAATGCACTAAGTTTTCTAAATTTAATCAGTTTTACTTAGCATTGGACCAAGTTTTAAGGCTGCTTTTTTCATGCAGTGACAGCAGGAGTAAGCCCTAAATCCCTCTGTCAGGTCAGACTGTGGCTAGACATTGCTTTTTAAGAAACCCTCGCTTTCATATTTCCAGCCCTTCCTCCTCCCTCTGGATGCCCCCTCTCTCCATTATGCCAGGGCAGTGTTTGCCTGGCCATGTGGCAAAGCCTGTTTCTCACCCTGATCCCATGTTCATGGCACAACAGAGGTGGTTATAGGGGGTCATGAATGGCCTGGATATTCCCAACAACGCTCCCACCAAGAGAGATGTACCCAGGGTTACAGCCCACCTCTCAGGTGGGTACTCCTGTGCCCCAATAGCAATATCACAGTCCTAAATACCAGTCACCAGAACTATACCAGCATTGCTGAAGGAGACATGCATATGTTGTCATCTAGTTTATCCAGAGTAATGCCGCCAATCTCAGTGCTTCTCCTTAGCTAGCAGATAAGGCAGGCATCAGATCCGGAACATCCTTAAACATCCACACACACAGGAGTATTCATCTGTGTATTTGGAGGTAGTTAGAGTCTCAAAAGCAGTACATGGGCTTGCTGAAAGGTCACGAGCACAAATATCCTGTAAAAACCCAAACGTACTTCTTTTTATGTATTATGATATTCCATTAGAGTAATTCCTTCTTTCTGAAAGTGCTTGAAAATGTTTGATTTGTCATCATCACATCTATCAACAAGAGAGGATGTGGCTTGACCTTATGTAGGTGGTCTTTGTTTAACAATGCAAATATTTGTATTCTGAAAACTGAAGTGATACTGCTGTTCTGATTATACTGTGGTAGAGGCTGAAACACGCATGTGACAGATAAATAAACTTGGCAAAATATGTCTGGAGCACTCCATTCTGGAAATGTGTGCAGCCTCTTAGTTTAACTTCTGGAGAAGTTCCTCTGAATTCATAGGGAGCAGGACCAAAAAGAAGCGGATTTGCAAATCCACTTGTGTAAAAACATGCTGATGTCAAGTAGGAGAAAGGTGGCATGAACAGGCACTGTAAAATTAATGATTAATATCCACTTGATCACAAATAATTCTGCAAGCAAGGATGACAAAAAGTATCTACCTGCATAGTGCAGAGGTGCTACCCTGGCTCCTGTAAATTTGTTGTTCAGTTCTGGTAACAGTTCTGTCCTTCTAGGTAACAGCATCTGCTGTGTCTTTTTTTACTATTCTGCAACTCTTGTGACTTTCATGTTACTCTTCTGGTGTGCTCTGCACAAAATCCAGTCTCATCCTGCATTCCTGATGCTGTTCCTTTACACTCCAGTATCTGCACATAGAACTGTTGTTTATACAGTTATGCAGAGATGGGTAATTAATTGATTATTGTGAGTCATACCACTGGAGCTAGTCCTTCCTAACAATCTCTGAGTCATCTAGCATTTTTTCTTCTCTCCAATATTTCTGATTAGATCCATACACTATCTATCTGCTCTGCGATGTGTGTCACATAGTGTCATGTGTAGGTCATCATGTGATGCCTTTCTCCATGAATTTCTGCTACATATCTAGCACTCAGCCTTCCCTAGAAGAGTTCCTCTATCCAGGTTTCTGTGTCCTCTTCTGTGGTTAGTTTTTTTAGAACTTTTCTTACGGAAATACAGATGCCAGCCCAATAAAGCATTTATTCACATCCTTCCTGAATATCCCTATCAAACACAGAAAGCTATTTGTGTGTTTAGAATTAAATACTATTAATCAAATTATTTATCTCATTGACACCTTAAATTGGATCACATGTATTACCAGAGGTGTGATGTAGATGAAAACGCGGATGCTTGTACTAGCTCTGAACTCTGAAATGAAGTGTTTTGCAGCACCCACCCTATCCTGTTATAAATCCAGTCTTTTTTTGCAACTGAGGAGTAAGAGTTTGATAAAGTGGTCCAGGATGACAATGGTACAAAACACCCCCAATATTTGCATTGAAATTTTTCCCCCTAAATATTTGTCTTGCAGGACAAAGAACTCTTGCTTGCAAATCATTTGATCAAAGCCATAATAAAGTGCTACCACACGACTCAAAGAAACCCATCCAGATTAGTAACATTTTTAGGCCATGTTTGGTTCCAAAGGAATATAATTTGTTTGTATGGGTATTTCAGTGAAACAAAGACCATGGTGCACCAGTGTAGACTACCACCGATCTTATTTGTACAGTGAAGTGGTAGTTTGCAGAGATCACAAGGGCCATTCAGAAAAGGTGGCACGTATTTGAAGTGGGAGTTCAGAAGATTTTAAGGTTATGGAATGAAAAGTGTGATCTGTGAATCTCACTTCAACCATTGTTTATAATCCAGCACAGTCATGCCTGAATTTGTCTGTAAGAAGAGAGGCGATGGACTTGAAGGTCCGCCCAATGTGGCCACTGCCCTATAGATAAAAGGGTGAAATTCCTTGCTCCTCATTTAAAAGTTAACAGTACAGATTTCTGCCTCTGAGCTAATTGTCTAGACTCTCTTTATAGTCACTGGAGAGAAACAGGCATTTCTAAAAGGCAGTTTATCTGACCTGTTTTAAATGAATCTATGAGCAGAGTTTGCACTATGCTTTGAAAAAGCCTGCTTCTTACCAGAGACCAAAAATGGTGTGTGGATGATGACAAAGACACTACAAGTTAGGCAAAAAGAGTCCCACTTCAAATTAAGGATTCACAGATAAATTTGTTCTGGCATTTGCCAGATTTAGGATGTAACTAATACCCATTTATCTTCTGTTATGGGTGGGCAGGAAGTGATGACATCTTACAGACATATTTCTCTGTCCCTTGTGAAGCACTGCACTTCTCGCAGACCCCTTACCCTGACATCTAAGGAGCAGAGGCGTGCACAATACACAGTCACAAGTGGAAACTGTTCATGAGTGAAATGCGCATGTCCTAACATTTCATCAGCTATACAGCTGATACTATTTCAGGCTGCGACAAACATGATTCTCTAGCAAAGGCAGTGCCAATAGCAACTGTAGAGAAGTATCACTTCTTATAAGCTAATTTTGCACCCAGTAAGTTTACGCAGGGTTCTTGTAGCCAAATGAAGCTCCTTCTGTCCTGTGCCTCACCACCCTCAATAGGTCTCATGGGGCATATTCAGAAATCTGGTCTGACCAACTGCCCTGTGTAAGCCCATAACCTTCATATGCTTCTGTACCACTGGGGGCTGAGTTCACAGCTGCGCTCATGACACATCCCTGAGCACTGCATCCTGCCTTGTGAGGTGTTTTCTCAGTCCCAGAGACAGGCCTGTGACAAGTGCACTTGCAATAAAATCACAAAGAGACTCCCCCGCAGCCTTCTTACCCTATAGCCTGTGAGGTTGCCTATACATAACATATGCCCTGTCACAGATTTTCTCCTTGTTTAATGTACCCTTGGCTAGGTCTTGTAATGTTTGAAACCTGATGCTGAAGATGAATAAATATGTGATCTGTAGATGGATAAATTCTACAACTGAATAAATGTACAGGAAATGGTTCAGAGAAAAGAAAAAGAAAAGAGGAAGTGACATTACTCATATTCAGGCTATGTTTTGGTGTCTGCTCAACTAATTCATAAAGTCATCTAGAGCAAGACATCAAGATATTTTTAGCATGTGGCTGTTCAATACTGCTAAGCTTCTGTAGTTCTCAAGTAGTTCTGTTATGTTTGGTGCATTTTTAAATTAAATTTTACATGTATGTATGGCAGTTTGTAGTCTAATTAACATAAATATTTCCCATATATCCATATGCATGATCTACACTTATTTTGTAGTACAAGATGTGCTGACAGAGATTAAAAGATTGCAATACAGCAGAAGGCGTTGTGCTGTCTTACAAGTGCAAAGTAGGTACCTTTATCTGACTCAATTTTTAGCATCTGTCTTCTGATTCATAACAGCTCTTGTTCCACATAAAACTATAATCACCTCAAGCCCCATTTCTTCTGGCACTGACATCACAGGCTCTTTGGGGTTGTAGCAAATAAAAACCTAAATGAAAGTTTGAGTCTCAAGGGTGAAAATACTTAAACTGCAAGGTTTTCTTACTGCAGTCTTCAATACAGCCTTCTCACTGGGGCAATATACCAGTGCCTTTCAAGTGTGTTAGGCTATAGCTAATAACACCTGTTTTCATTACAGGGATGTAACATCTTGCCTCTCAGGGTGGGGTTAGAAAAAAGACCCTTCCGCTAAAACTCATTTTTCTTTCCAAAAATGAGTACCTTGCAAAACTCTGGAAGCAAGGGTCACCCACTGACTTGTGCCTCACTGTAAAGAGAGTTTGATTAGTTTAAAGATGTTCCCAGGCTCAGTTAGGAGTGAGGCACTCTGAATGCTGCAGTGAGGAAGGAGGTGACATGAGGAAACGCTTCATGTGCTTTTTGTCCATCTGACAGGGATGCCAGTGCGCAGTCTTGCTGGGGAGACTGAAGAATCAGGGCCCAGGGATGCCCCTCGGCATTGTACTTCAGCCCAGCCTGCTCTTGGCAGTGTTGCCTCTCAGTGCCCTCCCATCCCACAGCTGGGGCCCTGGTGTCAGCCCTCCTCGCTTGCTGTACTCACCAGCACCATGGATGAGGGCACGGTGCTGTGGACTTGGCCCTGAGGAGTAATGGGATGTGTTTTGTTCTGCTTAGTTGCCTTTAGAATTTTTTCCTCATGAACCAAAAGCAGGTAAAAGCCAGGCTGGCTCTGTGGGAAGGGAAACAGTGTTCTCCTACTGCTAACACAGTGAGGGCAGTGAAAGTATAAATTATGGTAAGAAAAGTCCTAATCTTGTGTTTTGTCTGTCTCCACCGTTGCCTTTCCCATTGTTTCCAGCACCTTCTTTTTGCACACTTGGAAGGGATTTTATGATGTTTATACTGGCAAATAGCTATGCATTCTCTATAACAGGCTTTCTTGTAAGGAGAGTAAGATCAAACAAATAACATACAGTTTAGACAAAACTAGTATCAGAACTTGCAAGTAAAGGGTGAGACACTGAACTGTGGTATTTCTATTGCCCTTCCTGACACCGACTAAGAAAGAGGTCCCTCACCTCTCAGCTCACCACCTCACATGTTCAACAAGGGGAAACCCCTGGAAGCTTGCCACGGTTCCAGACATCAGGGCTGAGAAAGCAATTTGGCATCTAGCAAATGGACAGGACCTGTAGGTGTCCAGCGTTCCCTCAGGACCGTGGTGGAGGAGGCACACTTCACAGGGACTGCCTGAGCTGAGCGTGGGCTTCCTTACAAAGAGGCTGCAAAATCTTCCATGTTTACTCCACGCTAATTCTCAAGCTGTAAGTGAAAAGTAAGTTGCATGAAGTATTGTTAACAAAGCTGAACTACATGAGCCATAGGCACACTGAGTGAGGAAACAACTATTTAGTTATATTTAAATATTTTCATGAAAGTAATAATATAAAAATTAATAATGTAATTGTTAAAAATATTTTTAAGCTACAAACTTGCTAGAAAACATTGTTAGAAAAGGAGAAAAATCAAATCACACATTGTTTCCTAAAGTAAACAAACTCTTAAAACATTGCTCATGAGATCTATGTTTCCTAAATGTAGGACACGGCAGCAATGGATAGAAAAGAACTTATGTTATGGAAGTTTCTTACTTTTCATAGTTTTCAAAGACTTTTTATAAATTCCCACTATCTATGAAGGTATTTCACAAGTCACTATATGCTTAGCGTTTGAAACTGTGCTTCAGTCAATATTTTGGAAGACTAGTACCGAAGTGGAAAATTGTCTTGGTGTTTGTAACCTCGTAGAGAGGATAAAACCTACCCAAGAGATTAAAAAAAAAAAAAAAAAAATCTAAGATGGGACTCTTATCCAGGAGGAAGTAAAATTATCCCTACAATCTATTTTCTGATTTTTAAAATTTTAAACTGCAGTTTCTTAAAGTCAATGAAAAACAATAAGTATTTGATTTAAGCCTAACAATATGAAAAATATTTTTCTAAAAAGAACCTGACAATTTCTAATGCTTTTGAAACTCTTTTTTTTTTTTTTTTTCCCAGAATGAATGGCCTTTCCAGATCACAAGTGGAGACGGAGGAAGGTATTCTAAAAATTGAAACATTACAAAGTCAAGCACTGTTTGGTCAAAAAGCGACAGTAAGTAGTAATTTAGTGTTTAATGTAATACTAAATTTTGCCTGTGGCAGTCATTATTGCACATTAATTTTTCACAGAATTCCTGCCTCAGTGTACAGAAAGTCCTCCCCTATCAGCAGATTTCAGTTTACTTTCATGATTGTTTGAATCTAGACCTCATCTTCTATACTATTCAAATTAAATTTAGGGTCGTTAGATCACTCTTAGTGTTTTTCTCTTCTCATCACCACCTAGAGGTGCCAAAAGCAATTTCTATAGATGCTACATAAAACCAGAAAAGAGCAGTTGTTTATTTTCTCCTCTGATAAATTTTTGTTGTTTACTGCAGAAGCTGAATGGCAAATGCTGCACAGTTGTGTTAATTCACTTTCTTGGATGAATGTGGGACAAGCCAGGGACAAAACAAACAAAGTTCACAGTTGTATGACACTCTTGAAGTCATGAAGGGAATACCAGAATCTTAGCACCCATATGCTTCTAATACGGACACAATAATTACTCTATACATTACCTATTTGTGTAAATAGTACTTTATTCACAAGAGCAGCTCTTCTGAAAGGTGTTTATAATTGCTACAGCATGTTTGTCTGACAGCAAGGGAAAATATTGTGAGCCTAAAGCAACTGGACAGAGGGGTGTCAGGGTTGAGCACTAGGAAAGTTTCTCAGTCCTCTATTCAGTCTTTCCAGGTGAAGCAATCCTCCTCTTAAGGAGAAAAGCCTTTGTTTTTTTATCCCCTTCTGATCCTTTTACCTTAGGAGCTGTGATGAGACCTGTCTATAGGGATAGCTAAGCTGTTTGTGTTAGATCAGCTGCATATTCATGTTACCATCTGAGCAAGCCAAGAAAAAAAATATGGCAAAGGAGAGAAAAATATTTGCATGTGAGATAATAATGTCAGGGACACAGCATCATTTCTAAGCCACAGGCTGTTTACAGGGGTTTGTTTGTTGTTTTTATTGCTTTTTTGAAAGAGCGAGATTAAATTCCGAGTCTTATCCATGCAATATTAGCAAGCTCTCACAGGTGGAGGTGGTAATTATAAGGCTTCATTCATTGGAAAGAATGTTGAAAGCCTGAGGGGCATGATTTCAAGGTATGGTATAATTGTACTTCCTTCTCATAAAAGAATGGTGCTTATTTCCCATAACTGACTGGAAAGCATAAATAGTTACCTTTAGCAGACCCAAACCACTACCCATTCATGGCCGGGGAGTTTCATAGTCCTGAGTGAGTGCTGCTGGACTGGGCTCACAAACACTGTCTAATAAAGCATTTAAGCATGTAAATGGATTTATTGCTCCAAATGGGAACATTCATGTGCTTTTCTATGTTAACTATTGAGATAAAGATATCTGTATATCTACATGAACAGTAAGTCAGGTACAAGAACTGAATTGCAAACACTTCATTTGGAATCAAAAGATAAAAATCCATAGTGGGACAATACTGGCTTGAGGTCCCCATCATGTGAGACCCCTGCACCTTCAAGCAATTATTCACCTTGAGTAGGTTGCAGTATTCTTCCTTTCTCTGGTTTTTCTTTAATTTTGAGCTTTCTTGTTGCTTTTGCTTTTTTTACAGCATACTTTTAGACCTTTTAATAAGCTGTGACTGCCATAAACAGATTAAACCCTCCACACAAAATTCTTCTCATCTTCAGAGCACTCTTTCCCACATCTCTCTTTCAGTTCCAAGGATACAACATTACAGTTGAATCAGACTGCAGACTTTACCAAGGATCCTGTACACAAGTTTGAAGAAAAATGCTAAAGCTTTAGTCTTTTCTCTACTCCTAGTTTTCCAACAGTCTTTTATTCCTTGTGTCTCAGTCTGTAAGGAAATAAACATTCTCTCCCCAGCACATATGTTATTTTCTGGAAATCTGCTTTTTTTTATCTCTTGATTTGAGCTGGTAATTCTTTTCCACTTCTTACCACCTGTTCTCTAAAAAGAGCAGTCTGACAACTTGTCTCCTTCTTATGAGTTTTCTAATTAATCTAATTAAAAGATGATGAGCTCTCCCCAAACACCCTGTTGCTTATTCCTCCCCTTTCTCCCCAAGGTTTACTCAATTGCAGGTAGTCTCCAGGAGTGGTTTGTGTGACTGGACAATCATCAGATTTAATAACTATCATCATTCCCCTAATGACAGCTCCAAAGATTTCTTCCGTCAGCTCCTGTGACTTCAGCTCTAGATGGAAGAAGTTGATAATAGCAAAGACAAGCTCCTGCCTCCTCTTTACTGTCCCATCGAACAGAGCAGTAGAAGCATTGTAGCACATACCTGGGGAAAGACCTCCATGTCAGGCAAAACTGATTAAAAATGTGCTTATTCCTCAGATCCTTGCTTTAGGTGCTAGTATCCAAATAAAACCCATGAAAAAGAAAACAAATTTATTTAATACTGCTTTATTTGGAAATCTGGATAGGAGAAAGCACAGCCATACGGCAGGAAGTTCCCAGTTCATCCGCATTGCAGGGTTTGAAGCTGTGGGGATGTGGCCTCATCTCCTCAGGTAGGGTCTGCCTGGAGCCGTTCTGAGAAGGGCACAGTCACAGTTTTAAGCCTGAAGCTGAATGTCACTTGACTCTTAATCAGCTTGCATTTAAAAGCTTTTTCCACGGTACTGGGTTTTTAATAACAACTGAGAGTGGTGTCCCTAAAACACAGGGTGTGACCAGAACCTGAAGGCTCTTTCCTGATAGTCCAGCTGGCTGATACATCTGAAAGCAAACCTCAGTGTGCTCTAGAAAGACGTACTCAATGCATTTCATCACATCCCCATTTATTAATTCATGAACCAGTGGCCTGTGCCCCTTAAGTCAGAGCCTGTTGAATTCCACAAGAATTGTTCTTGTGAACTTCCACTGATTTAGCCCCCCCAAAGCAAATTGTTTTGGAGAGTTTTTCTAGACATTGTTTCTTTATAGACATTTTAATGAAAGTTTTAAAGACTCGCAGTATGTCCCGTAGCATATTTTGGGAGGGGAGGAGCCACTGCAATACACAAAAATGTAAAAGGCAGCAATCCCTTAATAACCTGGAGAAACAGATTATTGTGTTCTTCTGGATACATCTGTGAAGATGTTGATGCAAAAGAAGACTGCCGTGCTACTCAAAATTAAAATTTATACTTTTCTGGAAAAAAAAAGTAGTGTTATGAGTCTTACTGTGAGATCATCATACAGAATAATTCCATCATAGCAGCAGAAAAAAAAGATGGGATGGAATTAAATATCTACTTACTCTTTATTAAAAAAAAAAAGATAAAAATCTGTAAAATAACCCCATAAATTTATTACTTGGGGTAATTTCATTGAAGAAATTGTTTTAAAGAGGATATAATCAGTTAGTAAATGTGAAGAGGAAAATTATAAAAATTGTCTTCTAAGAAGTAACAAGATTCTTAGTTCTATGAGCCTTCAGGATATTACAGTATACTTATTTTGGAACTTATATTTTGCACAGCTATAATAAGTGATCACATTTAATCAGAAATAGTTAATTGTGTCAAATCAAAAAAGAATATAAAATTATAGTCCCGAGCTGTTGCATTGCCAGAGGCCTGGGCTGGAGCAGCTCATGTGAAACACACACCATCTTCTGCCACGTGTGCAGTGCACACCTCCCAAACCAGAGCTGGAGCATGTCCAGGGCACGGCGGCACAGAAGTCCCTTGTTCCCCTCTGGAGTCACGCTGCTGGTCCCGGATCAGCAGCACCTGTGCCAGGCTGGTCCGGTGACTCATATCTCCCTCATCCAGAGTTGCCCCTGACAATGACAGGAATTGCCCACCAGTTTATCAGCCTAACAGGGAAAGAGCAAAAGTCTGGAAACCCTGAAGTGGCTGGTTACAGGCCAAGGCAGACTTCAATCTTGCTTGCAGGCAAGTCTGTGTAGACATAACAAGGGGCAGCTCTCTCACATTCAGAGTCCTCCCATGGAGCTTAGTTCTGTCTTAAAGACATGAGATTGTTCCCACTGTCTGGTAATAAAATTGAAAATATTATTTTATTTCATTTTATTTATTTTATTTTCCTCTCAAATCCTTGCAAGATGTGTGTGGATACATGGATGTGAGTGTGAGAGACTAAGCACAGGCAAATGTGACCCCTCTAAATACCTTAGCATAGAATTTTATACTTTTTAAATATTCCATTTTCTAATTCAGAGATCTAGGGCATTAGTTCACTGTAATTCAATCTTAGAAGAGAGAAAAAAATAGAACAGCATCCTTAGAAAAGTAAAATACATTATAGTCTCAAAGTTCTGGTGAACACACTACTATGGGCAGACAAAGCAAAACTAGGTCTCTGCTTAGATTTACAGTCTGCGCCTTATATGACTGCAGCATGCAATGTGAGTAGCAGCAAGTTAGTCCTGTATCCAGGATCTAGCACACCTATATCATATAACATGAGTGTCTCATCTTCCTTCCCTCCTTGAGAGCCAGTGGAAAAACAAAAATATACTGGGGAAAATGTAACAAGAAATGTGTAAAGTATAAAGTATTTTCACAGACCACAGTTTGAGTATTTTAGACTACAGTTTGACTGTTTCGTGAGTGCCAGGAATTTTATGAATGAACTCTTTATGGTGTTCAATCAATAAACCTCCAACATTTGGAGGTGGAGGCTCTAATTACTGCTGTGCTGTTCTGGTGGGTTTTTTTTGGTTTGTTTGGGTTTTTTGTTTCATTTCAAACACCTCCAGGAGGACACTATAAATCACAGAGCTCAGACCTCTGTGAACATTATTACTCTTACATGTGGCTCATCTACATCACCCAATCATAAAATTCAGTGTCAATATTTTTGAGACAATGTGTACTTAACTTCTTTTTTTTTTTTTTTGGTCAGGTAATATTTGATTATGCCTGTGTACCAGGAGCTATCTGTTTATGAGGCGTAATAGGACTATTTTAGCCCACAAAGTGGGAGGAAATGCATATATAAATCATTCTCCACACCACCACATACTTTTGGGAAGAACAAAGAGCATACATTAATAATGATTGTAGAGAAGACTAGCACTTTGTTGGAGCTAATGTGAAGAAAAACATATTTTTCTCAGGAACATACTATACTTGAAATAGACGTCTCCTGAGTGGTATTTCTTCTGATTAGCTAACAAGGCTCACTGATTTACTAGAAATGAAAAAAGTGTTCTTCATTCTTAGGCCACTCCTAGGGCAGTGGTTATCACAGCTGGTCTGCTTCTAGGGTTCATCTCCTTGTTTTAATTCCTGGAGTCCTGCTGTATTAATTAACCTGCAGTAATGAGGTTATATCTCCCACTAAGGCACCAAAACTTTGTCCAGGGAACATGAGAGAGTCTTTTCTGTTTAAAAAATGGGGAGGAACAAAATCTGTCTTAAACCCACCCACAAAGAATCCTAACCAGAGTGGTGTGCTAAAGGCACATGGTCTTTGACCAACAGTGTTCTGGCTTAGACCTGTCTTTCTTGAAGCACCATCAAAATAGATCCAGAAACACTCTACAGCACTCTAGAGTACAAATTTTCCCCCAGTAAATGAGAGCAAACCTGTCCCTCTCCTCTGTGTCTGAATGTACTGGCATGGGGCAGCGCTAGCATGGGAAAAACTCAACTGCAGCATGCTGAGCATGACATGCAGTTGCATGTCAGAAGACAGTCTTGGCCTTGGAGTCCATTTCCAGTTCTCGTCTGCAGCATCTGCTTAGGAAAGGAGTGAACCAAGATGAGTACTTCCAGCAATTAATGATTTAAGGATTTCTCACATTGGTGGCTGCCTCCAGATTTTCGTGTTTAATCTTTCCTCCTTGGAATTGTCAAAAGTGCACCCTTATCTCTCTCAGACATTTCTGCAGTGAGTTCTCATTGCTCCTCAATGAGGAGCTGTTCCACATAGCCCATCATTCTGGACAACCTTCCCTTAAATAGTGCTATCAAAGATGACATAAAGAGAACTGTGTGTAGTTTTCAATCTACAGGAACATCAGATATTTATACAGCGGCTTAACAATGCTCTCTCTTCTGTCCTCTGCTCCTTTCACAACAGTTCATCATACTTTATTTGCCTTTCTGACTGCTGCTGAGCACTGAACTGGCACTTTCAGGGAACTATTTGCAATGACATCAACATCACTTTCATGAACGTAGTAAAATAAAATTTAGAGTTGTCATAAGTTTCTCCTGGATTATTTGGATTCAATTATATTTCCCACTATTACGGCTGGAGGCTGAAGAGCATTTTTGGCACATGGTAGACTTTTTTCCGTAGTTACCTCCTTTATTACCAGCCATTTAAGTGGCTTGTGAAGCTGACAAGGCACTGTGTGTTATTCTTGAGATATTCTGAAACAATCTATTGTGGATTTATGTCCTGCAGAAGCACCCATTAGCTGTGGCTTACTCAAGAGACTGTTTGTTCTGTCTTTTGCTGCACTATTAAACTTGCCCTCCTTCTCCAGAATATCTCCTCTCAGCAGAAGACCTATATTCTCACCTTATAGAGTATAAAAAGTTCTTTTCAGCTGGGAACTCACTTCGTAAAGCCGTGTGTGAATATTTCCAGTACATGAGATATGATATTTTACAAAAACATGCAGATTTAAAGCCATGTTTTATGCAAACATGTACATACCATTAATGTATGAATTTCATTAGTGGCTCTTGATTGGGTCTAGACAAAACAAGGATGTCTTCAAGGGATACAATGAGAAGAGTTCATTATGCATATGCAGTTAAGTGGGATGAGATCTGTAGAAGAACATCTTTCATTAGAAAACTGGTGTACTTTGAAAAATAAAAAACCAAGCTAATAGGCACAGAAGATATTGAGTTCTGAAAAAAACCCATCAGCTTTCAAAGCTAAAGACAAGCACAGACGAATTGCTCAGAACTTAGTTAAATACGTATCAATTAGATAATCTCTGAAGAAATGACAGCTGGTATCAGTGAAGTAGAGATAGAGTACCACTAGAAAATGTGGAGTTAGGGTTATTTTTTCCTCAGCACTTGGCTTTTATCAACATTGAATTTCATTTGCAATTTTATCACCCTGTCTCTCCAGTAATGCGAAAGCTTTCTGCAGTTCTTCACAGCTCACTATAGATTTGATTATTCTGAATAACTTTGCCATCAGCAACCTTTATCACCTCACTATTCCTTGCTTTTACCGCATGATTTACATCGAGTATTCATACACCCTGCTTTATTAAGCAATATTGGCATACTGGCACTCTGTGGCAGTACAGCCATGGTCTCTGCCATACTCATCATCAAGTTTTTGTGAATTTTGAAGCAAAGGAGATTTACATGAAGGTGTCCATCACACAATGAAATAGTTTTTTGAATACTTGAGAATGTTTGAGGGAGGATTCACTTCAGCTCAACTTAAAAGTAAAACAAAAGCCAGAAAACTTACAGAATGCACTACAGCTCCTCTGAGAAATGTTTGTTTACATCTGATGAAGATCCATCCATGTACAATTTCTGCTTTTAATTATGCATCATATTCTATAATTTTGGAGAGACCATTACAAAATACTTTCTGTTTCACTTCGAGACATAAATTTACTGACCTATACTTCCCTAACTTGTGAGCCAGCCACCATATCTGTTGACTTAGAGCCTTCTAAGAATGAGCTTTAGTGGAATTGCATCTGCTGTGTTTTCAGTTCTGATTTTGGTTTGAACACCAGGCAAACAGAGGCACGGGAGCTTTTTTTTAAAGTAATTTCCTATATCTTAGAGTGGAACTGAAAAAAAGATATCTGTCCACCAGTAAATAAATGGTTTGCAGCATGTATTGACATTTTTGGCAGGAAATACAATTTCATGATTGGTCATAGTACATCCACATGAGATTTTTCTGGATTTCTGCCAAATACTTAACATAGTACACATGTATCTTTGAAATTGGACAAGCTATTATTTAAATGCTGCAATCTGTGCTTCAGATAGAACAATGTGCCTGACGAGCACGGCAGATAGTTGAGAAATACTAATTATCATTATTTTTCTGTTTCATTAAGATTCAATACTTCTGTTTCTGGAATTCCATTGCCTTCCAAATTTTGTATTAAAAGTTTAGTAAATAAGACAACTTCTATTTTTTGCTATTACCACGGAAATATGAATTCCTACAGACATACTAAATAAGACATCACTCACAGTACACTTCAGAGCCTGAATCTGCATATCCCTGGACTCTAGTCTTTCTGTGCTTGCCTCCTGTAAGGGGAACAATAGATGGGCACCTTTCCAAACATTCCCTATTTGGCAGTAAAATAAGACTTCACACACTGTGCAGATTGATGCCATGCCCTCTACGTTACAACAGTTTGAAATGTTAATCCTTGGTTATTATCAGTGGGTGGCTGAATTAAGACCTCACTGAAATAAGTGAGGAAACTGATGCCGCTCAGTACGTGATGTGCTGTGCCCTCTGTTAATCCATACTGTGTCAATCTATAACAGACAACAGAGTGCAGACAGCCTGAATATTTTCCCCACTATGGTCACTCCAATACTGAAAATCAATGCATTAAGTCAGTATAATGTTCACTTAAAGCTCATTTAATCTAATGTGAGAGCGAACTGAATTGAATTATGCAGCAGCATAGAAGTTTGCCCCCAAGCATTTGTACATGTAGATTTATCATTAACCCTTAAGCTTTTCTGCAATGATTACTCCCTCTTCAGCTCCTACAGGTTTTTTAGAACCATGTAGGAAATACTTCATTATAAAAGTAGTGTGGGCAGCAGGTTGAGGTAAGTGATTCTGCCTCTCTGCCTCACTCTGGTAAAATCCCACCTGAGGACTGCATCTAGATCTGGGGTCCTCAGTGTAAGCAAGACCAATTGGATCAAGCCCAGAGGATGGCCACAGAGACAACCAGAAGGATGGAACAAATCTCCTGCGAAGACAGGCTGAGAGAGTTGGGGCTGCTCAGCCTGTAAAAGGGAAGGTACCAGGAAGACCTTATAGCACCTTCCCAAGGCTGAATGGCTTTAAACTGAAAGAAGGTAGGTTCAGACTAGATATATGGAATAAAATTTTTTAATTTTTATAATGATATAATTTATTATAATGGGAGAGGTGAGACACTGGAACTGGTTGCCCAGAGATTTGGTAGGTGCCCCATCCCTGGGAACACTCACAGTCGGTTTGGATGGGGCTCTGAACAACCTGATCAGTTGAAGATGTCCCTGCTCATTGCAGAGGGCATGAAACCACAAAACCTTTAAAGATCACTTCCAACCCAAACCATTCTGTGATTCTATGATTTTAATGTCATTTTTAAAAACGAAGTGGAAAACACTGAAGAACAAGTGTCTTTCGTGGTGTTTTTCATGGAAGGCAGTATCATCTCACCCTTGTCACTGCAAGACCTAAATCTCATTGCTTTAACTTACACGAATAAATATGTAGTGTGCCAGAACCACTTTACCACTTTGTAGGGGGCTTACAGCAATCAAAAAAGAATGAAAGTAGTTTGGTGCCCATAGTGTGAAAAAAGTATTAGCTTCCAGATTCCTGTTTTTCTTATAAGTTAAACTTATTTTTTAGACATATATTCAAAAGGGAAGATAGAAGAATGTATGATAATAAGCAGGATCAATCTTAGGGGATTCTATTGACTGCATTTAGACACTGTTTCATTTTGGATTTAGGTCCAGTCAAAAAAAGGGCTATTTGTCTAAATCCAGGAGTGTGAGAAAAGACCTGGTTTTTATTTTGTGAAAACAGGAGTCTCATAAACATCACAAATCCCTTGCCTTTCTACTTGTCAAGAATGGAATAAATGTGGCTCCTCTAAATCAGGGAAAAGGGTAGATTTTATAATGTGAATTGTATTTTATTTTATGCAATTATCAAGGAAATACACTGCATTGTGTAATGTCTCTTTCCCAAGATAAGATGATGGAAACTTTGAAGAACAGGTGGAAATTTGTTTTGAAAGGATATGATTAAGGATCAAGAGAAAACTAATCTGGATTTAAATAGCTTAAAGATGTTGTTAAATGTGTTAATGCAAGAAAACCTTAAACTACAATCCAAGTCAGAGGTTCCTCAGAGCAAGCCCAAGGGCTCCAATCTGTGAGAGTTCATGCAGGTATTTGGTCCATTAGGGGGATAATCTATATGCATTGGTGCTAAAATTATTTAAAGAATTTTGGTTATATGACCTGACCCTGGAAAATTCAACAATAAAGTCTTTCTGGTTCAGTTTATTATCTGTCATCTCTTAGGTCTTGTTTCAGTGAATCTAGAATAAAAAACCCCATGACTTGGAAAGCAAAAGATCCTTACATATGTATGTGTATGTCTGTATGTGTATGTACTATGCATGTTTATAATACACATGTACGTATTATATATGTGTATACTAAGTATATATATATATGTAGGTAAGTGTGTACATAAATACTTACTTACAGAACTGACTTGCTGCATTGTGGGACATAAGGATCATCTTGTTTCAGAACCTGCCAGGATCATTAGCAAATTCTGAAAATTAGTACAAGGCCAATATTTCCAGCTGCTTGTGAGATTCTGTTCTGTGAGGCTGATCCTGAAGAAGAAGCCAGTGTTCCACCATGTACATTGCTCATTCCAGAAGTGAGAATATATCACCTCTGTGCTGAAAGTTTTCAGTAAAACCACAGTGAACGATATGACATTGAATTTTAGGTAGATTTGTTTTCTTCTAGGTGGCGGATGTATGTATAGCTGAAGATAAAGAGCTGGATTACTTTTATTCTTTGACATGGTGAGGTGCTTGAAGAATGAAGGTCTAAAATTTAAAGGTAGATTGTAATGGATGTTTCTAAGGTTAGTTTTGTTGGGTTTTGGGGTTTTTTTGTTTGTTTGTTTTTGTTTTTTGAGTAGTGTTTCAGGATATTTTACCTAACTAATTTTTTAAATGACAAATAAATAATAAAAAAGCCCCCAAAACACCTCACACTTTTCCTCTTACCTTAATGAAATACTAATTTAATAATTTCAAGCATATAGCACTTTTAAGTCATGGGTCTGATATAATAATTCCAAGTGCCATAAACTGTTATGTAAACTGTGACTAAGCACCATAATAATATGAACACCCACCTATTGTGTTGGAAACTGCTTTTACAGCTCGTGTCAGTGAGGCAATGTCTCAAAGATTGGTAGTAGCTAGATAGACCCAATCCTCTCCCCTGCACAGAATGTAACACAGGCAGGATTTGGACGAGTGAGTGCAGGAGAGCAATCCACTATACCATTACCCTCAGTGTCTCACAGAGAGCAGAAGACCCTGGTGGAAGATCAGCCCTGGCTCTCTCTGCCATGTGTCCTGATAGTGGGCTGTGGGGTGATATTGCTGATTCCTGGTGATTTGCCTCAGGCAGTTGGCTTCACCAACTCCTTCCCACAGGGAGCCTACCCTGTGGGTTCCACATAAAAAACAACCAGCAGTAGTATTTGTTTATGGGATTCCTCCCTACACATCAGGGAATCCAAATCCTTACCACTCTTGCTGTGATGAACCACATCAGGGAACTATACTCTCTAAAATAAGGCTCTGAGAAAAAAAATAAAATAAAATTTTTCATTCTTTGTCCTGAAATCACACATTACTTCTTCCTCTGCCCCTCCTCCAACAGGTGTTTTTTACTTGTGCAGTGTCCCCTGTCACTGTCACTAGGATCAATCCGGGTTAAAGAAGGTCCCACATTCCCTAAGCCATCTTCTCTTAATCTCTTACCTTCTTTAACCCACTCATTCCTACAGCTGAGCATGTACAGGTCTACACAGAGCTGTGCTACTACTTGATCCCTCAGATCGTTTTGTGGCATGAGTTCACAAATAACTTATTCAACACAACTGAGAGAAGGGAAAATTCAGGAGGGTGGTGGTGAGTACCTTACGCTCGGGATGGGAACCTCTCAAACCAGCTTTGCCAGCAGAAATATTGCAATGTGAAACTACACCCCTAGGCACTAGATGAAGCATCATGAATTCCAACCTAAAGCCAGAACTTCAATTTTCAAGCACTGTAGAATGGAGCCTTCCTTCCTTCCTTTCCTTCGCTCATGCTAACAAATCTGCTGTGTTTTAGAAAGGTACAGAAACATCAGTCATGGGCTTGTAAAACAGTTTAATGAAATTATGGCATGGCATCTTATTTCTTTCTCTACTTTTTAAAGTGTCATTTGGTGTTGGGGCCCTGACTATGGACAGCTATTGAGGCTGCTAATCAGAAACAAAGAAGAAACATGTGCCCATAGTTATGTTACCAATTAACAGTGATATGACTTCAGGGAAACCTTCCTATTTCCAACATGTATGACAGTCTTTTAACCACTAGACCATACTGGATTTTCCCTCATCCTAAACCAGTAGTTTTATTACAGTTGAATTGAGATGCACTGTAAAAAAGTTCACTGATCAGCTTTTTTGCCTGATAGCAGACAAAACAGTGATGGCTTGATTTTGATCTTGACTCAAGCTTGTAAACATACTATTTTTATTATACTTGGTAAATCAACTATTTTCATGGGTTAGATCTTACAAGTTCTCACATGGGTATTTCCCAGTGTGCTGGTTTAAAAGTAAACCAGCAGGAGAAATGAATCCAACTCAAAAGAGTTTAGAAGTCAGAACTACAATTTAATAAAAAGATTACAATAGATACACTGATACAAAGGAGAATTGGTTTCAGTCCTCAAAACACAGTTGTATAACCCAGCCCCCTAGGGCACAAACAGAATAGTGCTCACCAGCCCCTGTGCTGAGCACCACGTGGTCCCCCTGAGTCCAAAGTAAAAGGAAAACCTATTTTCCTTCCAGAACGTTGGTGGTTGCAGTCTGGTTGAGAGTGGTAGTTGCAGTCCTGTTGAGGTTCTAGTCCTCCTCTCAATTTGACAAGTGAGTGAGTGCCCCAAGTCCCAAAACCCCAAGCTTATATATGCTTGGGTTCAGATAGGAACACCCAGTACCTCTCCCAGGGTAAAGGGTTTCACAATGGGGAATTTACTCAGTGAATCACATGATATTTTGGTCTACTTGATGGCCCATTAGCAGACATGACCCCTCAGGTTGGGTGTGAAGGTGTTAATGACTCCCGGAGGGGAGTTATCACACCTGAATCACTGGTGTGAAGACAGGGAACCCTCTTATCTCTGTTTTCTCATGCACCCAGTTCATAGCCTGAGGCGTCAGGTGTGTCCTGGGCAGGCGCTGCAAGCAATGCATCGTTAACAGTTCATGATAAATGGCAGAGAGGGTATGGAATACACAGTTCCAGTTACATTCACACAGTGATAAACTGATCCCAGCCACTATAACTAGGACACCCAGTTTCATTCTCAAATTTTCCCAAAGGTAACAAAAGAAGAGGAGCGCATGGGTTAAAGTGACAGCAGACCTGTCACATGGTCCAAGTGACTTCAGGAAGGTTTTTGACCTCTCAGTGAGCATCAGGAGAAGGTTCAGCTTCCAGGGCTGAACACTCCTCTGCAGACCTCTGACATATGCAGGTGTCACACCTTGACCCCTGCTCCTTCTCTTCTCTAACGGCTTCTCTGTGTGTGACCTGTGTCTCTGTGAGCTGAAACTTATGACCAAATCTCTTCCCTGTTCGAAGCTGAGTCCAGGTCCAGGAGGAAGCTTACTTTGCCCCCAGTTCTTTGACATCTGAGCTCCTTCAAATTAATGGAAAATAAATGCTGAGTCCTCTCTGGTCACAGCTCCATGTAGCCTGAAAGACCGGCCTTAGGAAACTGAAGAATGGAAAACAAATTTGATTACCCCAAATGGATACTGCTTCATTGTCATTTTTCTGTCTTCTTTTTTATCTTGTTTAATCCCCTGCATCGGCTGTCAGACTTAGCATTTGTTGATAGCAAATCTCACCTGCTTACCTGAAAATCCTCAGGGCCACAATCCCTCCTAAAGCCA
The DNA here is from genome assembly GCA_013396735.1 of Grallaria varia. Classification (NCBI taxonomy): domain Eukaryota; kingdom Metazoa; phylum Chordata; class Aves; order Passeriformes; family Formicariidae; genus Grallaria; species Grallaria varia. Next base: position 43,835 of record VWZG01012039.1, read on the forward strand.
GGATCCCTGAGTGTGTAAAGCCTCTCCAGTTTTGAAGTTATCTAGAAATATCAGCATATTTGAATCAATGCTATTAAAATACACATCAGCAATAAACACTGTGCATTCACTCCAAGTTCAGAGTTGCCATAATTTTTCACATTACTTTTAGCTAGTCAGTCCTTGGAATTGCTACAATTCCTAAAAAGGAGACACCTATGTGTAGATCACTGGTAAAATTTTAAATTTCTGAAGAAAGCAAATACAGTGATTAAGACTACTTAAATCTTGCCTGAACTGGAGTTCAGGCACTTAGAATCCAAGTAATCCCCAGCCTGTGAACCACATCTGCGTTTTTACCAGGACTGCCTAGCCCTGGAGATATTTATATTCACTAGACAGCTCCCTGACTTGTTTGGGAATTCTCTTGGCATGTATCCTGGTTTGTATATATGATCTAGAAACAAGGTACAGAGGCTTTTATATTCTATAGTCTAAATTTCCCTTGCAAAAATTCAGGGAACTGGTGCCAAAAGTAGATAGATACTGGCACATGAAGGGAAGAATAAGCTAAAAGTAGGTTAAGGAATAATTTAGAAGTTTTCAAATTAGTTGGACCAGATCAATTTCCTATAGGATATTTGAAGCACCATCTGAAGCAATTGCAAAGCTACTGTCTTTGAAAAGAGAAGGTGAATGATGAGATGCTGAAAGATTATGTAAGGATAAATATGCTGTCTTACTTTAAAAGGGAGTCAAGAAATACAGACTAATCAGCTTGATTCCAGTTCCTAGGGAAGATCCTGGGACAATAAGTCAAACGAATATTCAAAGTCAGTTGTTTTAAATGCATGCTCCAGAGCAAGCCAGGAACTCAGTCTTGAAGAAACTAAGGTAAGGAAGGTGCAAACTTACCTGCATATGCATATCTGGAGATCAGTTACCTATGGAATATTCAAGGACATAATAGGAAGTAAGTACTCTATAGAAAATGTTAGAAACCAGACTTAACTTCATTCAATGCTTTTAGTACTTCCCAGATAACAATTGCTTCTTTGTAGCCTAAAGGAGAGAAGACTGGAGTTAGCCAGGGAATAGGAGAAAAGAACAGACTAAGCTTGTAAACATTTTTACCAAGTGGAAGAGAATAATCATTTATCCACGTACAGGACTGATAAAAAATAGGAAAGGATGAGTTCAAATTGCAGTAAGAAATGCTGTTTAGATGTTAGAAAACCCTACATGGAAAGATTATGAAATAGTTGAAGAGATGACCAAGGAGTCTGTGGATCTGCCACTAGTATAAATTTTTAACTAGTCAGATCACAGTATGTCAGAATATGTATGTATAGCAGATTCTGACTTGTAGTAGAGGAATGTAGTAGATCCTACTTGGGATGCCACTTTCCTGTGATTCCAATAATGTATGAAAATGGCAGAAATGCACCTGGTAAAGACAGCTTTTTGCAAACAATTTGTAAGTTGTTGAAAAAACACAACAGTTTTATTATGAAAGCTGAACACACTGGCCTCTCTCTCTCATTACTTTTCTGTTAGCCTAAAATACACTGATGTTAACAAAAACCCCTTTTTTTGTCCCAAGGCAGAGAAGTTTTCTGTAGCATGCTCCAAGAAGGCAGGATTGGAAGAAAATTCCGGACCCCACACAGGTCACAGGAGGTTCTCAGCAGAGGAGAACTGTTTAATAGAGTAAAAAAGAGTCTTAGACTACAGCTAAACAAGTGGTGAATAATTTTGGGGGGAAGTGTATGTGGATATATGCCAAGCACACATATATTGGTTCCTGGGTGCACCAACACTGTAAGCTAACGTGTGTGATCTGAAATCCCGAGGAAGGTCTCTAGAATCTATATAGCTTAGCACAAAGGACAGAGTCCAAAGTGAAGAAAGGGGGAAAATATCAAAGTTAGAAATTTAAAGAACCTTCTTTAAGTAGAATACATCTATTTTTTTCATCAAAGCAGTCTTCTGGAAATTCATTATCGAACAACCAACATGGAAAATACAAGGAAATAGAGGCTTCAGGGTAAAAAATAACTTTGCTATCAAAACCATGGAGATTACTTTATTTTCTTTCTTTGAGAGACTTAGAAAACTTTTGAGCTCTTCTATTGTTTTATGTTTTTATAGAAATTTACCACAGTAAATGCAGGACAGCATTTGTTCAGCAGTATTGGACGCTCATTTTCATTAATCTAATGATAAGCAGGAAAAAGAACAGATTTACTTACTGCTTTTTTTCTCAGACGAGTATACCAGATAAGCATTATTGTTGCCAATGGAAACACTATTCAGGTGCGTAAATGTGCAATAATATCCCTGAGCTATCTTTAGCACAGACAAATAATTCTGGTCACTATGGTTTGCTTGACAGTTGCTGAATTTCTGCTAATGTGTTTGGCATTTGGTTGTCATTACCTATTCATCTGAATTAAAAGATTGATCCCTGCAGTCAATGATTGATACAAAACAACATAAAAGAGATATATTAATACTGGAATTTTATGTAAGCATTGTTCCAGAGGGAAAAGAACATATGCAACAGGAAAATTGCGAAGACATCTGTCACAGAAGTCAAGCCTCTATCAGGCTTGATAATGATAATGAATCCATTACCATTGATATATTGCATAAAGCTGTGGGAATAGGAAGCTTTTCACGTTACACAGAGAGTAATCAACATCCAACACAAGTAGTCCCATCACACACACCTGCTGCGTGCCTCACACCAGAATATGTCATTTGAAATTCTAAATGCTATTGACATGGCAGACGGAGGGAGAAATAATGAGATTCACTTATGAGCTATTTTATTCCTCTGCTAATGAGCTTTTCTAGTAACTAAACAAGCATTTGGTAGCTAGCATGTATTTCTCAGAATGTGTTGACAATACATAATTTAATCAATACATTTCAAAAGCAGTTGAACAGTATTTCCAAGACATTTCTTACGAGGAACGTTCAACTGCTTGTAATAGAAAAACATATTTCTCTCTATGTATTTATATATTTTTATGTGCATATATACAATTATTTAAAAAAAAAAAAAAGCAGGAAAAAACCTCAAGAGTATGTGGGCATCAGTGGATGCCCTAAAAATGTGTGACTGTGAAAAATCCTATATGAAATTAAAGAAAAAGTGCTTTTATTTCAATAATTTTTTTTCCAGAGTTGAACTAAATTCAAGTGTGTATAATGAGAATAGGAGCCTGTGTTTTGAAGACAAGAAAATACTAGAAAAGTCCTTCTAAGAAAAACAACATGCAGCTCAGAATCTGCCAAAATAAAATAAAACAAAACACACATCTTGGGTGGTGGATTTATGTATATGCAATTTATGTTTTTCAGTTTTAAAATTTGCTAATCTGTGCTCATCCAGCATGAGAGTATACACACGCATATATGCAGATGCACTTACACAGACAGGATGTTTCAGCATATTCATACATATACATATATATTTATATAAACAGAGCATACACACATGAATATCTTATATAATATATATTAAACATTACAGTAAGTAATTACGTAGTTTTTTCCTACTAAGTGGTCTGAATTATCGTAGAAGTTTGATGCCTTAAACAAGTTATGTCATGTTTTAACATTTTGGTTACCAGCATTTTTAACACTTGAATAAACAAATTACCTTATTATTACTTTTTGCAATGGACTTACTTACATCACTAAAAAAAAAAAGGAGGCATCTCAATTATATAAATTAAAATCAAACCAAAGTATTTAGCTTTTTAAATTATGAAAGATATATTCAGATGACTACATAAAATATGCTTTTTGAATGTATCTGTTACACAGAAACATTTTTATAAAACAGCCCATCAGAGATGAAATCATGTGTTGTGGGAAAAAGGTCTTAAGAATAATAAACAACTAAAGTGGTCAGCTGTTGTGGCAGATAAAGGACAACACAGACAACAAAAGAAACAATAGCACAAATAGAAAACCAAAAGTAGTTTAAACATTTATCTCAGATGTAGCATCAGTCTGTTCTCTGAGTGAAAATAAAGACATAAATACCACTATTGTTGCAAATCATCATAGTCTAGCCAGGATGAGTCAAAGGAAAAGCCATATAATTGTCACTGTTCTACAGAGACAGATGTCATGTAACAGAAAAGGAATCCTAATTTGGTTAATACAAGGAACGTTAGGGGAGCTTTTTTTTCTCTTTTCTCTTTATTTATTTTTTTTCTTAGTATAGTCCAAGAAAAAACTGTGTATTAGTGCAGGGTTTGTTCCACTAGACCTGCTCCAAAAGTGGCTACTGAACTGCGTATTTAGGTAAAAGTGCGTGTGGTCTGTAAAACACAGGAGTCTGTAGCTCCTGGGCTGCCCAACAATGTCAAGGCTAGGGAAGAACCAGATTTTGGGACACTTATGTAGGAAAATTCAGAAAATGAATAGGCCTCGTGGAAGCTGAGAAGACTGTTCAAACCAGCGGCTGTTGGGCAAGTTCACTGGTTCTGGCACTGAGAAGCAAGACATGAGTTTTTATTATTTTTCTGTTCAATTCCTTTTTGATACAGTAGAGTCATGTTGGGTATTGATTGTAGTTTAAACTCTCCTAAATTCTGTCTGAGAACATGACATACTATCAGATAGGTGTTGTTAAGAAAGATAGTAAATGCAAACAAGAGTAGAAGTTAAAACTGGGAAGAAATGAAGATGGCTAGAGAAAGTAAGGAATGAAAAACTGAAGGCTTTTATTCTTATTCCTGAAAAAGGTCTGCTTGTCCAGGAAAATATTGTGCTTGTGATAATGAATTCATGAAAATATAGCACCCCTTTAAGATGGTGTTTTGCATTGTATCAGCTGCATATGAAAAAAATTAAAATGCATTTCTGAAACATCTGTAACCTATTATGGAAATCTGTTCTATAATTTCAGATCCTGGTGTGTAACTCAAGATCTAATCTCAGAAAAAAAGATTCTTCAGAGACTCTGATTTCAACTTAGAAGAAACAACAGCAGTTGGGAGGCCACACAGCAGAACCAGAGGAGAATGAAAGTTCTGGACATGAGACAATTCTATGATGGTCTTTATTACTAAACCACAAACTTACACAAACATGCAGTAACAAGAATGTACTGAAGATAATAAGAGAAAATCTGAGAAGCACAGCCAGGCTGAGTTTGCAAGAAGTGGAATGCAGTTGGCATGGGAGGTATCACAGCTCTGTGGACAGAGTCGCTGCATCTGCAAGAAACTAGTGCAAATGACCATAGGCAGGTTAGTTCGTCCCTCAGAGGAAGCAGAGTAAGCACACATGCATATTTTTCACAGTGATGCAGGTTTCTGTAGCACACCCTGCAGCAACACCTAGCACCATTTAAGAGATATTAAGGGACTTCTCTTCAGCAGTCACCAGCATTTATTTGTGGGAACTGCTCAAAAGAGATTGAATATTTGGAATACTGGTTGCAATAAAAATTGAAAAATTACAAGATACAGAACAGAGAGGTCTTCTAAAAAGGGTAGATCTAAAGGTAAATGGGCTAGAGATAGGCTGGGACATCATGTTTCTAGTCGGCTACTATACATAAAATCCATTAGCACCTGCACCTACCAACATGGGTTATAGAGAGCTAACTTACTATTCCTTGCTCAAATACATATTCTTTCTCTAGTGACCTAAGGCAGACTTTCTATGTGTTCTAGTACAATCCTTCATCGCCACTCCAAAAATGTCACCTAGTCCATTTTACCCCATTCAGAATGATGTCCCCAGACTGGCATCCAGTGGTGTCCAGCTAGGAGCTGTGTGACAGTGGTGCCCTTCTTGTGCCTGTACTACCAAAATCTGCTGAAGGCAGGAGTGTGCCATGGCAGTGCTCCCAATCCCGTGGTCCCTCTTCACAGCACAACGTTGCCCCAAGACACTGTAGAAAAGCCAGTTTATGGACGCCTAAAAATCCCTCCAGACTCTATACACATCCTCACAGAAATAAAAATTTTGAAGCAAGCCTCAGTGGTGGGGGCAGGCATTTGTGAGCCAAATTTTGAAAGCGGCATTAAATGTCTTAAATCCTATCTAGTCCTCTGGGTTTCTAGCATAAAGTGCTTTCAAGTCAGTTGTGCACAAAAAGTAACAGTAAAAATCCCTGGCTGCACTGTCCCTTTTTGTTGTTATTTTAGTGAGATTGTGGTGGATTTAGTTTTACAACTTGCTACAGCCAGAAAAAGTCTCCTTAGTTTTTGTGGGGGTTTTTTTGTTGTTGTTTGTTTGTGGTTTTGTTCGTTTGCTTGTTTTTTGGTTGGTTTTTAATAATAATTGTTACTCTTAGATGATTTGGAAATAGAGCATTGAATTTAGAATTTGAAAAAAAAAAAATATTAGTTTTGAAGTTCAGTACACTAAAAATGCATATACCTAAAGGACAGCATGTGCCTCACTAATGAATATGAGTTTTAATATTTGTGTAGAATGAAATTTGATGAAAAGAAAGTCCAGTAGTTTCATCTTGAATACCCCTTTATATCCTTGAAAGAATGGCTATTAAATAGAAATGTATGCTACTTACAGTCTTTCATGTAGTGCAAAATTTGCCTGTGTGAAATTGCCACAGGAGCCCTCAGCCGAAAGGTTATTCTGTCTTCCTGGTGGCATTCCTGAAAACAAAATGCTTTTACTTCTGAAGGATTTTGTTTTATCCTAGTGAGCTATATGAAAGTATACTGAAAGCTAAATGGGCTTTTTCTCTGGAATGCATGGAAAAGATAGCATCTTTTGTTTATGCAGTTCACTTCAAAAATAAAGAAAAAACAAATCAGTGTAACTTTGACCTTTACCAACTCAATCTCATATTTGCTGGTACACAATTTTGGCAGGAATGCAAGTGAGTTTACAGTGAGTTTTACCGGTGCTTCCAAGAAGGCTACGAATTTTAAGACTACAGGGAGTTTTTGGTCATAGTCTTTAGAGGGATCTCCTTTCAACTGACAAAAGTACCATAACACAGATTGAGAGTTTTTTACTTTGTCTTCTCTTCTGCTCAGGCATACAGTAATTAAGAAGTATTTTTCTTAAGAGGTGCTACTATTGTCGTGCCTTACTTGTAATAATTGCTCTTTTTACTTACAACTACATTGAATTACGATTAAAAGAAGGGAACCCTACAAATAACATTATGAAATATGGGCACTGATGTCTTCTTTCTCATAAAGGCGAATGCAAATGTCTGCATTCCCTGGGTTTGATAATTATATTCATGACATAATTACCAAGAGAATATGCTGTACCTCATTGTTGGATGCTTCTGTAACTTTTAATGAGTCACTTACTAGAGAAGCAAGCTTAGAAGTATATAAATATCACAACATAAATATAAATATATCACATACATAAATATACAATTAGTCCATTGAATCTTTGAAAGAATTCAAAAGGTCAAACTTTTACGTAGGCTGTTTTCTTACAAAACAGTTAAGTAAAACATACAAGCAGCAGATACTAGTTTTCAGTGCATGTTTCATTGGCCATGCAATGTGAGAGGATGGGGGTTTTTTGAGAAAGAAAATTAATGTGTGGTCTGCTATTTGAAAACAGAGCAAAATAATCCCTTGCAGAAAAGCACAACAGGTTTCAATTTAAAAGAAGAAAGAGGTTTTCTATGTACTTTTGGCCTCTCTTATTAAGCTTAATAGAAGATGATAAAATTTAAAATTGTACAGATGAATATAAAACATTGTATAATGGACATTGATGTCCTCAATCTGTAGCCAAAAACTTAATTTCTACAGAGCATTATTGATTTCATCTTTTTTAAAAACATATGAAGATTTTAAGGGTGTATGCAAATTAGTGCTGACTATATTTGAATGGTTAGTCAAAAACACTACAATCAAAGAGAAAGACTGGGACCATCTGCATTATCTGCATTATCAAGTTCACTACTATTCAAAGGTATACAAGACAATATATGCTGATAAGTATGTCAATTCAAGGCAAATCTAATATCTAATTCTGCTTTCTGAAAGTCTGCCCAGGAACTCATATCCAGCTGGTCAACATTTTTCTCCTGCTTCTGTCTCCCATGACAACTGGGGACTCATCAAAAAGACTTTTTTTTTCTTTCTTCATAAATATATGAATTTCACCACTTCTTTGCCTTATTTAGCGTTCAGGTGTCAAGAACCTGGTCTTGATGAGTGAAGAGCTGACCAGTGCTTCAGGTACCCCAAAGTGCCTCTGACAGTTGCGACCAGGTCTCAGCAGCCACAAGGGCAAGTGTCTTGCTATTATACTTTCAGGGTTAAACTTGTCACCAATTTCCCTTTGGGCTTGGAAAATAGGTTGCTGTGCTGATTTGGGGCAATACAGACCCAGTGAATTCTCCTTCATCTGGTCCACTCTTCTGTCTCTAACAATAGCCACCTTTGATCAAATAGGACAAGATAAGCTCTCCTTGCAACTTGATGGCCCTCCCTTCAGCCTCCCTGAACTGAATTATGTTTTCCCTGGCACAATAAAAGTATCTGGAGGGAATAAAATAGTGACCAAAAACAAATGTCTAGGGAAGAGTAGAACAGAATAAACTTACATGGTATTTCTCCTCACCAGTTTCCCCATCTCCAGATGCTGCGAACTAAGATTTCCTACTATGTGCCTACTACGATTTGTATGTTTGGTAATCTACAAAAATATCTCTCTTCCAAGGCATGTCTCGCCTTGAACTGTGTTGAAATTGTTGTACCCACAAAACCCTATGGTGAGGAAATTGACAGAAGGCTCTCAGTTGCCTGAAGAAGCACATTCTTATGTTCACTTTGAACCTGGTTTCTTCTAGATCCATTTGACCATCAGTAGTTATTGACTGGGAAGGAGGGCAAACAGTCAACCTCCTTTGATCCTCTTGGTGCCACACATGCTTTGGTTGTCTCCACCACTTCTCCTCAGCCACCTGTGAAAGGTCCTTAGCCTCTGTGGAAGCAGCCCTAGATGTCCCTCTCCAGTACTTCCCTGTTTCTCCCTTGAACAGGGTCATGTTCTTCTAGTGCTGCACAGTAAGATAAACTCTTTGAGCTGTTCCTCCTTGTTTCTTTCAAACAAACTCCCCTATCTTGACATGGTTGTCTTTGAAGCTGAGCATGGCTATGGTGGACCTGTAGAGAAGCCCACTGGGATAGTGACAGAGCAGCAGTTCTAAAGCCAGATTTCTGAACTTGATCTTGGATATAGCTTAGCATCAACCTGAGGATGCTACTTCCTCTTGAGCACTCAATCAGCAGTCACAGAGAGCACCTTAACATTTCAGTGCTGCTTCATGCTCCCCTGTAACATTTGCTCACTTAAGATGGGGGTAATTGGAGTAATCCAATAAAGTTTTTTTTTGTGCCCTTGCTGGCTCTTTGACCTGATCTGCCTCTGCATACTGCAATCAGTGCTGCTGTCCTGATTGGGCTGCCAATTATATGGACCAGCTCTATATTCTCCCTGCTGAGGCCCCGGATTTCAATCCATGCAGATTTGGTGTTCCACGCAGATGAACTCATACAGACTCCATCAAAGCAGCCAGGGTAGTAATTTGACGTGACTTTAAGCTCTCCTTATCATATAGTACTAAGCTGTCCTTGGCACCGTTCCTTCCAATTTTCATAATATACTGTCTTGTTGGTTGTACCCCATCCTCCAAGGTTTCTCCAACCAGTACTTTCATTGGAAGCCATACATCTTTCCTGGATTCCTTTTACCATTTGTGCAGAAGTGGAGAAACTGCTGTTTTGGGTTCTTTCTTTGTATTATATTTAAATAACAATCTGGTTTTTTCCATTTCCTATTTCATGAGTTTCTGAGCTGCCAATGGCCTGAGTTCCGAGTTCCTTTGTGTGGGACAGAACTAGGCTAAAAGCCAACACATTTGGGCTATCAGTGTATTCTGGTGTGAAAATACACTCTGCCAAGACCTGAACCTAAGCCCACCCAACTGTATAGATAGCTGATCCAGGCTTCCTGCCACAAATCTCAGAGTTGGTGAAGCCTGGTAAACCTGTCAGTGAGCAAGGCACCCAATTCAATTTAAAATGACTGACTGCACAATCACAATTAAGATATGCAATTTAGCATAAAATAAGGCAAACTAGCATAGAAAAACTGATCTGAATTTGTAATGGGATCATAGGAATTAATCCCCCCTAAGAAAAAATGTATGCTTAAAGAACAACTAAGCAAAAAATTTTAAAGGGAAAGAAGTAAAAATCCTACCAGGGAAACCTTGGGTGTCTGAAAAATGCAGAAGGAAGTTAAAAAGAAAGGATCAATGGATCAACACATAGGATTCATTAGTGCTCAGGGATTTTTTTCTTCCTTATAACAAGTCTTTCACTGCCACTAGCTGACAATCCTCTATCAGAGGATCTCTTCACTTTCTGCCATAAATTCTGTGTATAAGGTGCATATAGTTCAAACAAAGGGACAGGGAAAGAAGTATGAGTTTTTTCCTTCATTTACCATAAATATAAGAAGATTTTTTTGTCAGACACTCCAGTCCCATGGCATACGATATTGGCAGGCAAATAGGCCAAGTGCTGCCCTTTCACCAGTAAACAAACAGGTTGACTGTACTACAACATAAATCCTTGGCACAGGATCCTAATTAGAGAGATTCTAATGTAAGGAAATACAAATGCAATAGGTGAAATATAATTCATATTAAATATGTCCAGAATTTAATTATAATACTGGTCAAAGTAAATGCCCCCATGGAAACTTACAAGCATGCGAAATTAACTGCTTCAGAGAGAAGAGTAGTTGCCTTTCTGCAGCTCTGTTTATTACTTAAACAGGTTGATCAGGATCAATTGGCAAAATCCTGAAGCTTCATAATCAGTTTGTAATAAATCAGATCCCAGCTGACCTCAGAGAGCCTTCTGTCTGAATATGCACTTCGGTATTTTCCTTACAGGGAAGAATTTTCTGCTAGAGATGCAAAAAACATTTTTTTTTTTGGTGGTGGTGGAAAAGGAGGCCTCAGTTCTGGCTTCCAGCCCCAAAGTGTTCTTCTTCCCAGCCCATTGTCCTGTGGTTGGTTTCTATCCACCATTGTTCCAGGGTGCTAACAGTTACAAATGAGATTTTCAGGAGTGGTATGGCTTTTCTTAGCTCTCTCCCCACTGTGGTTAGTGTGACCTTTACTTCTGATTTCAGCAGAATAAAGTTAAGACAACTACAATTTTTTCAAAAATTAAGATTCTTGATAATCCAAGTTTATAATAGGACATATTTTCTACCAGGCTTCCTAGATATTACAGGTCATTCTGTGGGAGTAAATACACGCATATTTTTTCATAATTGTTTTCCTAAGAGCTTCATTTCTGGGGGGAAATTGAGTCAACTTTGCAGCAATGAAGTATTAACTGGCTTGCAGGAATAAGCTTTCACATCATGGATGAAAGGAAAGGAAAAAGACTGAGGTTTCTTTGGAGATAAAGCACTCATAAATACTATGGGACTGCAGACAGGCAAACCCACGCTGATTTACTGCCACGTATTAAGGCCTGTATAGTAGAACCTCCATTGACTAGGAGTAACAATATAAACGGTGAATCAACATAATGCCCACTCCAGTCTTACATCAGTAGTGACCAGGACTGGAGAACAGCAGTAAGGCAGGGATTTGTAACAAGTTTTGTCCTAGTATGGGTTCTTTGATATATTTTGAATGTCTTACCAGAACCATTTGCTACAAATGATTTTTAAGCTGATCCATGCTCCTTTTAATAGGACTAACAGGGTCAAGAGTGATGGGGTTATTGATTTCTTAAGTCCACTGAACCCATTTGCACTAAAGATATTGTAGCCAACCAACAATGTAGGTTCTTCCTTGCTAGTAAAGAAGATACCTTAGGTACAGATGAACTTGCCACGGGTCAGGTGGGTGCAATAGAGAACTTCAGTATCTCTTCTAGTGCTGCTTGAATTTTTTCTTCGTTGAAAATTTCTGCTTTATGCCCATTTCTGTCTTTAACATTGACTTTTAGCAGGACAGCAGTCATGTGCCATCACTTCTTGGTGTTATGTTAGAGAGAAAAAAAGGTTAATTTCATGGGGTGATGGCAGGTTTTTGCAGGGTTTCCTTTCTTGTATTTAAAGAAAAAGAAATTGTGTTCCCACAGGCTAGCTAACCAAAACAGAAAGACAAAGTAAAATAAGGCAGAGGATGATATATTAACGAAGCAATTGCCGTCTATCGATTTTAAACTCTCTTCTCTGACTGCTGTTCAACTAACTGGATGGGAAATATCACATTTTGCCCTCACTCAGATGAATATTTGGGGGCTTCGTACAATAGCCCTTCATACGTCTAAGAATAAGGCCACATATTTAATTAAATTTTCACAGAAAGAAAGAAGTTGCTGTTTCACAAAGTAGCCTGGAAAAGCCTGAATTTTGTTCTCCCTCATCCTTAGCACACCAGATAGTGACAGGAAGTGAGTGGCCTAACATTATTCTGAGATCCCCTCTGGGAACAGAAAACTTTTATTCTTTCCTAGTGTTTTGACTGATGCAAGAACCATAGACTAATTTCTACTAGAATATGCGTATCAGACTTCAGGTGTTACACGACCAGAACAAACATAATGAAATCATAGGGGTGGATAGGAACTTTAATCTGGATATCGCTAGCACATTTAAAGTAAAATGCGACCATGAAAAGAAAAAAAACAAAAAACCAAAATGCGAACAAATCAACAACCAAACAAAAACCTCCAACTATTTTACAGGTAGGAAAACCCTGTCCCACATATCACAAAAAAGGGACAGGTCAGGTGATTCACAGATTTATTGCCTTTAACCTCAGTCTTAGATTTACCCTCTAACCAGTAGTGTTTCTTTCAAGGCAAAAGGTTCTTATCTGAGGGCAAAGTTTTTTGGTTTGAGCAGTCTCCAGTTATTAGTGTGGCAGCTGCACAAAGCAGGTTGCTCTGTATGAGAAACAGGACAGTTAGATGTAGCATGTTTTGGAGCAAATTACTTCTATTCCAAAACCAAATAGAAGGTGGGATTTAGGGATATGTGGTATCTCAATACTCTTCCAATACTCCAGTATACCTTCAAAGCATCATTAGCATGTCCTCTTCTCTTTCTTTTATACCAGTAATACATGGAGGCTTTAGCCTTCAGGACAATTCTGATCAAAATCCCTCACAAATTTAAGCTACTTTTGTGCGAATTTAAACACAGTAGCTCAGTAGGTTAGGTTGACCACCATCAAAGGTCTTTTCCTGTCCTTCACATAAGGTCTTGTTAAGGTAATAATATATTTCCACATCTCCTAATAGGGACTCTTTGACAGCTTGGTTTTGGAACCTGAGTATTCATTTTGTTATAGATAGGTTTTGTGCAAATGCTGTTGTACAACTTCTACCAGGAAGTTACACTCATTAAAGAGAAGAAAATATTTACACTTTGATAGTGCTGAAGATAAAGGGAGGAAAGCAACAGAGAGGGCGCCCTGCATATACTGTGTCACTCTGTTCCACGCAGTTGCCAGGAAATATTTCACTGTTTTCACTCAGGCCAGGATTTCATCTCAAGTTCATCTCTGAAAAGATGGGAGGCTTAACTAAATAAATATGAAACACTGGGGGTGTGTTTCTGTACAAGCCTCCTGAGAACAGAGGAGGATTTAAAGCAGATCTGAGAGTTTTGCAGACCCTCAACTCTGGAACTGCCTTGCCTAAGAGAGTATGAATTCTTAAATTCTTGAATCTCACTAAGAGCAGACAATGTCTTTGCTGTTTCTTTTCTTCTTTACAATTATCTGAGCTCTGACTTTCCCTCCTCCCATTTCCCACAATCTTTATACAAAAATAGACCTAGAGAAATGAGAGGGCAATAGTTACTGTATTTCTATACTGTATTTATATACTGAGCTTACTGTATTTAAGTGCCTTTACAAATGCTGGGTATCTCATTTCACTGGCTTCAGACTGTATGGAAGATGAAATGTACTCAGTCAGTAGCTCTGAAGTAGTGCTTAAAATCAAAACTACTCACAGAGGCTAAAATGAAACTGTCTCCTTTTTTTTCTTTTTTTTTTTTTTTTTGATTGTTTTTTAGATTTTGTATAATTGAAAAAATAAAGATTCCTTTCTTGTAAAAAGGGTAGGACAGACATAGTAAAATTAAATTAATAGAAAATGGCCCTGAAGTGTGAATCCATCCACAATAAGCATCATGAGGTTGCTCTGGAAATGGTAATATGAGTTAGATGAAGGAGTAACTAGCTATATGACATGCAATTTAAATTAATGATCTTCATAAAGCCAAAATTAATTTGAGGAGCACAGGCCCACAAAGCCTCAGTGATTTGAAAGCAATTTTAGTCACTGTTGACATTGAACAACATCACTCGTGCTGATTCCAAACTATGTTTACTATTGTTTTATTTCTTGCCAAAATTCACAATCTATTATCTTGGCACACCAGAACTTGGAAACTGTTAATGCAATTGGAGGAGGAAAAATAAACAGAAAAGAATAAAAATCCCCTCAATCCTCTAAATATATGGTTTATTTTTGCTAATGAAAAAATTACAAGTGTTTAAGAAACTAAGCCTTATGTGAGAGAATATACCACTAACTATTGCTATACAATTTTCTTAAAAGGTAACAGCTGCAGGATTTTTTCTCAACATGCTCCCATAATAATAACTTTCTTTAAAAAAATTAAATTAATACTTACTCAACATGTGCATTTTTTAAGAAACAGAGACTTGGGAAGGTTTTCATAAATATTCATCATACATAATCTGAGGTATTTAAGATCATTTCCTGAAACCCTTTTACAAGTCTTTTAGACAATTTTGAGAAATAGTCCTTCTCTCTTATTTCTGCACTTCTCGTGTTGCTGGCATGAGCAGAGAAAGATGCTTTAAGACTCGCTGAAGGACTGTGGGGTGTTTTTAATAACCTCACTGTAGATGTTTGTGTGTTTAGGGGATAGAAGAAGAAGATAAAGCTTTTAAATCTTGTGGCTACAGGGCTCAGCACCAAGAAAAAAAATCCCACCTCCACTTATCTCCACATAAAACACAAAATAGAAATACAGGAATATGAAGCTTTAGAATATATAACATCAATTGGGTGCTCTTGGTGGAGGGGAAGAAATACAGTGACACTAATATTAAAAGATTAAAAATCACAGCATCTGCAAATGTTACATGCAATTAGCAAAGAAAAGGCTAAAGAATACATTTGTGAAGTCTATTTTCTCCTCAAATTACATTATCATTAAACAGAATATGCTGTGGGTGTTTTAAACCAAAAAAGGAAAAGTAAACAGAGATTTCGTAAGATCCCAGATTTCATGGCGGTGGTAAATCACATGAATATAGTTCCCAGACAGCTGTATTTATAGTAGTAGATGAAAACTACAATAATACTGGTTATTTTAAAGTTATTTTAGGAGCTAACATAGTTTACAGCAGTGGAGGGAACAGGGAGACACTTTCACAGAAGAAAAAATTGTTTGAGAACACAAACCATAAATTCAGATGCCAGCACTTGTCCTGGTCATTATGTTCTTTCACTGATGTACAAAAATGTGTGCCAATTGCCCAAGACCAGGAGTACAGTAACATGACAGATAAATCAGCTCTCAAGAAAACTAGCTACCTAAGGATTCCCTTCCTACCAACTCTCTTCCAAGTACTGCTGCAAACTCGAGAAACTGAGGCAAAGCCTCCACTCCCAGATGTACAGTCTATTTAATTGCTGAACCACTTGAAATCAATAATCACAGAAGACATTATCCATCAATCTATCAATCAATCGATCAATCAGTCAATCATAGAATGGTTTGGGTTAGAACAGTCCTTAAAGATCATCTAGTTCCAACCCTGCTGCTATAGGCAGGGACACTTTCCACTAGACCAGGTTGCTCAAAACGTCATCCAACCTGGTCATGAACAGGGATGGGACAACCACAGCTTCAAGGTTATTGAGCAGCTCCTTTTTTCTAGTGTGTGTAGAAAAACAGAGGTCTTCCTTGTTTATACCTGTCTAAAACTAAAGACTTTGTGCAAGTAAAAAGACACTACACATATATACATATGTCATAATCTAATCTATTAAATAAAAACTTCCACAATTAACAGGAAAACAAGTGAAAATAAAAAAAAATTCCCAAACACTGAGATATAAGTATGCCTGCTTTATAATTTAGGGAGCTAAGCGTAATCAGTATTTCAAACCCTTAACTCCTTCTTGCAGCTGATCTTTGCTGCGTGTTTCTTACCATCAGTAGAAATGACTTGAGAACAAGAAAAAGAGGCAGCTTCACACGTTCATATGATATATGCCATGGTCACGAAGTTCAAGAAAACAAGTCTTAGATGCAATATTGAGATTCATCTACATGCTGTCAGATGAAACAGAGTGAGTAACAGATTTCACTGTAAACTCTTTAAAATAAACAAAATATTGAATTGAAACATCTCAAGGGACCTAATCCGTGCAAGATATATGGAAAGGTGCACAGAGAGTTGCTCAACAGACCTCTCCCCTCAGTTTGCAAGCTGGCTTGTGGCTGCTTCTCTTCACCAAACACATTTTAAGTATTAAAAACTACCCTTGAATCACAGTTCCTCCATGCAGGCTGCCTTACCAGGACTGAAGTCAGCAGCTTCATCATAGTTTCCTTTGTGACATGGTTTATACAAGCAACAGAGCCCAAATCTGTCACCATTTCACTGCCGAAATAAGGTTAAAGCCAATGGATCAATCCCATTTACACTCATAAACAAAATGAGATTTTGGCACTGTGTTTTAATTTTCTTGTTTCTGAAGTGTTCCTGTGACAGTAATGCTTGACAACTTGCATTAATAGCAAATCAATGTAACAAGTAGTGTAAATCCACAGAACTACACATGAATGCAATGGAGACACACCAGTTCTTTGCAGATCAGATTCCAGCATGTCATACCTTTCCTTTCAAAGTTTCATTTAAGTGGTCACAATTTTGGTGGGACTTCTATGTATATAAAATGTAAAACATTTGTGGATACATAGGGAAATGTTTAATATTCTGCTTGCTTTTAAAGAAACAAGTAGAAAAATGTGCAGCAAACACCAAAAATATTGAAAGAAACCTTTTTCATACTGACTGAACTTCTCAGTGAAGCCATAATATCTAATTTTGGGGATATCATCTCTTGGCAAAGAAATAACTGTCATGTCACCATTTCTGTAGCATGACTTCATTGGCAGGCTGAAAAAGAACAGCCAGATGGCTTGCAGAAAAAGAGCCTTCTTTAATTAACAAATATTTTTAACAACCAGCACCCCCCAAAGATACAAATTACATTTCTGATAAATAAATATGTTGAAATATTAATAGCTCTATCTTTAGAAACCTTCTCCCACATATACATTCTTCTATTTTAAGCAGAATTCATTATTTTGGAAAAAGAATTCAGATGAATTTCACATCTGAGAATGGATTATTAGAACCGACCAAATGTAATGAAAAATCTCTGCATCTCCAGTTCCTGACCTACATTTGGCTATTATGTCAGCTGTTACTGGGTTTCTTTTGCCCAGATTTGTATTCTGTTTGTAGCACAATATTCACTGGGGAATAATATTTTACCAGGGCACCATTTTCACTTGAGACTGAATATCAAATTCAATTCCAAGTTGTGAATTTTAGACTTTACAATAACATGTAGCAAGAAGTTTCTCTGACAAGACAGCCATTCTTTTATGATTAGCCTTTTGTCATATTTTCATTGCTAATAGAATCTGACTTATGCTTTTGCTTTTTAAATTCTACGCCCAGGATTTTCAGGAAATATTTGAAAATACTGAGGTAAGCATGGTATGAATTTATGTCTAAGGCATATATTGCTTTTAAGTATATGTGCAAAATGTGATTACCTTGATTGCAGACTTCATGAAATGATAAGAGAAAATGTAGGCCCACCACTGAAAGAGGAAAAAGTAAAAACAACATAAGATCCAGGGAAGGGTGAGGTCTTTAATGTTACTTTTTTTAGTCTTCATAATGAAGTATTTCTGTAAACCATTATAATAAGTCTTAATTGTGACCATCAGTGTAAGCGTGACAATAATAAAAACAGAGGGTATTGTAATTAAATCAGAATCTGGTGCCAAATCATATGAACAACAGTGATAACTTTAACATAAACAAGTAAGATAATAACCATGGGGGGACCCTGTAGAAGAGGAACCTGTGGTTGCCAGAGAGTCAAACAGAGTCATATGCAGGTTTAAATACAAATATTTTATGGAATGTGCCATTTTATTCCAAATCTGAAAATGAATGGTAATCCTCATACAGGCCAGAATTATGAAAGAAACAATGTTTAGTACAGTTAGATTTTTCAGACAATATTCGACAAAATTAACCTCAGAAAATTACAAAAACAGCCTTTCAACAACTGGGCATTATCTGTAAGAGTTCACACAGATGAAATTCAAAGGCAATAGAAAAAAAAAAAAGTAAATTCAATGAATATAAATATCTTACAAGACCCTGGATTGGAGGAAAAGAAACTATTTTAAATATGATCGTCAAAAGAGAAAAGAAAAATGTGTTGCCTTTTATAGGACTGCAGAACATACAAGGCTATTTGAAACATCCAGTATATTACATTTTGAGGAGAATAGACACAGGATTTTTCCTATTTCTGCTTTTACATGTGAAATTTCCTTCAAATACATTGAGCATGCTTATGACTGAGCTTCTCTTCTTACCACTGACTAGCCAAAATGATGAAGTTCATATAGCTTGACTTTTTATAGAGCTTTTGGTAACCATCTTCCTTTTATTTTACTGGCTTTAACTGAAGTCAGCAGTCCTGCTGAAGAAATGCTTTGCAATATCAATATCATGGTGTTCCAACTGTTCTGTCAATTCCTGTTTTGTTTGTACTGTTGATTCAGTTTACGTTATTGAGATGAAGACATTCAGGTTTTTATTATATTTTTAGGTTATATTTTGTTTTTGTTTAAACAGTTTATGGTTTAAAGTGATATAGCATTTCAGGAGTATAGGAGAATAGCAGGAGTGAAAACAAGATTGCTCATGTTTGCAGTCTCTGCTAAGTTTGCTACAAAAGATGATGTCAATTTTTTTTACAGCTTACATCATCACTATAGGGGCAGAGCTCTGATTGTTTGAGTGCTTATGTTTTTAAAGGTTTGAGAATTGAATCTTGACTCTGAGTACTCTATGTTTCCATTAGTTAGATGGTTGCTTCCACAATGATAGTGCTTTAGTACATGTGACAATATTAAAATAGTTCTGGAAATAGACATGAAGATTTGCACTCAGTAAGGAGAGGCACAGAAATCACATTCAATACTTGATAGAATTCAGAGTTTTCACTATAAAAGGAAATTTGGGCAAAAGTATCTCTCATTTTCAATTCACAGTGGTATTACCTATATGATAAGTTATCATAACCTGTAACCTCTCACTTCTGTTCTGCACACTAACTCCTTTCTGAAGTGCATGCATCTAATATTCAAAAGCCTAGAGCAGTTTCAAATGGAAGCCATTATAATATTTTCTGGGGTGCTAGTCAAGCAATAGTTCTAATCAAGGGCAAATTGAAACCTCAATTGGTAAGATTTTTTATTTTTTCTCGTGGGATTTTTTATTCCTGATTCAATAACTTCTGGTTCCATTATTGCTCAGTAGTTTTACACTGTATTTAATCAGAAGTTCTGTAATATTCTTATTTTCACAGTGCAAAAATCAAGATACTATCTGGAAAGAAGTAATTCTGAGACTCTTTTCTGTTTGTAAGCCATCAATAATGGTTACATTTCAGGAAAGCATAATGCATCACTCAAGTCAGGGAGTTTATCTGTTAAAATTCATATTTTCTTTCCCTGTAATGAAGGGAGGCCACTTCATACCATATAGAGCACGAAAGCTGGAATGCTTGTAAGGGAATTGAAACAGCGTCTGTTAAGCCTGTGTGTGTCTGACTCATGTTGATGCAGAGGCTGATTTACGTATGGATGTATACAAATATGAGTCGTGAAATGCAGGGCTGCAAGACCAAAGCCTTTTGCTCTGCACATGCAGGCTAGGTTTAAATGGCTGCATGCTTTTGTCCAACACTTTCTCTCCAGTTATATTACTAGCTTACAACTTACAGTTAAGTGAGCAGAATGGTTATATGAGTGTTCCTGCACTGTGACCCTTAAAACTAAAGCAGTTCTGAGTAATATGGGAAAAAAATATACTGATATATTCTTAGTTTTCAGTCTTTTCCTTCTCAGAGGAAGCTAACAAGTCTAGGTCTGTGATGACAAATATAGATGGAAAGTTGAAGCAATCAAAAACTAACAGCAAATGCCCTTGCATATATGAAGAAAAGATGGAAATTAGTAGTCAACTGTTTGGATCATGGTTTTCTTAGAGATTCGTGTTTTAAAGACATCCAACACATCACAATTATCTGCCACTTCAAAAAATAAAAGCACATAGTTTTCATCAAAAAATATAAAAGCTGATAGTTAAAAAATTAACATGCAAATAACTCAATTGGCTTCATTGTGTTGCTATAAATTATGCTAATTCCTAAGTTTTTTGTTTGTTTGTTTTAGATGAGCTGAGATGTGAATAAATTAAATCATCCTTTGGGACACTCTCAGTCATACAATGACTCACCTGCCGAGCTGATAACAGAACTGTCTCTGCTGGATCTGTATTGCTTTCCCTATGTTTCTGGCACCAGGCTCACTGCTAGCTCAGTATGATCTGCAAATTTAACATTGCCATCTGCTACCGCTCAAGTGGTACAACTCTTTCCCAACATTCCTGATGTTTGATGTGCCAAAAGCTGAGATGTTAGAATTTATCAAGAGTTTTGAAATCAGAAAGTCATAAACTATATCAATTTTAAGTCCAGTCTGTCTTAACACTTGAATAACCTGAGTTAGATTGTAGAGACCTCTGAAGCTACAGAAACTTTAGAAAAAGAAAAATCAGGTTTCAAAGGTCACTCTGAGGGTGTATGTCTGTGGCAATTGCTGTAAGACACACCTGCCATGTATTCCTACTGATTCCAGCATAACAGAATGATAGAGAGGAAACATAGATGACTTAAATCATAAAAAACAGTGAATCAGATCCTTGACAATCTTGAATGGAAGCCATTGATGTAAACACAGAGGACTTTGGCAAGAAAGTTAGCAATGGTAAAAAGCCTTGTATGAAAATGCCATCCATAGAAACCCATGGAATAAACTGCTGGTAAGTCTATCAGAAAGGAGGTTTAAAAAGACTACATTTCCCCTTAAACCTGCCCATATGGCAATTTAGAAAGTCTACAAGAACAGAAGAGGATTGCAAAGACGAAAGTATAATAATTGCAAACAGGTTTTCTTTGTCCCATGCCCATACCCACTCTTGTCCCACATGTTGACAACAGTGAAGGGAACAGAGAATGTCTGAAGGCTGTTGATGAAACTATGAGAGGAAGGGAATATGGAAACACCTTTATAAGCTCTAGCAAGAACAAGACCATCCTACTCATGCCCTTAACACGTCCCCAAATAAATTTCCAGAGACTTTTTCTACATGACTCTTCAATCTGATGGGGGGAAAAAAAGCAAAATGGAAAATCTTACAGTGACATGAAAGTTTTAAGTTGCAAGGATATGACCCTGAGGAATACAGTCTAATGGCAAAGCCCTTCTCCAGGGTTGGACCAGATGACCTCCAGTACTCCTTCCTGTGATTCTAACTAGCAAATGCTGTATTGCTTTCCCTTATTACCATTGAAACTTGCACTGGGAAGGGACATTTGGTGCTTGAATGTTCATATGTGGACAAGAAGAGTGGGAAGTTACTATGCCGACCATGAATACGAGTGTCCATACTTAATGAGACAAAATGACTGCCAAACCCAGTATTCTATACCTCCAGCACATGATAAAGAAGGGAATAAGAATGGAGCAATCAGTTGGTGATACTTCCTATGTCTGGTATTCAAATATCATAATGTAAATAATAAAGAGTATCCTGGGTTATATCATAATATATATATCATAATATATCATAATAGAAATAATAAATAAAATAATGCCCTTTTCATTTTCAGACACCTCATTCTCTCACACTCAAAGAAAAAAAGTAAAAAAGCATTTCAATAAATCTGTCTTGATTGTATTCCATGTATCGGTTTATTCTGTATGTATTGCTGTAGACAGCATGCAGTGTCCTACAGTAGGGAAGAGCTGAGCTCCCATTTGCTTTGTCCTGCACTCCAGTTGCAAATAGCTGCCCCAAAGCAGGGCAATCTGAGTGTGCCAAGGCTGGAGGAGCTGTTTGCAGTGTGAGACAGGCAAAGGAGGAAACACCTTGCCAAGCCTCTCAGAAAAGAAAAAATAAGATTCTTCCTGGGATTCGAATGAGGAAAATGGTGGCTATTGGAGTGCAGGAAGCTACTAAAAAATTGTTGGCATGAGAGCAAAATGATTGGAGGGAAAAACACTGTCTGACTCATGGGAGATGTTGGGCAGAGAGAAAATTGATTTTCATCTCTTTTATTCTGTCATTCCTGCCTAGTGTTTTTGAGTTTTCTATTTAAGAACAGCCCTAACATGCTAGAAATACATTTTGTGTTCTTGATGGACTCATTTTAATTAAAACATACAGAAAGTCCACCTCCTGACTAGCTGATGTGGGGTATCATATTCCCTGCCCAAATCATTGCCATCTGAGAGGAACCCACATGACTTAGACACAAAGAAATGAACATTTGGATCTTGAAATAAAATCCTGCCCTATGCTTGGATCTACATCTATTGAAGTCAATATAAGACTTTCATTACAATCATTCCTTGAGAGCTGGAAAGCATTTGTAAAGTTTTGGATAATGTCTAAAATGAAAACAATTTCCCCGTCTTCAATTTTTTTTCCCAAAACTGGAAGCATGTTGGTTAACATATGCTAGAGGTTGAGGATGAACTGTCCAGCCAAAAATATATCTGTTTTGCTTGTTTTGTGTTATGTACCCTCCCAAACTGAGAGGACAAACCCTCTCTGTAGGTACTTCTGGCTTCCTACAGAAGCTATAGAAATTCTAAGAATAGTGGATTTCTTCCCACAGCTTGGTCAGTGTCAAACCTTCCTTCCAAAAAATGCCTTCACTTGAAAAGTTCTAGAAGAAGAAAAGATTTTTCCCTTTCCCAACTAAGCCTCCTAGACCCAAATGATTTTTCTGCAGCATCTAATAAAATACATAAGAATTGGCAAAACACAATTGGACAAACATTACAGGGCCTTGGCAGATCTGTTAATATTTGTAACTTGACCCTTCTGGCAAACATCCTTGGATGTGGGAAGCCCTCTCAAAACCACTTTAAATCCCTTAGAGAGAGCCAAGGAGCCAGTCCCACGCCATGACCCATTGCTCAATGTAGGTGTAGCTGGAGCTGTAACTGAGGTCGCCTTCAGGGGATTCAGAGTATAACAAAATTGCTGCTGGGCCCACTCTGCTAAACAACATGCATTCAGCAGGGGCCTCTGAGGTAAGTGCTGATCTCTAGGGATTTGCTTTGTTTGAACGAAACGTGTATGCGCAGACAGAAGTGAAAGCCACAGCCTTCTGAAGTCAGTGGAATCCTCCCACTGTTTTGATGAAGTTTTAGAGCTGATTCAATGGGAGGCTAACTTGTTTTGAGAAAACATACAGGCAAATATCGACATTTCTGCCCAGGGCATTGCAGATGCGTTCTTCTGCTCAATGGGACATTTCTGGTGTATGCAAATTCCTCAGGTTTCTACCCTTATATCTTTTCTAGTACTTGGTACAAAAAGACCTAAAACATGATCATGTCTTTTAGCTACTACAGTAATGCAAAAAGATCAAAATAATTATTAAATCAGTTTGAACTCCAGGAAATGTGAGGCTGTTTTTGTCACTTCTCACCATCAAAAACTCATCCTGAAGTCTGCCTTTTGGCTGCTGAGTTCTAAGTTCTCTTCAAGGATCTCTGGAGGATGGACAGATGTGATATTTTGATATAATAAATTAAACTTTCTAATATGTACAGCTGAAAGGATAGAAAAAAACTGCTTGATGACTTTGTAAAATAGGCAGTTATATCCATACAGACATGCTGTGAGACAGAAGGAGACAAATTAATAGAGACATGTTCAAAAATCGGCCTAGCTTTTAATATAGAGATCAAGTTAGAAGGAATTGACAAATAGATCTCTTACTGAATGTTCCAGGTATGAAATTTTAACTTGTGGTGGTAGCTATCTCTTGTTGTTTTCCATCCCAACTATTTTCATTAATATTATATTTGCATAGAACTGCACAACTCAATGACTTTCAAAAAAGGAGAATAGACAAAAGTTGGTGCTCAGTTCGGTGCCTTTAAGACTTCAACTGATCAGAGATGCAACAGATAACACAGTGATTTACCTGTGTGAACCTTGTCAGCCCTGTAAAGTTTATAATTATTCAAATTAGACAAGATTACAGATTTCATAGAAAGAAAAAATTGCATGAGAGCCCTGAGTTCTTGTTTTTCTTGTATTCTATTGGTAACCCAAATTTTGTCATGTCTAGATTCCTTAACATTGAAATTAAGTTGAAAATAAAGTTTGGCAGCTCACTAATGGTTTTGTCATTTGCAAGAAAAGTGGCTCTAGTCAGAAAAAAAATATTGTTAATAGATAATTTTCAGGATGCTCTGCAAACCAATTTGGCTTTCAAGTCTGGCATGGTTGGCTTTATATTATAGTGATGGATTTTTTTGCAGCTAGAACTAGTGCTGTCAGTCATTTAATTTTACTGTGCTTCATAAATGTGTTGCTCCATTTTATGCAGCGATAAAGAATGGTAAGATTATTTTCAATATTTTGAAAATCTATATTTATTTCTTATTAATTTAACAGATGGTAGTTCATGTTTAGTTTCAGGTTTTAACATAAAGTCCTTGGAAATATGCGCATTGGAATGATCATTTTCCTATATGCATTATACTTTCAACACCTTGGATCTCAAAGTAGCAAGAATGTTATTAAACATTTCTTCGTTTCTATTGCAATGGAAAAACTGCATGGATTGGAGTTCTGTTTGAACCTACTGTTTGTGCAACAGGATTTAATTAAAAAAAAGGACAGAATGATCCGTATGTAGAAACCAGGAGATCTCTTTTGCAGCACTCTGAATAACCTTGCTAGGTTTACTCAAGAAAGGCAGGAACTATTTCTGCAAAGCCATTCTTCTGTGAGTGTTATGGCAAGAGATCTTGGGGTAGGCTGTCAGAGGGAAACAGGGATGGGCAAGACTGCTGCCCCTGCAGAAAATCAACACAGCTCCACTCTAAGTGCTGCTGCCTGGGAGATTCATTCCCATTTTGCTGTTCATGGGTGTTTCTTCTGTGGCAAAGGTGAGTCCTGAGCTATGAAGTCGGTAACCCCAGGCAATCACAGAGAAAAAAGGACTGCTGATACACAGTGAAACCTGTCAAACCAGAACCTCAGGGAAAGTAAGAGATGCTATCATCAATGGTTCCACAGGAAAAAAGGGATCTGAAACTCAGGTTTTGGCAAATAATTATAGACAAAAATACTCTTAAAAAGACAAAAGTCTGTGTTCTCAGACACCTTGAATTAAAAAATTTCTTCTCTGTAGGACATTGAGAGCATAAATACCTTCAAGCAATCATTCTTATACAGGTGGTTTTTTGGGCTTGGGTTTTTTTTTCAGATTCTTAGAAGGGTCCTTTGGCAAGATCTGACAAGCTGCCTGCAAAGCCAAACACTGAAAATGATACTTTCTAAGGAAAACATTTCAGTGAAAGACATTCAAGTTTTGACACTTGGTCAAAAAGTTGGAGAGCAGCCAACATTTTATACCCTACCTAAGTCAAAATCCAAAAAGTCATTTGCAGGAATTTGACTGAGATTGCTCTAAGACATCCTTCTGAAGCTGTTAGGCCACATAGAAAATGACCTTGTCATTTCCCCAGTAGTCCTAGAGTGCATTGGTCCTTCTTATAATGGCTTAAACGTTTATGAAGGTAGAGGAAAATCTGAGTTTGGTTCTCTATCCTAACAGTTTCTCCTGTTCAGAGTGAGAGGATATGGGGAAGCAAGATCATGTCTGCTGAAACTGTGAGGAGAGAGCACACAGCTCTGCAACTTTGTGCATAAGGATATAAGTTGTCAAAAGGGATCCTGGCTTCCTGCTCCTGCTGCATAAACATAACCTGCAGGAACTGGCTTGAGAAAACATCATCTCTATTTCATTTTTTTAAAGGAAATATTCATAATCTTACTTTCAGTAGTAGATCTGGGAGACCAGTTTAAATAGGAAGAATCACTTTTTGAAGCCTGTAGCAAGGAGCTAAGTGCACTAGAGCTCACAAGATTTAGGGCACATCAACCTTTTCACCACTTAGCTCCAGCCTGAGCCCATCTTTTTCACGTTCAGAAATTCCCAGATTGTCTCTAAACCCAGCTCTGGATTGGGAGGTTAAGGCACATCAGTGTCCTGAAACATAGATAATAGATTTTTGTTCTCGTTTTTATTCTTCTAGACTAATGGAGACTGGGTATTACTCTCTAGGCTTCTTCCTTAGATGCTCAGTTTAAACACCAAGTCATTAACCTGATTTCTTTGGAAGAATACAATAATATTAAAAGCTATGCATTTTAAATAGTGACTCAAGCATGGCACTCAATTCCTGTGAGAGCCAGGAAGATTATTGAATGCATTTTGGGTGAGACGAAATGTCACTTTCACCACTGATTTGAAAATCCAAGCAAGTAAAGTGAAAAAAAAATGAAACAGAAAGAACAAAATTTCTTTTGTTGCTTCAGGATACTTGATAATAACTTGATACTATGAGGAATAAGTATAGATTTATAATAATGATCCAGGAGTCTCTCTTGTGCTTATTCCAGACATGAACAAGACCATGGAAATTAATCAGTCTAACCAACAGGAGTAAAGGCCTGCAGGATCAGGTACCTGATCATCAGTATTTACCTCTGCTCTTTTTGGAGTGTACAAGATTTTGGAGGAGGTGGTGTGTAGAGAGGAGGTAAATATTAGAGGAGAAAATGCCATAGTACTGGAAAGGTCATATAAATAAATCATAACTAATGAGGCATCTGCCATTAAAAATAAATCATCATCATTTTTTGCTATCTAATTTCCCACTAAATTAGTTTCTAGATATGAAATCAGGTCCAATCTTTTTCTATAAGCATTGATGCTTTATTGTTGCAAAATGGGAACACTGGAAGAATGAAAATAGCTGATGTGCATTAGTAATCAGACTCAGTAATCGCATTGTTTGAAACAGTGTTTCTCTTGGTGTGTTGTCATTCCTGCTGGCATCTGTGATACACAAAAAATAAACTATAGTGGTAACTCCTTCTTGTGCACTTTTGACAACATAGTGTATTCACCACATAGGTAAATATTGGCTGACTTTGTTTAACTTGTATACAATAATAGTATGAAAATAATACTATGACAAATACTGTCAATTCAAGAATTTAATTGAAATCTAAAAATTCTATTTTAATTAAAATTTTTCCTTAGAGAAAGTCATTTTCCCTCAAAACACTTCTCAGATGTGCTGGATGGTGTTGTCTTCCTAAAAATAACTCAGGAAAATGCTGTCAATATCATTGTTGTCTTACCAGTTAATCTATTTTACCTTTTCCCTATCCCTGAAACCCTTATTTTAGGTTTCTTATTTCATTTGAAATGACATTTTGCTGAACCATAACAAAGAGTTATACAAAAGGCTGCAATTCAGTTTGATCAGCTGTTGGTGCTTATATAACCAAAACGTTAGCGGTGCCCTTTCTCAGCGCCAGGGTAGGCTCTCTTACAAAAAAACATTCCACCACTTGCCGGCCAGGCATCGCAGAGCAGATGCCTTGGCCATCAGATAGCTAGTGTGTATCTACACGGTTTAGAGTGCAATTGTTACCATGTGACAGTTGCAGCTACATGGAGTGTGTTAAACGAGAGAAAGGCATCGCTTGATTGACTGCCCTGAGAACTGTCATATTAGATGGATGGCGGAATGAGTGCTTCTGTCAGGATTTTCTGGCACTCCCTCTCTGAAACTGCTAGTTTCTAATCAGTCATGGACAGCATGCAACTGTGAGCCAAATAGATTTTCTCAACATAGGAAGAGTTATCCAGGTATAAAGAAACTCAGTGGGCCTGGTGTGGGCCAGGAATCACTTTGTGTTTTAATTTAGTTGAGGCTGGTTTCCACCACCTCATAAACCTGCAGCTCCAGCAGTGCCTGAATTTTCCATTTTAGGGGAAATGAATTTGCATCATGGGGATAACACTACCAAGCAAATAGCTTTTGCAACTTCAGCATAGCTGTTCATGAATGGGGCTCCTAAACCTTGCCATATCCCTCTGGTCTGATCCACAGCTGATCCCGATCTTTTAAGACCTTTGTTTACAGTCCCCAAATCCATAGACATCAGCCATCTGTACTTCAACTCCCAGGGACAGTTCAGCCAAGTCCTTGTTTGTTTGTCTTACAATTTGGTGTGCATATGAAAACACCTCATGGCTTTAAGCTCATGGAAGCACAAGAAATTTGCCAGCTGCACTCCCACACTTAATTTTTCCTGCTTTCTCATTTTCTACAATTTCTCTGCAGCATACAAGACACAAGTAGGACACCTGTTATTTTCCAGGATACTTTACTTGGCACAGCATGACGAAACCTGGAGTGTACTTCGGTGCTGCATTTGCAAAACACACAAGACAATATCGAAAGCTTTGGCATGGGCTAAATTAATTTGATTTCAACTAACAAGAAACAACCTCTTTGTTAGGGATAAAAGTCAGTGAAGACAAAAATGTACACAGTAGTTTCCATAATCCTAATCTTCTGATGTGTCTGGGGCTTCTCCTTTGAGGTTCCTGAGGCACATTTGCTCAAAGATGAAATCTACACTAGTGAGAAAGCTTCTGTTGTAGTTTGCAAGAGGCATGTACCTCACTGCATTCATAAAACAACATGAGACTATTGCATGAAACGTGTCAGCAAACTACCTGGGAGAAAAATAGGCTATTCTACATGAGAAGCAATTGTTACACTGCAACTTTAAGAGCCTTAAATGATGAGTGTTATTTAGCTGTTTAGAGTTTTTGAAAATCTTGCCAAAAGTATGCACAAGTAACTTCACAAGAAGGAATTAAAACTCTAAATTAAATAGAAGGAATGCAATTTATTCTGAACAGGCATAGAGTACTAGAAGCCAGTTATGATGCAGAGCATCAGAAGACCAGCAAAGACATTTCAGAATAGCTGCAAACGCCTCTTTCTTACAAACTCAACTTCTATTCACTCTCAGTGACAGCTTGGGACAAGACTGTCTAAAGATCTATTGTCCCACTGCTATGTTTTCAAGGGAATCTTCCACCCATAAGTGCTCATGTTGACAGGTACCCACCCTCAAAGGGAGAAGCTCTGCATTTCTTGGCTCAGGATGCACTGAGGAATTTCTTGCCTGAATTGTACAAAATTCATTCCCAAAACAGGCTGTTCCCATGGAACTAGTGATATGGATTTCATCAGGAGGTGGAAATTCAGGACCCTTGCCAATTTTGGTATTTGAACAATTGCTTTCACCATAAACGAAGACAGCAGTGAGTATATTACAATTTTTGATTAAAAATGCCTAAAACTTGTGTTCAGAAAAGTCAACATAATTCACTTTGGGTTGAGTCAGTTTTAAGATGAATACAACTAAGTACTGAGGTGTCTTAAGGAAGCTGTGCTTCAAATGCTGAATAGTTCTGTTCACCTATGACTCAGTTGGACAATGTTTTGAGTATTCTAGACAGGGCCATGGTTTTAGTGCCATGCACAGACTCAGGGGAGACTGTGTGGTGCCATGGGCCAGGTAATACCATACCCCAGTCTAGTCCATATGAGGCATGCTTGGCCTCATTGCCTGGGATTAACCAGTAACAATCAAATGCCTTTATTAGGTTTTCAGAAAAGGTAGAATAATTATTTTCAGAACATATTAAAATATGGGAAAAATGCTATGTTGAGAGATATAAAAAGAGGCT
This sequence comes from Grallaria varia, assembly GCA_013396735.1. Classification (NCBI taxonomy): domain Eukaryota; kingdom Metazoa; phylum Chordata; class Aves; order Passeriformes; family Formicariidae; genus Grallaria; species Grallaria varia. Next base: position 73,930 of record VWZG01012039.1, read on the forward strand.
TGACTGATCTGTTATTGAAACACAAGTGCAAAGCAGCAACAGAACTCTTCTACATGCGCAGAAAACATCTAACATACCTCTGCAGCATCCGTCCCTGTTGTGTGGACTGGGCCCCAAAGCCAAGGATTTACCCTCTAGTCCCTACCTCTTTTAACTACTGATTTGTACTGTATGAAATTTAGTCTTGTGAAAACCAACATGAGTGGTACTTCAAGGTTGCAGGCTATTCAATGAGCCTGGTATGCTGGTAGGAAAATAAATCAGTTTCTGTAAACCAGGAAAAATAAAACACTTAGAAAGTCTGTCTGTGAAATTTGGCAGATGACCCACTAGGTTTGATTCACTTGTTTTATGGTGCTCCCAGGGGTTTTGTTTTGTTTAGAGTTTGGTATCTAGTAGTTTAATTGTGGTTGTGGATGGGGGTCTTTTACATTTGCATAATCTTCTCATGGGACTACAGCTGTTAATTTGGTGATTAATTATCCATATTACACACAGTTTATTTGACCATGCCTAGATTAATTTCTCTTTCCAAGCAAATCACATTTAGATATGAATTTGCATATCTTGATTACATTTTAATGCCTTGGCTATCATTGTTTCTTCCCTGGGTACCTCATCAGATTAGAGTGCTCAAGCAGGGAATGATGGAACACTTAAATGACATTGCGTATCACTGGACAAACCATGCACATGACTACATGTTAATGGAAGACGTGTTCTTTTTACTATCAGAAGGTTATGACACCCAGACTGCAGGTCCCTTGCTAGTTTTGTGGCATTATTACTTAAGATAATATGAAGAAAATAGCTAAAATATGTTTACAAATTTAAAAGATACTGATGTTCATAGATTTTCACTTACACTTGTGCTTTTCCAAAATTATAAAGCCTCTCCCTAATTTACCTGTAGAACTCACAGGCATAGAATATGTATTTGAAAACAAGGTTCAGAATGCAACATGGAAAACCCTTGAATACATTCCAATAAAAATAGAAAGCCCTTTTGTTCCTGACATGATTTTCTGAAAGAATTTTTTGCAAGAATGACATTCTAACACAGCTGGAATCTGTGCAAACAACAGGAATAACTTGATTAGTTTATTCACAAAAACTTTTCCAAGGATCACTGTAATATCCCAACAGACAACCAGGGAAATCTCTTTATAAGGCAAGCTGCTTATCCTGAATACCTACAAGTTTATGTATGCCTTGTGTATTTTGTGTGTTTCTTTTACTTACTTCCATAGCACATGCACTACAGAGGCACTACAGCTAGGTATAGTCTTAAAAATAGAATAATATTTTTTGCAGAAAGCATTAATTTTTACAGTTCTTATGATTAAAAAGAATGTTCTCTTATACACATTTGTCTATTTCATCACAGCAATGATCTGTACACAGTGTAAATTATAAAATGCAATACATAATTGTTGTAGTAGTAATTAATTCCATCATTCTTTATCAGAAAAAGAAGAAAAAAAAATACACTGAGATCTCCGAACATGTGGTTACATACAGACTCACAGGGGAAGGTAGAGGAATATTATATACATTAACTTCTAAGAATAATTGACACTAATTCTATTTTATCTAAGTGCTTTTCCAATGCTTCTTGTAATCGGAAATAGAAAGCTAACAAGTAAAATGTAACTGATAAAACTTGATAACCCAAACATATTCCTATCTTTTGAAGGGGCATTTTTTGTGTTCAGAGAATTTTATCACCATATGAAAGTCAGTGACTCCTATCCACAGAACATTTTTAGAAGTATGTCAAAATATTGGGAACCTGACCCTAAGAACACCTCCCTGCTAAAATCAATCTGATTATTCATATGAATTAAGTTATTCACATATGTTAGTATTTGCTGTAGCAAACCCTTGACCTTTGGCTTTACAGGAAGACAACACAGTTGTTGTGATTTCACAATATAAATAGACACCATAAAAAGCCCCAAAGTAACAACATAGACTTACTGGGATTACAAAAAACACCATAAATGTTTATGGGTATCACAAATAAAAGGCCAACTTCAAGTTCATGTGAGCTCTGAACATTTGTTGGTTGAAGTCCAAGTTCATGTGCTGCAGCCCTCCTCAAGAAATGCCTGCCAACACTTATACACATATTCCAGTATCAGTTTGAGCCTCCTCTTAAAAACAAAACAGTGTTTTGTTGCACAATGAAGATGAAAAATAAATTAAACCAGAATTAATACTCCCTAAGGAATGAAAACCAACTTTGGAAATTGCATGTGAACTTTTCATTATTATATTTTAGCTCACAAAACTTTCAAAAGCCAAACTATTATTTAAGAAAGAAGTGAGTGGGAGGCTACATCATGAAGCCCCCAAACACAACAAACAGAGCTGCTGGCACACTTGATACCTTTCTCTGTTCCAAAACAGTATGTTTTGTGTTATTGCCCTCTGTGAGGCATGAAGGGTTTGGATGAAATTCTTGCCACATTGAAATAAATGGTAAAGACTATTGATTTTCAGCCAAAATGTCACCATTAAATTAGCAAGAGAGAAGAGGGAAGAAAATGTTGACTGATCTGGCCCATAGCACAGAAAGGAGAGCCTGCTGTGAGTTTCAGCCCCTGGCTGGGGATGTTCGACTGGCCCCCAGGACTGACCCTGCTGAACAGTGGGTGACCTTGGTCCCTGCTGTTGCTGGCACGGCCCAGAGCCTTGCACAACCATGGCAGCTGTGCCAGCCCTTGCTGGCATCAGTGCTCCAGCCAGCAGCAGCTTGTCTTGGCAAATGTGTTTTGCTAGTTTAGGAGGAACAAGCAGGGATGAGGACCCTAATAAAGAGCTTTACTGAATTTGCAAGCACTTGCGAAATTGTGCTAGAGAATGCTCTAAAGCTTTTCACCCGAAAGTCTCCCTCAGGCCTTCAGATGTACTTGGATTGGTTCTGACTCTGGTGTGCACAGAGTGGGTGATGTAGTAATGTTCTATGCTGCTATGAAGCCTATTCCCTCTAGCTGAGAAGAAACTTCTCAGAAGAACCTTATTCACATTCTTTCTTTATCTGTAAAATACTGAGGGAGAATTTTAATGGTAGCATCGAGTATGGGGTCACACTTGTTTAAAAAGGGTCTGAGAGACACTAAGATGAAAGCATGTTTTTTCTGTCTGACTTCAAGACAAGTGGTGAGTTTTATTCCCTTTCCAGGTGCAACAGTCCAGGTGACCTGGCATCTTGAATGTGGCTAAGCTATTCTTATGTGACAAAACCAGGAGGGGGTTCAGTGAGAAGGCAATGAAGAAGAAGTTCCATTGTTGGGGGAAAGTTGAAGAGGAAGAAAAAAAAATCCCCAAAAACCCCAAACAACTCTACTGGGCAAGTCAAATGTCTATTTCAGATTTCCTGCATGGAGCCAGTGAATATTGCTCTTTCCGGTGTTATATATTGGGTATACATGTATTATTTGGATGTGTTCCTTAGGGTTATGTTTCTCCTGATAACAAAATAGGAAAATTACAGAAATAAGTATAAAAGAAAGAAATTAGGAATGTTTTTCCAAATGCTCTGGAGCTTTTCAGTAGCTCCTATGGACTACGCTGGAATCCTTCCTACAGTTTTATTAAGTAGGAAATGTAGCTGCACTTAGTACAGGCACAAGGGTGCAAAATTTGAATCTAACTTCTGCTCTTTACACATCAGCACGATAAACATTAAAATTCAAAGGCACATCAATTAAATTCTTTCAATATTCTTTTGTGCAATCTGTTGTTGTTGTTTTTTTCTCTTTACTTTTTGTATACTTGGAAAATATATCTCTATGTCACTGTTCTGATTATACTCACATATAATATATGAAATCTTGTATCTATCTATGAAAGATTTCCAGAAAAATATTGATTGAAATCTTTATAATATCCAAATTTATGTAAATGTTAATGTTGTATGAGAACAGACCACTGTTTGGCTGGTAGCTTCCATCAGTTGCAGTTGTCCATATATTTTTGTATGTTGTGGGTTCTTTCACTTTTCAAGCAATAGCTCTATGTCTGATGAAGTGTTCCTTTAAACTACTACATACGTTTATAACTCATGAAAGCAGCTGTCTTGGGTGTATTAATTCAGGCATATTTCAGCAATTTTCTCATGGCAAGTGGCTCCACTATGGAAGGGGAAGTGTGTAAATGCACATGGATGCCATCCTATATTAGAGTTCAACTTCTTGCAATCAACCCCAGAAAAGCCAGCATTTGATAGGAATTAATCTTTTGAACAGTTACTCACAAATGACAGATTCACAGAATGGGTCATGTTGGAAAGGACCACAGTGAGTTATCTGGTCCAACCTCCCTGCTCAAGCAGGGTCATCTCAGAGCACATGGCACAGGATTGTGTCCAGATGGTTCTTGAATATTTTCAGCGAGGGAGACCCCACAAACTCCACACAAACTGTTCCAGTGCTCACATCCACAGTAAAGGAGTTCCTCCTCATATGCAGTTGGAACTTCCTGTGCATCAGATTATGCTTGTTGACCCTTGTCCCATTGCTTGGCACCACCAAGAAGAGCCTGGATCCATCCTCTAGACACCCTCCCGTCAGTCACTTACAGAGATTGATGAAGCCTTGTCTCAGTCATCTCTTCTCAAAGCCGAATAGACTCAGCTCCCTCAGCTTGTCCTTGGAAGAGAGATGTTCCAGTCCCTTAATCATCTTTATCACCCTCTGCTGGACCTGCTCCAGGAGTTCCTTGTCTCTCTTGTACTGGGGAGTCCAGAACTGGACGCAGCACTCCAGATACAGCCTTTCCAGGGCTGAGTAAAGGGCCAGGAGTGGCCTTCACCAGCTGGAAGTGCTCTTCCTAATGCACCCAATGATACCATTGGCCTTCTTGGCCACAAGGACATGTTGCTGGCTCATGGACAAATTGCTGTCCACCAGGACTCCCAGGACCTTCTCATTTCTGAGTCATATTCCTAACAAGAAGATGATAATACATATTTTAATGCCATTTGCATATGACTCAACGGATTAAAATACACACTGGTATTTTATACTGGCAAAACAGATTTCTTTTTAAGTTTAACATTTATGACTTGTGTTTCTAAAAATTAGTCATTTCCTAAAGTAAGTTCCTAAAGTTAGCAATTACTAAGAACATATTTACAGGATATTTTTATACAACAGTTACAAAAGAAAACAAGGCTAGTTGAATAGTAAAAGTAAATAAATATAGATTCTAGAGTATAGCAACAGCAAGGTTGTTTTCTGTCTACTTGGGACAATGTCACTATTAAAAACAAGAGTCTTGGAGACTTATGGAGAAAAGCTCTTCAGAAAAAAACTGTCAAGGGAGTAAAAATTGGATGGTCAGATTAAAAGGAATGTTTGTCTAAGACTAGATAAGAGCCTGTAGGATTATTCAGCATCCTTCTTCATCTGCTGTCTTTTAATCAGGGTGAAACTAAGTCTTCTGCTAATAAGAATAAGACCCCACTGGATCCTAAGTTATCAGCTGAGCAGTGAATATGAGCCTCCCTAGGGAAGAAATTTTCCTTGGACTCTGCAACCAAACTCCTATTGACCAAACCAGGGTCAGAGCTTCCTTTGATCCAGTCTCTTCTGTCTTTTTTTTTTTCCTTCTTCTGACTGAGTGATGCGGAGCTGCAGTATGACCTCATCACTGATGGTGTGAGCTAGCAGGAGATGTTTGAGTACCAAGCCTTTCTTTCTGATGTCTTCCTAGCAGTTCTTTCTCACTTAGTAAGTCATTTATCCACAGAGGAGTGCTGTACTTTGGTACATAAAACCGTTTACATGTGTTAACTCAGAAATTTTTCCTTGAAAGTAAGCTCTTGGATAACCTTCCATGGTTCATCAGTCTGATGGAGTTCCCCATGTGGGAAGAGAGCTCTTGGTCAAGTGGGAAAGCACAGTTTGCTGGGGTGAGAGCCTTTCCCTCTCCCCTGTCTTTGCTGCTGGCTTCTTGAGAGCTCCCACAGGAATGAAAACCCATCAGCCCAGGCAAAGGGCTGGCTGGTGCCCCAGGTGAGGCCAAGCTCCTCTCTTTAGAGTGGAATCTGGATGCCTTAGATAAGGCCCTACTGACACTCAGTTGGCTGTGGAGGACACTCAGCTGGGGCTTACCACCCAGAAGACCGAGACTGTCCAGAACAGCCCCTACACAATAGGTTTTGGGATCTACAGCAATGAACGTGAGGAGGCTTTTTAATCCCCTAGCTCCCTCCTGCGCCAAATCTGGCAGTCTGGAGACATTTTGGGAGGTGCAGCAAGCAGGTGATGATCAGCAGCTAGCTGATCTATGCCTTTTGAATCCACACTTGCCTGCCCCACAGGTAAACTCCCTATATGATCCTTTCTCAAACAGTCCTGCTTTGGAAATATTAAAGGTGGGAGAGCGTGTGTGAATGCTTTTAAAAGACCACTGATAACCTGCGGACCACAGGCATGAAAACATGGTACCTCCCACTACAAGAGACACAGGAATTGCCCTATTCATTTTGGTAAAAGTTTCATACACATGTCAAAGCCAGTGATATATTTCCCCTGAATTGTTGCTCCACCAAATTAGTAAAGGTTTCTTCATAAACGTTCTGATCCTGATTCAGCAAGTAATTAGCCATCTACCTCAAAGTTTTCTAAATGAAGAGCTTTATGCTGATGGAAGAGCATTTTAAATGCCCCTGTTAATTTTATCCTACTGTATACATCTGCCTTTCATACTTTCTCAAGCTTAAAATACATTAGTTTTTACCTTCTTGAGGCAGAGAAATAAGTCTTCATATTAATAGAGTCATTGCTCAGCATAATACAGTCCGGATGACCTTCATGTTCTGTAAAATGCATATAATCAGTGATACTGGTTGTAATGTAAGAGATCCCCTGTTGTAAGGCTCCAAATATTGGCCCTGGGCATGCACACCCATAGTACAAGGGAAAGGGAATATTAGCATTTCAGAACAAATAAACAACTTATACCATAACAGAAGCGGTAAACAGAAGTTATCAAGAGACAGAAAATTATTTTGATTTAAACATAGAAATGGAACTATTGTATGAACCATGCTAGACAAGAAAAATAGCCTCTTCTAATTGTTTTAAATAAGAAAAAAGTGTTTCTGCCACATTTCCTGAAGTATACAAACACTGAATAACGTAACTGATATGTTGTCCCAATAAGTTTCTCTACAACAATGCTGTACTTCGAAATAGACACAGCCTGACCTCTTTAATGGAAGAGATCACTGTACGGGCATGGAGAGATCCACTTACTCAGGAAGCCAGGCATGGTTTGAATTGAAACTGCCTCACAACCCAAATTCTCTAATGTTCAAAGGTTTTAAATTCTTAGTGCATTAGAATCACGTTTTGAACAGACGTTTCAGAGCTGCTTTTGGTACTCCCTTAAACTGGTGGATTATGTTGTTCTCTTTGTTCTCTTAATTGCAGAAAATGCCATAAATTAGGCTGGTCAAAACCAAAACTGGTTTTTGTTTTTTGGTTTTTGTTTTGTTTGTTTGGGTTTTTTTGTTTGCTTTTTAAATATAATTTCAAATTAATTGCTAACTGTTATATTTTATTTCTTTAACTCTTTCCACTCTCTATTTTCAATTTTTAACATTTGTTTTAATTGGAATCTGAAACAAAACCTATCCTAATAATTAGCATTTCTTGCTGTGTGAACTAATGTTCTATGGGAAATTTGTCGGTCTGTCCTTGAATAGTCAGCTGTCATGTTAGCTGACAGAATCAGCTGTCAAGAATCTGGCTTGTTTAGAATGATACTAAACCAAGCAACTTGGGGACAAATCCAAAACACATTGATTAGCAAAATAATATATTAAAATAAAAAGTCCATTTATAACAATCACACATGCAGTCTGATAAACAGAAGGGATGATGCTGTTTCCCTGCAATGTAGCTGGAGCTGAATTGTATTTTAAACTATAGATATGTCTCACAGTATCATGCTATGTCATATAAATTGAACTTTCTGATCTGTTTTGCACATGGTCATGGAAGGTGTGTAGGGAGGAGAGTGACAGTGGAAGGGCACTGCTGTAAGACAATCTTCTTTACTCAACCTCAGTATTCAATTTACAGGCCCAAACCGGAAAAAAAGGTGAAGCCAGTATTTAATTACTGTGACTAAAATTATTTATTTCATCATCTGTAAACAAAATTAATCACATTTGTTATGATGAAAAATGATGCAAATATGCCAGAAAATGATGCAAAGAATGCCAGAAAATTACACTCCTGTTACATTATGATTAATGGATTCAGAATGGTTCTTGTNATTACATTCCTGAAATACTTTTACTGTTCCTTGTCAAGGATTTCAATGAAAAAAGATTTTAGCAAGAACATCTAGTTTGTATAAAATGTACCTAGAAAAACATAATAGACATATTGTCTGATATAAGTCTAGTGAAAACCATTCAGAAGGCCAAGAAACCTTGAAATGATTCCAAGCAGGACAGAGACAATGAGGAAGAGGAAGATAGGATGAAGATAAAGAGTCATGGAGACCTTCGACTCAATTCAGGGAGGTGTGTCAAGGGTGGTACTAAGGGAGTGACAGTTTTGGAAGCGGGTGTAACAGTATTAGGTAATGCTTTGAATTGCTAATTAGGTAACTAAATAAAAACAAGAGCCTTTTTTAACTCTGTATGCATGCTTTTGAAGAAATTAGATTCCCATGCATCCAGTGTAGTAATAAAAGGAATGCTGCCTGCTAAAACTCACAAATGGGAGTCCTAGGGATTTTTTTAAGAGCCAATTTTAGGCATCAGTTCCAGTGAATCTGCATTTTTGCCTACCTGCAAGAACCAGAAAAATAATCAGAATAATCTAATAAGAACTGCATGATATACAGGCAATGTCTCTGTAAGTCTGTATGCCAGCCTGAAGTATGTCACATAGATACACAGTACCCACACTGTGCCCTGTTTCTGGATGTTAATCAGGAAGCTATCATTACTTAGTGATTAATTATGGGAGGTACACCTGAAGTCATTATGACCCCTGGGCACTGGCAGGAATCAAGTTTATTTTGTTTGCATATTTCATCTTGTCAGGCTGCATTAGGACACAAGTTGTCACAGTAGCTTATCCTTTAGGACAGTTGACAAGATTACACTGTGACACAATGCATATTGAACAGTGACACGCAATATACCAAAATATGACAGCAGAGACGGACCTTGGGAAAAAAACAAAAAGCAAACATATTTCTTGGAAAATGTATGTGGAAACATACTGTAACTACTAATTTGCATTAAATAGAAACATGTCCTTTGTACATTACATGAACATCTGAATGTCACCAGGACCTGGACTGGACCTGAATCTCGTGTTACAGTCAGTGTGAGTGGAGGAGACGGAGCAATTGCCAGTATGATGCCAGTTGCACTGAGGGAACAGGCTATAGGTCAGTGGAGGTTCATCTCTACAGCAAATGAAGTTTTTTATTTCAAACATGCTGAATGACTATTTGCTTTCCACAGAACTGAGAATAGAGAGAAATGGCCGGAGTCAGTGAGTTCCTCTGAACGGTACATAACCTGTGACTTTTGAGCTACATATGTACACAGCTGCTCTGGAAGTTGGGCAACTACTCAAAAGCTTCCGGGCTACTCAGAGAGATACTGCCCTGCTCTTTCAAACTCGCCACTGTATTTTGCCTCTCATGACTAAGCAGGGAACAAGAAGAGATGCAATTCTCACAGATTTTGGGAGAGGATCCAAATACTCCTAACCCCTAAGCTGCTCAGCTGTTGCTGTCATTCTTTTTGCCTCGTACATAATTTGGTCTTGCTAGCATATAATATGCAAGATCTACTTTACCTTGTTTATAGGTGCCTGTGGCAGCCTAAGGCTTGCAGTGATCAAACTGGTATGTGTCTCTTCCTGATCCACCACAGACGCCCCTACAGAGTACTTTCTTATGCCTCTATCTGCACTGACTCGTAAAATTCCATTCCGCACAAGTAAAGTTGCTTAATGTACATATTTTTTCATTTTAATGTGTGTGTACTATTGTTTACAGCTGATGAAATGCATAGATTTACTCACACTAATTAAATACACGTTCAATCATTTTCTGGGAGCCATTAAGCAGAATCCTAAAGCTGTTTAAAAGAGGTCATCTCACAGCAGCGCCTGCTTCAGCATCTAACAGAATTTGTCACAGTGGAGGCTGAACTTTTTCAGAAGTGGATTAACTTTGTGCTTGTGCCATACCATCCCATAACATGCAAATGTGCTCCTCCTCTCAGACCTGCTGAGCTGACCTTGATATGAGAAGAAAGGGCTTGTTTACCCAGTCCTTGTCCCTTTCTCCAGCCTCAGTGTGAAGAGGTGCAAGCCCATACCCCAAGCTTGGACTTTCTGGGGGCAGCAGAAGCAATATGATCCCTTCTACCTCTACCATAAGAAAACACACTCTGTTACACCGTGCCTACAATGTGCTTACCATAGCTGAGAAATCCTCCTCCAGGAGATTGATTTTTGCAAATGGAACCATCCTGCAGCAGATGTAAATGAAATGTTCAAAACAGCATCCCACCCCCACTGGTAAATGATCCTCTTACATGTGTGAATTCATTATCTCCGTAGGGACAATACAGAATTGAGTCATGATATAATCCAAGGTTATCTTTAAGGATGAGATGAAACTGCCAGGCATAATGCATTGATTGATGAAGATAGAGTGTCGACAAATGAATATATCATCCGCTCAAATTAAAAGAAAATTCGATTCACAAGCTGAAACAGCATTTAGATAGCATTAAGGATGAGAGAGAAACCAACAAGGCAATAACTTCAGCAGTGAAAAGTGTGTCTTACCTGTGACTTTTTTGACTTTTTAAAGTTTATGTTACAGATGTAATTATTCAACTACTGTCTTCATTTTTTTTTCATTTGTGACAGAGTATATAAGAAAACATCTTTTTAGCATGCACTCTACAAAAACATTCCTTCTCATAAGTATAATACAGTGAATTTAACATACTTTTGACTCATAGAACATGTACTTCCGGTTGTTTTTTGATGTACCTACTAATATTTTATGAAGCCATTACACAAACAACAAAAAACCCCAAAATATTTCTGCTTTTTGCAGAAGGTAGTTGCATAATATTTTGGTTACCAAGTGTATTTACTTTGTTAGTCCCCTTGTATATACATAGATTACATGATCACCCTGCCAGTCTACTCACAGAAATAGTGTTTTGGTTTCAGAGAACCATTATCATGGAATCACAGAATCATAGAAGGGCTTGAGTTGGAAGGGACATTAGAGACCATCTAGTTTCAACCTGCCTGATGTGGGCAGGATACCTTTTGTTAGATCATGTTGCTCAGAGCCCCATCCAGCCTGGCCACTGAGCACTACCAGGGATGTGGCACCTACAGCTTCTCTGGGCAACCTGTTCCAATGCCTCACCAACCTCATAGCAAAGATTTTTTTCCTAATATCTAATCTAAACCTGTCCCCTCAGTTTGAAGTCATTCCCCCTTGTCCTGTCACTACATGGCTTTGTAAATAGTTCCTCTCTATCTTTTTTGTCATCTCTGTTTAGATACTGGAAGGCCACAATTGGGTCACCCCAAAGTCTTCTCTTTTCCAGGCTGAACAACAGCAATACTCTCAGCCTCTCCTCAAAGGAGAGGTGCTCCATCCCTCCAATCAGCTTGATGGCCTCCTCTGGACTTGCTCCAACAGGTCAATGTCCTTCCTGTGTTGCGGACCCCAGAGCTGGATGCAGCACGGCAGGTGGGGTCTTACCAGAGCAGAGTAGAGGAACAGAATCACATTCTTGGATTTGCTGGCCATGTTGCTTTGGATGTAGCCCAGGACACAATTGGCGTTCTGGACTGTGAGTGCACATTGCTGGCTCATATCCAGCCTCTCATCCACCAGCATGCCAAGTCCTTCTCAGCAGAGCTGCTCTCGATCTATTCACTCCCCTGCCTGGATTGATACTGGGGATTGCCCTGACCCAGCACCTTGTACTTGGTCTTGTTAAACCTCATGAGATTCCCATGGACCCACTTCTTGAGCTTGTCCAGGTCCCTCTGGATGGCATCCCATCCTTCACGTGTGTCATCTGCACACTTGGTGAGGGTGCACTTGACCCTTTTGTCTGTGTCATTAATGAAGATATCAAATAACACTGGTCCCAGTAGGGACCCGTGATGTCCATCAGGACTCTGAGCCATTGGCCACTACCCTCTGGATGTGACTACTTTTCTTAACCACTGAACAGTTCACCCGATGAATCCATCTTTTTCCAATGTAGACAGAGGGATATTGTGGGAAACCACATCAAAGGCTTTCTGGAAGTCCAGAAGCCCTTCCCTTGTCCACTGCTGTAGTCACTCCATCATAGAAGGCCACTAGAGTGGTCAGGCAGGACTCACACCTGGTGAAGACATGCTGGCTGTCTTGAATCAGCTCCTGTTCTCCATATGCCTTAGCATTGCATCTAGGAGGATCTGTTCCATGATCTTTCCAGGCACAATGATGAGGCTGACAAGTCAGTAGTTCCCAGGATTATCCTTTCTACTATAGTAGTCACATAGTCAACAAAATGTTTTAAAAGGAAATTTATAGCTTTAAATCAAGGGCGAAATGTTAAAGAGGACAACATTTATTTATTCTGTATCTAATTTTTCTAACAGTCTCAATAGCTGCATGCACTCACACACACAACAGCACACAAATGCTCCTTTTTATCTTTGTTGTGATAGGAAGTTTTTTGAAGAGAAAAAATCCTCAAACTGAAGGCCTGGCAATGGTGTTACTCTAGTGGCGAAGGCTGGGTTGGATGCTCATGTTACCTGCACATCTGGCCTCTGCAGGGCAGCTCTGGTTTTGGCCAGTACTCCTCACACAGTCCCTACTCTTTTGTTTTGCTATCATTTCCTGAAACTACATCTGATATGAGAAGGGATTTCAGACCTCCAGTCTCAGTGGGCTGGATGAGAGGCTGGACATGACCATTGATGCCCATGGACACTGCTTTGGTATATTGACTTGGTCCCCTTCTCTATATTTTCAAATGACTTCTTGTCATGAAATAGCATTATTGTACAATTGGCAAAGACTTGGCTGTCTCTGCACCCTCTTCTGAGGCTGCTGTTGGACAGAAGAATAGGATTCCAGCACTATAAAGACATTTCACACCAGAATTCCAGAAACTGAAGTTTCAGAACACACTGAGCTCTGGTTTTATATGAGTTATTGCATTTTTTTTTTCTGGGAAAAGTTACATCTTATTTCCCCTATTTTTATCCCTTTGACTTCTGCTGAATGTAAACTACATTAGACATTTTTCCTTTAAACAAGGTCACAGAGATCCCATTTCAGGCCTTGGAAGACTTCACAACACAGGGTAGAAGTCTTCACCCAAGTTATTTATGCCGGGGCATATTGCGAGGGGAGCACTAGGGAAAACCTAGGGACACCACGTACTGACCAATATGATCAAGGTAATGCCGTTTATTGTTGTGAAAACACCCCTTAAATAACCCAGATAGCACACACACTGCAAACCACCCTGTGACTGGTTAACACGAATAACACACAACTCTATTGGTGTAAAATAAAGTTCTTGTGACTTCTCTCTGTGGCCGATGTTTTCCAGTTCTTCTGCCGCAGTCCCTGTAAGTTTACATTCTTGTCCCTGTTGATCTCCACAGAGGCTTCTTACAAGCAGTTTCTCACGGCAGTCTTAGAGGCCCTGCAGCATAACTGCATCCAAAATCGCAGGGTCGCTCACATGGCCACGTTCTGCAAGAAATTTCCCAACAGGGGCATGGTAAATAAAGCCTGCCCTTTCAGAGAAGACAGTGCTGGAACAAATATCTGATATCTCTGAATACATATTTGCCAATAATGAAGCAGATGAATTGTAGAAGATTAGGGTTTTTTTTCCTGTTTGTCCTAACAGTTGTTTTTTCATGTGTTTCAATTCAAAATTTCCCAGCTCTCAAAGAAACATGTCCTCAAATATATGAATTTCCCCAAATTCTTTTATGTCAGTGAAAAGGATATTATTATCAAAAAATGTAGGCACAATAGTAATAATAAAAATACTACTATTATTACTATTATTTTTATTCATTCTTATAAAAGTCTAAGGATTTAATGATGGAAAAGAAGTGACTGCCTCTAAGTGTGTATGTCCATCATGTTAACAACTTTTCTGTCTGCTCTTACTGGGTTTAGCAGCCTTTTTACTTTGAAGTGACAACACTAGCCCTTTGATGAATAATAATATCAGTAATGATAAAACTTAAAATATTTTCATTTACTCCACTATATAAGTCAGCATACTCAATTTGCAACTGGAGCACAAGATACTTAAGGCTGACCTTATTTTTTGTGATAGAGTTAGTCCTGTTAAGCTGGAGGACAATTATTTTAATTTATTCCCTCAAGGGTTTAGATACACCCTTGAAAGATGTTCCAAAGCAATATTGACCTATACAGTGCTTTCTTCTAAGGGAGCTATTCTGAATCTGGTTTTTGTGTTGTTTCATATGAAAAATGTGTTAATGCACTGAAATCACTGCATAGCTTCAGGAAAAATGCACTTAAACCTAAAGGTGACATTGAGGAGCAAGACAAAAAGTAAAAGCATATTTGAACTGACAGTTCAAGCTAGAATAGCAAATATCTTGTTCAGAAACTGGTATTTTATGTATGACCATTACTTTCATAAGTGATGATTCAGTGGGAAGACTTTAATTGAGATTTGAACTGCATGACACCAAGTGCCACAAAGCATGGACATGAAACAGCCTCTGCCTGAAACAATGCTCCAGGTTACAAGTAAAAGTAGAGGGGAAGGAAGAACAGAAGCAAAACCGAGGCAGGACTAGGACACTCCATCTTAATTCTGTTTCTTATGGCTAATGCCCTAGGAAATTAGTTTGACAAATCTGTATGTATCAGCTGTCTCTTTGATTCTGTTTGGTTCTGCCTTTGAAGTCAAAGTTGGCAAATTTTCAAGATGCTTAGCTTACAGCTGAAAATAACACTTTTAGCTAGATTTTTTAAAAATTGTCTTACACACTGAATTTTCGGTAGGAATTAAACCCCCAGCTCCCATAATTTCCAAGGGAGGTAGTCTTTGGAGACTGTTCAGATGGATCGCCTTGATGTTAGTGGTGCTGACTGCTACAGTAATTATCTTATTTAAAAGAAAGTAGAAAACTGCATATACTGAAATGATCACTGGAACATGCCCTGGCACAACTAGTTGCTGCCAACTTCATCAAGTTGGAGACACAATGCTGTGACTATGTCACAATACTTTGCAATCACCTTCCCAGGTCCTATTTGGCATCTGCAAGAGGGTTTACATAAAGTAACTACAGATGTTGAAAACCTACAGCACTCAATAAGTCAGCCATGAAAAATGAATTGTGGAAAAGCAGCGCTTTTCATCTCACCCGAAAGTAGAAGTCCAAAATGGGTCAGATGAGTTTCCATTTTACAGCAAGTTCTATCAGTGTGTCAAAATCATTTACTCCTTTTGGAAAACTAGTCCAGACTACCACTCCTATGAACATTAACCCAAGATTGCTACCCACCACGTGACTAGAGTGCCTGAGTCTCCCTTGTGAATATGCTGCAATGGGATTTAAACCACGCAAATACTAATTTAATAATGATCCTATAAATAGATTGTGCATTGCTCAGCACAAGCAATTCAGTAGAGTAAAAAACTGGAGCAGAAGTATCTTAAATGAAATGTACCATTCTTGAAACACAAATCTTAATTTTTCAGACAATGATCAGTAGGTTGTACGGTGGAGGTTTTCTTAATATTTTGCAAAGTACTCACAATAGTCCTGTTTTTAGATACATAATACACACATTGTTATTGCTGTGAACTAGAAGACCCCTTTTAAGGAGTAAGGGGAAAAAGCAGCAGCACATCAGTTTCAACCTTTTTTCCAGTTGCATGCTAGTAATGTGCCACTGCCTTCACATATTCACCATGGACAATAAAGGCAATTAAAACCAATTATGCCAGAGATGTCTGTAACTATAAAGAGGATACAGTGACCAATACATGATAATGAGATCTGTGCTAATAATGTGAAGAATTTTAACAAAACAAAAGGCTTAGCAAATCTGTGTATGTTTTGCGTGAGAGGACAAAGGGACAGAATCAATCAGGATGTTTTGGGTTTTAGGATTTTGTGGGACAGAAAGTGACTGCTGTCAAGGGCAGAGGGCTCTACAGCTTCATGTGAGTAGATGGCACTATTGGGTGAGGGAACTACAGGTGACCTTCTGCCCTGCTATCACATTTTTGGTCACTGTGACACCTAGTTTTTACCATTGTGGAATCTGTGGAGAAAAGAGAATCATACCAAGGTTCTCTATGTGCTCATTGAGCCTACGGAAATGGGTCTCAGAGGAGATGCCACGAGACCCAGAGCAGGAAGATGCATTGAGCCATTCAACAGGAACCACTGAGTCTTGTACCCTGCATTTCAAGGGACAGTCTCAAACACAACTCATCACCATGCGGCAAGGATGCCTTGCTCTTGGTTCACAGGCTGCAGCCTATTCAGAGATCCAGCCTGCAGGGGTTTCCCAAGAACTGGTACCTCCCAACTCTCTTTTGATAACCTAACCAGGTTCACTCATCCTGTCATACTAGTGAACTATCATATTTATGTCCTGGGAGAAGGTATCAGACACAAGTGTTCCACCTTCAAGCATAATGCTCTAACTGCCCTCTTTATTGGTTTGCCAGCTGACTGATTAGGGCACTCACAGGAAATATTTGGAGAAGGGGCTTAAATCTCCTGTTTAGATAAAAGAGCTTAAACCCTGGGACATCCATTTGCTGAAATGATAATTTAACAATATGTCCATTAGACAGAGAGTTATCATCACCACCCTCTTCCTTAGCTCTGTCTTAAAGGCAAGGGGAACCACAGCTTCATTTTTGCAAGGAATCCTGCACAAAAATCTTCAGTTCACCACAGTATCATCTGCAGGATGGAGGAATTGGACTTGTCAGGTCCCACACACTGGATTGATAAGACAGATGTAACCACACTGTGGTTGCTTCTGGATGCAGCTGATCCAGCTGCATCCACCTGGAAAAACATCTCAGCACTTCAGGCTAGCACAAAAGCAAACATGAGGAATGGGCCTTTTCAAGACTGCAGTTCTGGGTTGGGTGTGCATTTGGATTTGGCGCAAAGTCAACAAGTAATATGTAAACTTTTGATTTGTATCCCATTATAGCCACCTCCCAGCAACAAAATTCTCACTATCTTTAACTGGAAAAAGCTACAGCTCTCGATATTGTTGCTTATTTCAGTAGTATCACAGATGACCTTGCCTTGTAATCTAATACAGGGGAAAAACACATTTATGCTGAGACACCAAGAGCAGAAATGCTGCCTGGACAGGCCAATATTTTCCAAACCAGACTTGCATAAAGCATAAATAAATGACAAATAAAATCAACATATCCTTTTGTTGTGTAAAACTGGAATGGAAAAGAAAGCAGCCCAATTGATCACTGTTATGTTTGGTCTCTCTGGAGTCATTAAGCCTAAGGGAAAAAAGAAAAACCCTATCAAAGCCAGAGTTGCATAATGTCCTTTGGGTGATGTTGCTTACAAAGAAAGATATGAATCACTATTGTTTTTCTACCTGTGAGTTGGACCATTAGCTTTAAAAGCTTGTAAAACACTTTTGTTTTGAAAAACTCTATCATAGAGCTTATATTTATTTTAGCATGATAAAGGAAGTTGAGAAAGATAAATAAAAAGGAAGGAAGAAGAATATCAATTTGAAGAAACAAGTAAGAAGAAATAGTTGATATTCCTGAAAGAGTGCTTTGGCTCATAAATGATGAAGGTAGGAATGAGCATTATTTTTTTGTTTATTGGCATTACCCCGTGGAAAAGCAAGTACTCAAAATAGTACTATCCTATCTTTAGAGACATATATTTCATTTTGCCTTCTATGGAAAAGTTGAACAGAAGGGGAGGATCTTGGCTGCTGTCACTGAAGCTGTTTCAGTCAGAGTGAATAAAAAGCACAGCTGCCAGAAATGATACATGGCTGGCTAAAGTGTAAAGTCCAAATATTCATCTTCCCATTAACATGGGGCTTTATTGCTAGTGGATCCAAATAGGTGGGGAGATTAATTTCTTCCCACATGGAGAAACTAACAATGGAAAACAGCATTTTGGTATCAGTTAACATAAGTAAAGCAAAGGCTCAATCTCACCAACACAGAGACTGTGATGGTACTGGTCCAGAGTTCACTCACACTACACTGGGGCCAAATCTTGGAAAGTTCTTGGTAGAATCCTTGGTAGAAATGTCATAATTGCAAAGGATTCCTCAGCAAAATAGACTAGCCACAATATTTTAAATACCTTTATCCTTCTGGTTTGCAAAATTTAAAGTAAAAATACAGGTCATAGTCAAAGTATAATCTTTAGAAAAGCTTTTATAACCACGGATATATTTAATTGATACAAAATACAAACGCAATAAACACCCTATTGCTTAAATTTGACCAAGCTAATTTAAGGTTAATATCTGCTTTTAGTCTGCAGTAAGCCCAGCAGGGGTGAGCTTTATATGGTTGTGAAACAAATTGCGTGGCTGAACTATTGGCCTTCCCCACAGGGACTAGAAGGCAAGGACTGCTCTTCTCATTGGCCACATCCAGTATGGGATGGAGGTGTCTCTGAATTATCTCACACTTAACAACCAGCTGCTAGCTGAGAACACAGAATTACATGCCTACAGTCATTTAAAGAAGGAGAATTAGGTGACTCAGATCGGCAATCCAATCAAACCCACATACTACGCTGCCTAGAGCTATGAAATAAGAACAACTCTTCAGGCACAGACCTGGGAAGTGCCTCTGAAACCGTTTCTTTCTCTTGTGTCTATTCAGCCTTCATGAAACAGTTCCACTCTGGGTCTCCAGCACACCTTCTTCAGGTGACATCTAGAGTCTTCCTTCTGCAAATTGAGTGTTTTTCTCTGAGACATCCCTCTGACTCACTTCCACTCATAGCTGGGACGCCAGCTACAGCCAAGCCATGTGAGGACAGCATAGTCACAGGACATGCACTCCACACAAACACTGGGGAGGTGCAGCTCAAGAGCCAACTAGTAGACAAAACTCACTAGTATTTTCCCTCAGTAAAAGCAAGGACAATAACAATGTTACCTTGTCAGCTTGAAGCAAATTAGTAAAGTACAACAGTCCTTCATCAACTTCCTCTCCTCCACTCACAAGGTAGATTACATGCTCTCCCTGCCGTACCGCGCTGGGCATTGCCTTCAGCTTTTCTCATGCGCTGTGTTTTCATCTTTTGGTTTCCTGCCTAACATAGAACTACCGATCCTATTACAGCATCTGTCTTCTCAGATTTACAATTTTGTCCCAGCAGAACAAACAGCACAGCAACAACTTCACTATGGAGGACCTCATCTTGGGCCAGAATTTCACTGCCGGAGCTATTCTGTGTATAAATCCCAGAGATATGATCCAAACACCAGAGCACTTTTGAGTCCAACTATATGTCAAAAAAGGGCAAGAAGGTTAAAATGGAGCATACCTGGTCATTGCAAGCAACACCATCTTCCTGACCTTTGTGAAATAATAATCAGTATAGAAGATAATTCAGGAACGCCACAATAGCTCCTATTTGAGGTCCTGCATAATAAGGGTAAAGTTTAAGCCATCCCAAAGCATTCTTGGAGTTTGTTGAGTACCACAGATGTCCCTGTTGAGATTGGTTGGCCTTACATCAAAAAGAATTTGCTGCCACCCTCTCGCAACCCAGCTCCGAAGTGATGGAAACAGCTGGGCTTAGTTAAACAGTTACCAAGAAAGAGTCATCTTCTGGCTCTGCTGTGCAAAAGTTTTTTCTAAATATTATTTTCATTACTTATTTAATTCTACTGAAAGGGCAAAACATTCTCTTGAGAATAATGCTTTGGCTCAGCCAGTAAGTAAATAATGTGTTTTGAGTATTGCTTGCCTATTTTAAGTGAGATTTATTATCTAGGTCTTCATTTATTAAATCTGTAGGTTTTGCTTTATTTGTTTTTTTTTGTTTTTTTTTATAGAAAGGAGTTAAATGCTCCTATAATTCATAGACTTACAAATAAGTTATACAATGCTATTATTTATTTTAGATCCTAGTCCATGGCGTATAAAAATGTCTCTTCATGCAATTAGAAAGTTATAACAAAAAAATCAAAGTCTCGTAGGAATAATCATCTGTAGTGAAGACTAATTTAAAAGCTCTGTGTTGTGAAGACAGGTTTTTATTGATTTCAGTTTGATTTAAAGACTTTTAACACACTTTCCTTCATCTTGTATTTGTCCTAAGTTGTGGATTTCACTTGATGAAAAATCCCAGCATGTACTATCACAATTTTAGCTCAGCTTTCTTCACATCCAGATGGAATAGAGTTCTGGCTAACAAGCTACATGTTGCTCACCTGGGATAATTTTTCAGCAGTCCATAGGCCCCAAAGAAACCATGGATGGAGGGCTCTCTTCTGTGTTTTCACTGATGGCACCTTTAACCAAAACAAAGTATGAAAATATTTATACTATGCAAAAGACCTTGCATCCAGTTTTTCCCTTGATAACATTTCTAGTCTTAATATAGGAAAAAACCCACTCTGAACTTTAACATAGATGGATGTTCAAATCAGTTGTTTCATGTATTGCAGAATTTTATTTGAAGTGTCTCAATTCCTATTTAGGTTTGGCTAAACTTAGTCACATACTGTCAATAGGGGAAATAAATATTCAGAACAAAAGTTATTCATAATGTCTTGGTGGATTAGATTAGAAAGCTCCAAGGTTTGAGAGCAAGTTGAGGAAATCATGTCTATGTGTGTAGTCTGTCTATTTCCCTGTCCCTTCTGGGAAGGAAAGAAGGCAGTACACAAAAGGAAGGTGCCCTTAAAAGGGTGCAAAAATGCTCAGAAAGGGATAAACTAGTTGCTGCATATATAATCTGTCTGTGACCTTTTCCATTTCTCCAAGCTTGCTTGTACTCTTTTGACCATCAAACAGTATCTGGCCATAATAGTGTGTTGTTATAGTTGTTTAAAAGCGCTAATAAGTTCAGATATTGTACTTTCTATTGACATTTAGCCAACAAAGAGCAGAATGGAGAATGACATAGTCCTAAAGCACTAACACATGGTATTGATAAAAGCAGCGGAACACATAGTGAAAAATCAATGTATTGCTTTAGTGACTGATGCCTTCTTATTTTGCAGTTTTCACTGTTCTCAAATGTGCTAATTACGTCAGTTATTGCTTTGGTGCTTGAACAAGTCTGTGCTGAATGGCTTTGTGGCTTCATAAATCATCATCATCCATTAAAAAAGCCTCACTTATATGAAGAAATCAGCAGTAAAATGATGTCCCTAAGTTCAAACAGAAAATGTTTTAGAATGAGAATTGATCTTGATTTTTCCCACAGTTCCTTTAATAGATGCAGATCCTAATTAGGAGTTGAAGAATTGGTAAAACCACTGAAGGTCTCAACAGTAGAAGAAACTGAAATCAGCACCATGAGAATCATCACGCACCAGGTGCCTGAATGCTGCATGTCTTTTCCCCCAAAATAATTAACT
This sequence comes from Grallaria varia, assembly GCA_013396735.1. Classification (NCBI taxonomy): domain Eukaryota; kingdom Metazoa; phylum Chordata; class Aves; order Passeriformes; family Formicariidae; genus Grallaria; species Grallaria varia. The sequence goes on from VWZG01012039.1 coordinate 95,608, forward strand.
TGATTTCAAACAGCATTGAGTATTGTAATAAAAAGTACTTTTGAGCATATGTCTCTTTCACTTGCATTACCTTAGGTGGGTTCACATGGAGTGAAGGCTGAAGCTCTCGTGAATCTGTGCTGTCACACATTTACAGGAGAGACTTTTTTAAAGAGTTACTTGTTATCACAAGATTTGTAGTACAGTTATAAGAGTTAACAGCCTTGGATTCTTGTGTTTCACTCACAGCTGAATAATTACTTTGCTCTGCGATTCTGGATAAGTAATTTCCTGTTCAGCAAGGGATGGAAGGATTAATATTAAATATGGTGTACCCAGGAGTGGTGATAAATTCATAGTGACTCTGAAAAGTCATACCAAACAAATGTGAAAAAAAAAAAAAAAAGAGTGAATGAGTCAGAAATTTCAACATCAGAGGAAATAACTCATTCCAATTCAGCCTAAAACATGCAAAATTAATTTCTTCTGGTTGGGTATTTTGAATATACAGGTAAATATGTGCCATTTTATTTCCAGAATCCTGAACTAATAGATATTAAAGCTGGAAACATGGAACAGAATGAGCATAGAGAATTCATAGATAACAAATTGGATTCAATGAGAAAGTCCCAGTAAAGACAACAGGAGGAAAAAAGAAACAATGCCTCATTGAGGAGGAAAAGAAAAGAAAAAAATGTACTATAATAATGTATCGAGACAGCTATTTGACACTAATTGCAAATAATGATGTCCTATAGATTAAGAATATTTTTACCATTTAAGACAGAAACTTCTGTCAAGAATCTAGGATTCTGTAATCATAGCCTTCTAAAACTAAAGCAGCAGATGTGCTCCAGCAGACAAGCTTCTTATGAACAGCAAAACCCTTTTTAGAATAAAGCTGAAAAAAGATTTAAGAGCAGTTGAAAAGTACCGTTTTACTTGAATGTAGGTCAAGAATTCATAAAGGATGTCTTAGTTTTGTTGTTTTTTGTTTTTTTTTTTCTTTGAGCATGGTAGCTGCTCATAATGATCTATCCATTTGTTTTTGGAATCTTGAGTTTTGACCTGGTTTCCTAGGGCCTCATTTATTTCTGTGCTATATCATTTCTGCACCAGTTTGGCAACACTGGTTTTAACAACAAGAAGAGTTTTGAAAGAGCATCAATATCCGGTTTGTTTTGTTGCTCTTTAAGACTTCTTGCAGTATTCAGAGCGTGGATATATCAACCGAGCAAAAAAAAAAACAAAAAAAACCACAACAAAACAACAAACAAACAAAACCCACCAAAACTCCTACAACAGTCTGTGAGTCACTCATGTTATTTTGTCACAGTTTTACTCACCCATATTACCCTATGGCATTTTGTTGAATTTTTCTTCATTAGATTATTCAGAAGCCAAGTGGGAAATTCAGGGTGAGCCGGTTTCTGACGAAAGTCTCCTCTGAACTTTAATTTTCATACTTGACATGGAATGAAGGCTGCAGAATACATAGCCACCAGTTACACTGCTTTGAAGGAATTGGAACCATATGTGAAGTCAGGTTCAGTGCTTCACCTCTTAAGGGGGGAGAGAGGATACACAGAATGGTTTTACCATTCTCTGTGAATCTGTCCAGGGACTGTCCCTTGCTCTGGGCTTGAGAGATTACAGGACATTGCCCAGTCTTCTCTTATGTCCTTTGGCTGGGTACCCAGAAAATCCTTGTTCTGGGAACTGCAAGAGAAGATAATTATATTTTATTTAATGGGTGATTTCTCTATTGTGTCAGTTCTCCATGAGGGAGCTATGTGGGCCACAGAAGACATTTAAGACCCTTATAAATACTTGCAGGAAGCAAACTTAAACTCAGAATTTTGCTGGCAACAATATGTCTGCGGTTGGCAGAATAACCAGAGCCAGGTTCAGATGTGCAGGGGAAGAAGAAGACTTGAAATGTCACAGGCAGATCGATTTGCATACCTAAACCACAGCAGGTGGATGGGACACAACGAAAATGCTTCTATTACATAGAACTTGAGTTAGGGCTGGGAAGTCACTGAGTGTGTGTCCCTGGTGAGTGGTAAATGGCTTGTGCACTAATGATCACAAAGATGCTGCTTGAAGTGTGGGAGTGAGGGTGCATGGGCTCCTTCAGGGAGACTTTCTCTCTAAAGCAGACTGTGAAGGTCATCAGATTCAGTTCTCCATCAGCCTGCTCTGATGGGCAGTGACCCTCACAGACAGCTGGCAGAACATATGGGTACAGTTGAACGTTTTTAGAGTCTATGCTTGTCAGGCCATCCCTACAAGTTCCTGTGGCAACACAAGCTAATGCCATTGCTGATGATGTCACAGATGTCAGCATGTATCACCAGTGGAATAAGAGAGTGGTGAAATGGTTGCTCTTCTTTCCACAAGAGAAACATTAGATTCCTGTAAGGTGTGAGTATTATTCACTGACGCTGAGGCTCATGTGACTGAAGTGGAACAGCACCTTTACAGCTGCAATAATCATAGGAACTATGAGACATTCCATTAATAATCTGGAGATTATTAATCTCCAGATGGAGATTGCACCATGGAGAGCACTCATGTGGTCCTCCCATGTGGTGGCCTGCAGCACGGAGGCTGTGGGGTTACTGTCAGGATGGACCTGTCTCTGAAAAACATGACTAGGGCAGCTTTAGAAATAATTCAGACATGGTAGTATAACTTCACTGTCTTTAGAGGTAAATCCACTGGAGCACGTTGAAAATGTTTGCTAACTCTGGAACAGGCACATGTTACGTCTTGTATAGCTCATGGTCAATATGCAGGCAAGCACATTTGACATATTAGAGCACTGGAAAAATGCATGTCATTGAAGTCTTGTTGTGATTTTTGCTTGTAAATATCTTTCCACATTCAAAACATAATTAAAAGCTTAATTAATGATGACATATCCATCATTATGGACTAAAAAAATTTACCTGCAGCATTAGAAAGCAATTTTCCTTTCAAACAAGTAATGCTGTTACAGCTCTTTAAAAGGGGGGGGGGGGCAAGGGGGGGTGCACAATTTTCTTTAAAATGTATGTACTCATGAAATACCTTCAAAAGTATTCAAAATCCCGTGCTTGTCTGCAGCATTAGTTTCTCATTTCTACACCTAATGAATCCAAACAGCATAATGGAGCACGTCTGCTAGGTGAGACAGACAAGTGCACTAAGTCCATTTCTGTATTTCTGCAGGACTAATTAGTCTAATGTAGATTTGGGAATTCATTTTGCAATGATGTTGACTGTTTTCAGATCTTGCTGCTAATTGATTTCAAATAAGGTTTGTTGTTTTTATTTTCTTCTATGAATTATTGTCCTGATAGGATGCCTAGAAAGCCTTTGTATTTTAAAAGCCTGGAAATTTCTCACATTTGCAGATTTGAAATTACAGAACTAAAAAGGAATTGGGAAAGAAATTCCTCACTTTATAGTTTCCCCTGATTTGTGTGTGTGTGTGTGTGTGCTAGCAAAATATAGGAAAATAAATAAAATATTTAGTTTTTTCCCAAATTTGTTCTAGAGTAAAGGCATGTAGATTAGTTCAACCATTTGAATACCTCCTCTGAGCTTGGAACCACCAGAAGGTTTTGAATACTGACCTGTTATACCTACAGCACCAATCACTTCTTTGTTTTGGTTCAGTGCCATAAAGAGGGGGCTGAAACCTGCTGACTTGACCACAGTTCACATGAAGGCTGTTGTGCTTAGCACCCACCATTGTACCATCTTCAGTGAATTATCAGTGTGCTGGTGCCTTAATCAAACAACTTGTAAATTGTTCTGTTCTTTCTCTCTGTGGCTGAAGAGTCCAGCCTTGCTGTGATATATTCTTTCTGTTTCTAGTACACAAGCTTTTGGTCCAGCATATTCCCACTGATTAGAAACAGTTGTCAGAACAGTATTCACTAGGGGTTACAGTTTAATGCAGTATCACTACAGAGCATATAGATTCAATAAAATAAATAAATGAATGAATAAATAATAGCTCCCAGCTCCATACAAAAGAGTTGTCAGCATCACTGTACAGTGTCACATCAGCACAGAAAATCTTTTTTCCTGTCATACTATTTATCATAGTATCACCAAGAGTTCATAAAGATCAATTTAGAGATAATGGAAAGAATACAGGACACAACATGTTTCTGGATGACAATATTGATTCCAGGTGTTCTGAGAGAAAATGAATTCAGTCATATGTTCCAGCTGTAGCACTGCTTACCCTTTTTATAGATGCCTGTTGAAACAGTTCCTAATATTCTATGGACCCCAAACCAGAGATCAAAACTAATTACAAACATTAAACTAATTGTTTAAGAGCTTGCAGCAGCATGCAGATTAGAGACACTAGCAGCTGCACAGTGCCACCTGAATCTTTTCTCACGAATCTGGAGTTTATGAGACAAATGATACTCATCTGAGAATTAACAAATTCAACAGATATGGTCTTCAACTTTTCCCAGGATGTGGCAATTATACTCTTGGAATTTAGTTAAGTCTCAACCATGGTGTCTCCTCATTTTGTTAAACCTTCATATAACATCTGCCAGATGCAAAACAGTTCAGTTTATTTCAGTTGGCACATTAATCATACTACTGGTTTGTAGGACAGCTGAATTATTAATCACAAATACTGTCTTGTTAGTCTGCGGGTCTTCAGCCGCCTGATTCACATCTGTGGAAGTGAAAAAACCCCAACAATTTGCCAAGCAGTTCACTTGTGGCCAAATCTGAACTTATGACATGCTGGTAAACTATTATTTTTCACTAAATCACTGCCCCTTTGCCTTGTTTTTCCATCATGTACCATGTGTCATCTCCTGCTATGTGACTTTACCTTTGTTGCATGACTAACTGATATTACCAAGTGTGAGAGCATCCATACAGATGTTGAACAATGAATATTATCCATTGCAGATAAGTTCTTGGAAGAAACTGCATTTCCGGTGAGTAAAATAAACATTTCAAGGCTACCACATATGTTGTTTAAAAATTTCCATGTTACTTCCTAGTTTTCCAGAAAATTAACTAATCATTTGCAGAAGACCAAAGGTTTAATCACCTCTGATTATAACGACAGTGCAATGCAAGAAACATCTCCACATCTGGAATCAGGACTGTCACTATCAACTTCCCTGAATCAAACCCTGAATATGTAATAGGCAGGAAAGACCAAGGATGCCCTTGTACTGCCCACAGTGCCAATAAGGCAGAGCGCTCTTCTTTCAAGCCTCCTTTAGAATTACAATCATAAGTGAAAAGACGGATGTGTTAACCATAAAGCTCACCTGGATTTTTCAAAGTTAATCTGGTTTTGTGCTTAATAATTTTTTTCATCTACAGTTTACAGTCTTTCTTAAAAAGGAAGGATGATTTTGCTTAATACTCATAACAAAGGTGTGGTGATAAATCAGATTTTGTATGTGAATAAAAGAGACCTAGGATTCACATGAACAGTCAGTCTTTATGCTCCGATTTACTAATCCTGGCCTTGAAAACAGCAGTTGACAATGATATACCGGCTGGTGAATCTGAATTTCTGTGGTCTTCTGTATAGGATGAAAGTTAGTAGATTTGTTCTGCCATCATACAAAATGGTATTGAAAAGTAGTCTGGCAGAAGAGTTTTTTAGAGGTTTTTCTTGTGTATTTCTAGATTATTCAACTACTGATTCCCTTGTCAGACATAATTCTAATTTAAACTTGCTGTTTTAATGTTGCCATAAGATTATTTTGGAGCTACTTCAGAGCTCATTCAGTTGCTCTCTGAATATCGCAAATAAATTTCATTGCAGGGAAAAAACAAGCTAGTTTTAATCTATAAAACTCTGTAGTGTTGCTGTCCTGAATCTTTTTTCACTTTATATTAGACTTCATCTGACAAGATATTTCTATGTCTTTGTCCTATGCAGCTGAGCACTATCAGTATGCATCCTACTATCATGGGAGTGGAACTGCACACATTTCATGAAAATTTCCTCTCCTTGTATCAGATTTATATGTAGTTACGTGACTCAAAAATCATCAAGAGAGGTTTTGCAATGACATCAGCTAGCTCTTCGAGGATTCTGGGATGAATCCCACCAGGTCCCATAGATTTGTAGGGGTCCAGCTGGACCAGCAGTTCCAGCACAAGTCCAGGATCAGCTGGGAGTTGATCATTCTTGCAGTCATGGTTCTTCAGCTCAGGTTACTGACACCCTCTTGGGGCCATCATCCATGTTGAAGACAGAGACAAAGAAAGTATTAAACACTTCTGCCTTGTCTCTGTCCCAGTTGTGGGGTGACCATCCTCGTTGTGTAATGGGCCAATGATATTTGTATACTGCCTATTGCCATTAATGCATTTGAAAAAAACACTTTTTATTGTCCCCACATTTCTGGCCAGCTTCAACTCCAGTTGAACTTTGGCCACACAAATTTTCTCCTTGTAGTAGTAAGCAACATCTCTGAATTCTTTCCATGTCCCTTGGCCTTGTTTCCAGTAGGTATATACCTTCTTTTTTTTTTTTTTTTTTTGCCTTATTTCCAAGAGAGGGTTCCTGCTCAGCCAAGCCAACCTTCTGCCTTGCCTGCTTGACTTCAGGCATTTGAGAATTGCCTGGTTGTGTGCCCTTAGGAGGTGATGTTTGAAAAGTGACCAGCACTTACAGACCCCAGCATCTGCAAGAACATTTTCCCAGGGGACCTTACTTACTAATTCCCTGAGCTGCCTGAAGTCTGCTACCCTCATGTCCAGAGCTGAGGTTTTGCTGGCACTTTTCCTCCTGTTAACAGATTTTAAACTCGATCACCTTGTGGTCACTGTGTCCAAGAGGCCACCAATCTCCACTTTGTTCACAGGAACCACTCTGTTGACAAGCAGCAGATCAAGAAGAGTATCTTTCTGAGTTGGGTCCCTTAGCACCTGCTCCATAAAATCGTCATCCAGGTTTCTGAGGAATCTTCTGGCCTGGGTTGTACCACCTGTGTGATAATCCGAGTTAATTTCTGTCAAGTTGAAGTCTCCCATAAGGTCAAGTTACTCAAAGAATAATTAATCAATGTCATCATCCTGACTGGGAGGTCTATATTAGACTCCCACTATGACACCCCCGTTATTTGTTTGCCTCTTGATTCTTACCCAGAGACTCTCAGCTGTGACATTGCCAGCTGTGAGCTCCATACATTCTAACCCTTCTATTCCATCCAATGTCACCTCTCTGTCTCTTCTGCTCTGCCTGTCCCTCCTGAAGAACCTGTAACCCTCCAACAGGGCACTCCAGTCACAGGTCTTAACCCAAGAGGTTTCACTTATGCCAGTGATGTCAAATCTCTGTGACTGGGCCAAAGCTTTGAACTCCTCTGGTTTGTTCCTCAGGCTTCCTGCATTGGTGTAGAAACATTTCAGGTGTGGTACATTGCAGCCAACACTTCATGAGGCAGAATGACAGATACCATGAGTGCTCATTTTCTCAACTTTTGGCACACCATCCCATTGCTCATCACTGGTGAGCCTGGTTTTGTCCCCTTCCCCCTTCCAAGCTAGTTTAAAACTCCGTCAAAGAACCCCACTAGCTCCTGCCCTAAAACTCTTTTTCCTCTCTGAGGTAGGTGCATCCCATCAGGTGTCAGTAGAACAGGTACTGAGTAGACTATCCCATGGCCAAAAAACCCCAAATTTTTCCAGTTACACCAACCTTGGAGCCACTCATTGACCTGATGGATCTGCCTGTTTTTATCAATATTATTCCTTGCTACTGGAAGAATAAAGGAAGTCACTACCTGTGCTCCTGATCCCTCTACCAGTCATCCCAGGGTGATGAAGTCTCTTTTGATTGCCCTCAGACTTTCCTTTCTTATTTTGCTGCTGCCTTTTGGGAGTCAGGAACTCAAGTAACCCAAATAAAAGATACAACAATGTAAATACGAGTCATCCCTCAGATTTTCCCCTGATTAAACTATGAAAATATGGAGAAAACAGAAATGCTAGCTGACAGAGAAAAGTGTACTGTAGCCACTAGCCTCTCAACCAGAACAGTTCAAGTTGATGGGATTGACAACAGCAGTGCCTTGACTTCTTTTATAATTTAGGAAGACAGCTACAAGTACCAGCACAGAAAGTCTGGTAAGCGCAGTGTTCATAAAATGTGTAGAGAGCACACTCTGTCCTGTTTGTACCTGCCAAGAACCTTATCAGCCAAGTTCCACAATTTTTCAGCTAAATAATGCAACATGCAGGGCTGAGAGCAGGGCATGGCTGCATCAACATCCTCCACAGCTTTATCTATTTAAAGGCTAAGCCTGGAGTTTAAAGCAACTGCTTTGCCTTTCTACAGCTGGTGGAAAAGATGACACCCCAAAAGAGCACTTAATTCTGCTTACTTTAGACATACTCGCACGAGCTGAATTGTCCTCCAGAGGTTAGTCTCCCTCCATTGGCCACAGAAAGACTTTCAGTAACTACTTTACACAGAATGTCTAACTTTTAAATTGCTGAGGTTAGTGAGCTGAATCCCATTTAAATTCTGCAACTTCAGAAAGGTGGGGAGCAGGCTTGAATGATCATTTGGTCATTATTTTGCCAGTGCTGTGCTGAGCAGATGTTTCTGTTGAGCTGTCCACAATGACTGCAGAACTTCTCCCCACTGCTTGCTGGTAATTTAAAAGTCAGTCATGTGTGAGTAGTTTAGATTGTTCCTCCCAAAAGCCCATCACATTTATACTGAAATTTATCTGTTTAAACTAATACACATGAGCCTTGCTTTCTCCAAATGATTGTGGAAACAGTATAATGTAACAATATGAGTCTAACCCATGACGCTTTTAAAAAACTTATGTGTGCTAGCATATATGGAAAAATTTCTTGACTCAGATTTTCACTGTATATGCAAGGAATAACAGAAATGTAGATTCAGATAATGAAATTGATAGATTCACAATTAAATACCTAGCAGTCTACCTCAGGAATTCTGAAGAATGACATTTCCTATCATTTAACAGTATTACTTCTAAGTATGTAAACACACCTTTTGTTCATTATCAGACCACAAATAAATATTATCAAGAGACCTGAAACTGGGGCCAGATGGAGCACAAGCCCAAAAGGCAGTTTTGAAATTAATTAATTAACATTCAAATTAAAATAGCTACAATTCTGATCACATACAAATATTGGGTTGTCAGATCTAAGCTTTGTTTGGAAATACAGCATTTGCCCATATTGATGGATGGAAGAATCAGAGTAACTATTGACTTGAAAGCTCAGGGTCCGTTAAACACATCATGCTGGATTCCACCCCTTGTTCACTGACACGTGAGTGACATTTGGTTAATGGTTTGGTCTTGATAATATATTTAGTGTAATCTCTTCCACAATGTGATTAACTGTACTGGAAATGCAGATGAAAATGTGTATTCAGTGTTTTGCAAGGAGTCACAGATGGGGAGCATTACCCTCAATCTAGACACAGAAAGAGATAATCCATACTCAGCAGCAGACTACCAAGTCTTCTTATACTATATGCAATGACCATACATAACAGATTTCAGAATAAAAACTAATTGTCTCATCATGCAACCCCGAGACAATAACAACCCCTAATAACTAGGGAAGAGGAGCAACAACTCATTATACAATGCTCAGTAGGAAGCATTGGAGGATATAATTACCAAGAGTTCTCACTTAAGTTCAGTCAGTAATAGAGGTCAGACATGTAGGAGTAACACAATTTTGCAAAAATATGTGTATGCCTAAATACTTACATCCACACAGACATACACATTCTGAATGGCATAACTGAAATCAATTGGCCTACTCGTAGGGTCTATTACTTGGTTTCTCTGAAATGGTCTTATAGCAAGATTGGTCTGACAGTAGTCATCAAATGACTTTACATTCATTACAATGATGTAAAAAGGCCTCAGTTGGCCTAAGAAAAAGGCCCAGGCTGCACTCAGTTAAATACATACATAAATCTTTGTACAATCAGAGTTTAAGGGCATTATGCACAAGGTGGTGCTTTCAGATGCAGTCATTTGATATAAGCAGTTAGCATAATTCTTGTTATGAAAGAAATATGTATAAGGCGTGAAATGTATATTCAAGAGAAATTATTCTAGGATAAAAAAAGGCTCATTACTTTCTGTTTATAGTTCTCCTGCACTCTTACCTAGTTCACTCTTTGGTAAGTACATGTTTAGATATATTCTGTGGCAAGGAAAATAAAAGTACATTATTCTTTTTGCTTTAAATTACCAATCCTTAATTTCATAGACTGGGAAAACTTTATCTTCCCTCACTCTCCCTCCAGGAAGACACATCTTAGCAGAAAAATGGAAGCCAAATCTGGTTGCCATTGAATTTCTTATGAATTTTCCATTCACATATCTCAGCAGAGAACTGCTGATGAGAAATGAGGCTGTCCATTCTCATCTCCACACCACTGTATAGGGAGGACAGGACCTGTGCTCTGCAGCCACAGCTGTACTCTACACAGTCCTCTCCCATGTCCACACTGTGACAGCACCTACCTGTTCATAGGCCATTTACCACATTCAAAAATATTTATTTCTTCTATATATGTTTACCCTCTCTTGTGGAAATATTGCTATGATGGTCTGCCATTCATGACTGGAGTTTTGGAAAACAGTCGCATCTCCTCCCATATGGAGAGCACACATGAATTCATGCATCTGCCAAAGGCATAGATTGAATCTGCTTGTCTTCTATCAGTTACCACTCATTAATCATGAACAGACTGGCCTCAATTTGCCCTCTTAGACAGTGGTTTAAGCTGATGGCATTTTCTCAGTCTCCTCACCATTTTCTTATAAAAACAACCAGACAGGGCATAATTGACAGTGCTATACCTATACTGATAGACCTGAAGTAATGCAGCAGCCCTTTCCAGGCTGGGCAGGGTTAGAGTGGCATTGAGGGAAAACCATTACTTGTGTGTTTACATACTTATCATTAAAAGAGTTTTCTATACTGAAAGGGGAATAAATTACAGAATAAGCATATTTATGTGACCATCCTCGTCAGGTTATATTAGTAAAAATACCAGTATGTCAGAATATAGGGAAATAAATCTTGCAGGGTTTGGTAGTTCAATAATACATTGATATAATTGTATGTTATATATGCCATAGCTGTCACAATTATAAAAAACATGCATCAGCTTAAAGCACTTCTGTTGAAGATCATATTTCACTTCACAAGAGGACCAGTTAAGCATATGCACGTGGCCAGTCAGCGCAGCCTATGAGAGCTGGCCACTGAGTACACTAAGGGAGATATATTGTTAAAAACTCTCAACAGCATACCTCTTTCATTAAAATTACATGGGAACTGCCAATAGCAGCTTTTTGTCTCTGTTCCAGTTACAAAGAAACTTTGCCAGTGTACTTTGTAGCTAACCAGCATGAGAGTTTCCAGTTTTTAGATTATCAGAATCAACATCTCCAAGTAGTGGATAGTATTGCCAGTGGATGAAAGTTCAGATGCTTAGTGGTGACTGTTTAAATACATTATTTATTAATTTTGCTCACAGTGGTGGAGTTATATTTGTCAGGCCAGCACAAAGTACTCTTCCGCATTTTATCGCCTTAAGTGGGTATTTTCAAGGGAGTTCAAGTCCATGGTAACAGCAATGCCCAACTCAAAAGGACACCTGAGCTACAGTGAGAAGAGATGAGATCCGTGAGTACAAATGGCCAAATTTAAACAATGGACTTACATCTTTAGACTCTAGAAAACTAGCATGGATCATATTCAGTGCATCTATCCAATCTATCACAAGTAATGTTACACAAAGACAAATGAGGGACTGGAGTATCTGACATAAGAGAAGAGGCTGACAGAGCTGAGACTGTTCAGTCTGGAGGATCTTGCCAGTGTGCATAAATACCTGATGGAGAAGAGCAAAGAAGACAGGGTCAAGTTCTTCTCAGTGGTGCACAATGACCTCTCATTGCCTCTCAAGAGTGTAAGGGTGAACAAACACTGGACCAGGTTGATCAGGGATGTTGTCATGTCTCTGTCTGTGGAGATGCTCAAAACTCCATCCACAGTCCTGGGCAACCTGCTTAAGATGACTCTGCTTTGAGGAAGGAGGTGGACTAAATGATCTCCAGAGGTGCCTGCCAGCCTTGGCCATTGAGTGATTTTGTGAGTCCACATGGAGTCCATATGCTTCAAAGTGAGAGTTATTTTGTCTCTAGGGCCTGGAACACTGCTACCCTTTCTTTCCTTTCAGTTATCTTCTCCTACTTTGGACCTTCATATCAGTGCTGCTGTTTGTCCAGACTGTGGTTATTTCCCTCTGCTCTCCTACTGACTTCAAAGAGAATTAGACCATGCTCAAAAGGACATAATGCTAAGGTGTCAAGAATGGCCCACTGTTTTCACTGAGGAAATCAGTGCAAATGAGATACTTATCCCACTTGGGAATTTTCGTGAATTTAGCTATGTTCCTAAAAGCTTTTTTAAACACTTTCAATCCATATATATATCTGACCATGGTAGTTTCCTTACTCAAATCAGATTCTTCTGTGGTTAAAAATTTATCCCCTTTGTGGATCTGCAGCTTCAGTCATAGCACTTATTCCAATTGCTACTTTCTCATTTTCTATATTATCTGTTGTGGTCAAAGTTATCTTTTTAAAGACAAGTGTTTTACAACCCCCTGTTAATTCTGTTACACTGACTCTTGTTTTTTCTCTTTACTTCCTCTTCCTCCCTCATCTAGATTTTCTTAAAGTTTCTATGTCAAAGAATTTCTTCAATAACAACAAGACCCCTTTAAGCATGAAAAACAGATCAACCTGGAAGCCTACAGAACTTCTGCTTGGAGTTCAGCAGTAAAAGCTGAAGTTGTAATATTGCAAAGTTGACTTTGCTTCTGACAGGAAGCAGTTCAAAGTTTTGAAGATCTTTGTATGAGCTGATTACATGCCAAGTAATTGTGAAAAAATTAACACTGGAACACCTGAATAAGAAGATACCGTATGGACTCATAAATACATTTAATAACACAAGAGATTGAGCATATAATTACAGACATACATATACATAATATGAATCTACATATATACTTAATTCATATATAAAAACACAAATACATTTGTACATAAATACATGTCTATGAATATATACACACATACTTGGCTCAGTTCTAATCATATTCTTTGATTGTGGTAAATGTGGCCATTATTCCCTTTTAATGGAAACACCTCCGCATGACTGATTAGAAGGCAATACTGGATGCTGCCAGATTTCACTTTACTATACTGCAGGTGTTAATGCACTGAGAAGTGATACACTTCGGTGATTAAATCTGCCCTCAGGAAAAAGCGAAGTGTTTGTTTTTCATTAGCATTTATTTTCGATGGGATCCCACACTCCAGTCTCAGGAACAAATGAGGCATTTTCATTCATCACTGTGGATGCAGTGTATTTGTGGAATAGGCTTTTAAGAAATACAGATTAAGCAAAAGCTATGAAAAAACACGCAGACAGGGGAAAAAAATCCCAAAAAACTGAGAAGAGTGCCACTCCTTTTTGGCAGAGCATTGTCCTGTAAAACCACACTATGCAGGGCTTGAAGTCAACCACTCTGACTGCACTTGACTGACAGCAACTATGAAGCCCCGCAGCTGAATGTCTGTGAGGTTTTAGCAATTTATCTGAAACCAAATACTGCTTTCAAGTGATTTTTGGTGGCCCATGGCTTCCATCACAGATTCACTCCACTGATTTATTTTCTACCCTTGGCAGAGAGGGCATTTTTTGTGAGACAAACCTGACCAGCTCCTTTAGCTCTGAGGGTCTTTTTCCAAACCACATTGTAAGGATACAGTGGTGAATTTTTTATGGCCAAGCATCATTTCAGACATAATAAAATCAGGCTGCAAAGCCGTTAATCCATCCACTGTCATGAGTAATGTGTTTGCTTAATTATGTTCCAGACAAATAAAGATCTCAGTAGGCTCAGTTCTCATTCTGTCCCTCTCACCCTGCACCCCCCTCTCCTTTGTTAATGCTGGAAAAGCCCTTAAATTTGGTTAGGTATCTCCTTCAAAGGGTCACTTACCGTAAAATTCAGCAGGTTTCATCCTGGAGAACGTATCACTCAGACTACTAAGGAAAAATCGAGCATGGAATCAAAGATGTTGGGACTCATGAAATAAAATTCTCAGGGAAATTGTAAAGTTTCAGTATATCCCTTACTTCTCATCAGAAACTTCCAGGAGAATATTAAGTTTAAAAATAAATACCGACAAAGTATTACTGAAGCATTTATTTTCCAGGAAAAGGTAGTCTTAACTATACAGTACATAATATATTTTGGCATATTGAAGAGGGTGATATATTAATATAACTGAGAAGTCTTAACAAGGGAATCAGAAGTAAAAATAAATTTTTTTTATGTCATCAGAACAAGTCCTTGGAAAGATTTACTCCAGAGGATTTCATTAGAGCTGATTTATTCATAAAAATGTTTCAATTTCAATGAAATTGTGTTTTCCAATAGAAAGACTTTTCCTCATTTTTTATTCCCTTTTCTCCAGTATTTTGTTGAACCTGAAAGCATAATGCTCAGTCTTTTCTTTCTGGAGGGAAATGCTGAAGTTCCAGACACATTTAACTTGGTTAAACTTAGAGATACTTATAATATATCTTAGCATATTGTGTACATTCCTTGTCAGAAAGCTATTGAAATGATTTTTTTTTTTAAATTATTACTGAAGAATTTTTACTTAATAAAACTCCACTCAGTAACTTTAGGCACTACATTTCCTGTCTCAATTTTATGTAAGTTTTGCACAGGTAATTTCCGAATTCCTTTTAAAACTTCACATATGCGGAGTCCAAGCTACTATTTCCTCTGCCTGACATTGATATACATTCTCAGATGGAAAACTATTGCTGGGCTGCTCAATGTCTCCTTTCTTCACATGCCCTTGAAGTATTGATAATACGCCCTGAAGGGGTCAGACCTTGTTTCTGTGCAATACTTCCTTCTATGAAACTGTCATAAAACTATTTTTTTTTTTACTCTATTATCTCATTGGTAATCTCCTGGACTGGCTGTTCATTTTTTCATGTGTGAATTTCATATCATTTCCTTTCAGTAGACCCAGTTCAACTCTCATGCAAGGGCCGGTCCATGGCACACAGGTGAGGGAGGAGAAGCCAGTTGAAGAAGATGTCGATTGGTTTGCCTCCCTCAGCTGCTTGTTGCCATCACCACTGCATGGTTTGTTTTTCCACAGGCTCCACAGTGTCTGTGGGGGTCACTGAAATGAACGGTTATTTTGTAGAAGGTTCTTCTTTTAACCATTTCTTTGACATGCAGTATGGACCCATAAACTACTCCTTTCATAGCACTGAGGGGGTGAGGGAGAGGAATCCGCGGTGGGAGGGTTGAGAGATGAACAAAGCTTCACAAGCCAACTTTGCTGCTGGAACTGGATTGTCCCTGAAATATGGCTTCAGACAACTCTGCTAATATTATGGTAACTGATGGTTTGGAAGAATGAGTGCTATATGTCAGTTACTTAATTTTTATTTTTGTGCTTGGCAAGTGTTGAGTAAAATGATACAGGGTAAACAAATCAACAAACCTTGAAATCTTTGCCCAGACCTGACTAAAATCAAACATTTGTTGGTACAAATCAAGGGGATCTGATGAACTTTTGGAGGAAGTAGAACGGTCTAGTGAAAGGGAGGAGGGCAGTGATATCAGAAATAGGTGACTAAGGGAAACATCAGAGCCCCCTTGAAGCCAAGCTGCTCCCTGTTAGCTGCAAGAGGACAGAGACATCACACTGGGTTCTGTTCCTTGCTCTGAAACAGAAGTTAATTATGCTGGCTTCTATGTCTTCATTTACAACTTCCCAAAATAATTCCCTACATGCTTTCAGAAATTTAAAAAGAGAATAAGTGTGTGGCTACAATTCCTCAGTGACCCCAGAGAGCTTCATAAAACAGCTGAGGTGACTGGGTTTTTGCTGCCTTTTGTGCTCATCAAGGCTCAGACTAATGCATTTGTGAAGTGCCTGTCTGCTTTTGTCAGACAAAAAGTATTTTACCCAATACATTATGACTCTGGGTTGGACTTTTTTATAGATAAAAAATTAATTAATAACTGGACCAAGACTTCATAGTTGCTTAAGGACAAGTCATCATGTATTGTATAGAAAGAAAGTAATGTGACTTTCCAAAGAGAAAGGGAAAAAATAAGTGGAGACTGAAGCTAGGCAAAATCAAAGTAGAAATCAGGTACAAATGATTAACAAGTGAATACATCAAATATCTTATATTGTGAATTTGACCACTCCCAGCCTCCCCAGGTCTTCATTTAGGAAACATTTGCAAATAGAAAACTACGAAAAAGTGATTTGGATTCATTAGNTCACAAAGCTAATTTTGTGACAAAATATTCTGAAATGACATGCCAGAATCTGTTTGACAGTCAGCTCTGCTGCTATGTGACTTACAAATACGCTATCAGCATTCTAGCACTGCATCCTAGCACTTACCTTAATGCAAAATTAGCCCTGCATAAAAGATGTACACACATGTCTTTTTGTGATATAGCAACACTGAGTTAAAAACTGGAATTCACAATAATCCAATAAAAATGAGGGCTGTAAATTAACTAGGCATAATGTAGTCTTTGCAATTCTCCAGAGTCCTTGAGTAAATACAAAAATAAATGAGGAAGAAATGTAAGTGAAAAGAAGCAGCCTTTTCTTGAGATGGTCTGCTTATCTAATTGAAAATTTGGCTGCCATTAGTTTGCAGGTGCATTGAACACACAGTGTGAAAGGTCAATAAATTCATCTAATACATGGGGAAAAATGCCATACTGCAGAAGTTGATGGACACCATGAATTTTAGAGGTACATATTCTGGTTGTTTACCCATTTCAAAGCCCTTTCTAACACTTCAGGGATACAACTACACCACATTGATTGACAATGACCTAATCAATTCAGGTTCCAAATTAGAAGCTATAGGAGAAAATTTATTTGTTTTTATATCCCTTTCACATAGCTGGTAGAAAACAAGAAGAGAAAGTACACATTTCAGTCTACAACACTAATAGGCTGTGCCAAGGGTATTTTAATGACTTGGAAAATGTTACCAGTGTACAAGAAGAGACAAATTAAAAAGAAGCCTTACAAAACCTACCTGAATCATGTCAACATTTCACACTAATCCCATGTCGGTTTATGTAACAATTAACAATAATTGTATTTTGGACTATTTTGCGCTTAGCCTCAGAGGAATTCTCTGCTGATTTCTACAATACAAAATGTATTTATTTAGATGGTGAGTCTTCTGGGAGGAAAGACTGTATGCAATCACATGTCTTTCACTGGGCCTGACACAGTGGATTTTGTCTTAATAGTGTTGTAATACAAACAAGTAACATATTTTAGAGCCAGAAGGTGCACTGTAATCACCCACTTTGATCTGCAAAACAAAATGGCCAGGGTTTAGAAGGATCCAAGTCCTGCTTGCTTAGGAAGTAAATGTGAACCAAACAGTGTAAGGACTTTAATAGTTTCCTACATAATGATTTACCACTAACAAGCAGAATATGAATCCTTTTTCACTCATTCCACAATATCAAGCAACTTTCTAATAATAAAAAATAATGAATAATATCAGAAGCAAGTGAAATATATTTGATTTTCTTTCATTCCATTCTTTTCAGAAACTCAGGAGTGGTTTTGTATGCAATTTGGTGATTATATTAAACTACATTTCCAATAGGATTTAGATTAAAACTATGCATCTAGATGTAAGATGAGAGTCATTATTTGATGGGTCTGATGAGAAAATGAAAGACAGCTAAGCTCAGGGATTCAGGAATCCAAGGTCTTTTGGCTTGGCCAAGGTCTTGCTCTATATTGTAAACTAAATTTTTAGACAACCTTTTGTTTCCATTATCTGTACACAGTGTTGATCTGTTTGATTTTATTACTTCCATCATTTAATTCCCTAAGGATCACAGCTTTAGATTAGCAAGTAGTCCTGAAATTACAAAAGCACAGGGTTTTCAGCAGAGCAGCATCTGCCTTGCGGCTTTCATTGGAGTTAGTCTTTAGCCATCTGAAGAGTAAGAAATGCCTCATTAAAAAAACCCAAAAGAACAAGAAAAGAAATGGCCAACTCAATGTCTTTATCATCTTTTCCCTGTTACATCTTCCATATGAAAATGTTTCACTAGACCCTGATTCTTAAGCCATATTAATCAGTTCAACTTTGCTGACACTAAAGAAAGAACCTGGACTTTTCAGCAGTTGGGAATCAAGCCCAGGCCCTCTATATTTCAGAGGCCACATTTACAGGTGCAAGTGGTACCGTTCATGGATCTCAACCCACAGAGTGAACACCAATACAGAGGAACCAATGCCCATACTATTTGTGATACAGGAGTTTGACTTTGGGTCAGTTTTTCCCATAAACTGAATACCCAGTGGCAGCTGCCATAGAGTAGGGGGTGCTGCTGGAGGGCTGGTGGTCATCAGAGTGCTGGGTTCTGCTGGTTTAGTTTAATTCTAAATGATTCTAGTTTTCCAGGACTACACCAATATGCAGACCAAAGCATATTTAGGTGAGATGATTGGGATATCTGTTGCAAAAACACAATTCTGATATGAACAAACATGAATTAATGGCATGAATCAACACAGCAGATCTAGAGTGTTATCTTCGAGTATATAAATTGACCTTAATTTTGAGATATGCCCCTTCAGGACAGCACCAGCTATGTATGCTATTCTAATCGTGAATGTTCTTCAGAAGGCCCTTTTGGCCTGCAGACATAGAAACATAATCTGCTTTCCATGTTCTGAGCATTTGTTTTAGCAATTATTTGCTCATTTATGAAACTCTAATTTTCATATTTTCCAAGTATATGAAACATGAAATACAACAATGATTTTTATCTCACTAGGAGTGCAAGGATTAGTTTTGGGTTCAGACTTGGGGTACCTACTTAGATGCCTAGAATTAGGTTGCGAGAATACCACCAATACCCTTAACAACAATAGTGTCCTCCTAGTAAATACTGTTTCACTACGCTAACATCCTATCATAAGCAGAATAGATGCCTTTAGAGTGTTATTGCATTCATCAAGTATGCTTTAAGTTCCTTTAAGCTTTAAATTAAGTATATAACAAAGGCATACCGCCTTGCCAAAAACAAATTTCCAAAATAAGTGGACTTACTAATCAACATTTAGCCAATCAACCTTTTCAAGCATTACATTTTTATTCCTAACCTTGAAAAGCCAGAAAAGAAAGAGGAAAATCCAAACAGTGAGGGATAAACAAGACATTTTGACGAAGCAGATGTTTATGTACTTATAAAATATTCTGTATATATATTAAAAAAAGGCCTTTCTAAGGCTTCAATGTAGACTTGGCCAAAGAATGACTATTGGTTTTATTTCTATTTCTGCAGCATCTGGCAGGTGTCACTGTTGTGTTAAAAAGAACACAACTCTAAAACACTTTTGCTTTGCTGAGCATGTTTGATCCAGTAGGTAGGGGAATTCACTGCTAAGAATCACACAGCTTATGCAGATCTGTCCTAACAAAGCTTAGCTTCATGGTTCAAAATGCAAAATGCAAGGCTGAGAAAATATACCATGGACAAAGGACAGAAATTCAAAACAACATCTTGAAACCAAGAAAATAATTTCGTAAGGACACGGGAGGTATGGGTTTTAATGTATATATTTAGCAGAGGAATCTTCATTAAAGAAATGTCTTTAAACGTCTCAGGAGAAGTTGAAAGTACCGATACTTCTGAAAAACACTTACATAAACCTCAGAGTGACATGTAGTATTACCTACTGTTTTGACTGCAAGTCCATTGAAGCACAACAGGAACACTTGTAAAGACTTTGTATGAAATATCACGGAAAAAAAAGGCAGACAAAGCTTGTAGCACCTAGGTATATAGGGTGATCAGGAGAAAGAGCATGACAATCCCCTTTTAGGTGAGGAACAGAAAAAAAGGACAGTGTCCTGATAGGGACACAGATACCTGACTGAATTGTTTTATTTTAGTTGTGAACATAGGCAGGAAATGTACTGGTGATAGATAATTTTTAAATGTAAGCAGCTTCCATTTTCAATTCTTTCTTCTTAGCAAGCAGGTCTGAGACACATTCTGATGCTTCTCACAGCAGGTAAAAAGGGCAAGCAGGAGTATGTCATTATTCACCACAACAGAGGCATGGAGGTGCTGGTGGGAAGGATCTCTATACTAAGAGCAGAGATAGAACTCTGGATTTTTAAATATTTTTAAAGTTCCTGAGACTGCGGAACTGGCAAGCCAGACACCTAGAAGGAGAAACTGCCTCAGGCTAACGTCAACTAGGGGGCTGCTTCTAGAGACAGCTACCTAGCAGGGAACTTCACAGAGCTAGGGTAGGAAACCTTGAGTGCAGGGCAAAGTCTGACCCTCATTCTCACGCACACAACCACCTCTCCCTCACTCCTATCCATGTAAATTCCAGAATCAGCTCTGGGTATGGGCACTTCCCTGCATTTGGAGACCTTCACAATTCTAAAAGAGCAGGTCTTGGCAAGCTCAGGGACATCCAGGTTTTGGCACCAGTTATGATGTTTAGTTTGAAGGTTACGATTTTGTCCTGTAGCCCCTTTGTTTAAGGCACTCAAAGTCTTTATTAGACTTGGACCTAAGTGTCTTGCCCAAGGTTGTGGAGCAGCAGTTTATATGAAAGCCAGATCTTCTCGAAACTACTCACAACATAGGATGTGGTGATGGATATGCTGGAAGGAGTCCATAAAACTGCAGAGACCTGTGATGAACCACCTTGTTTGCTCTCCAGATTGCACCATGCTAATACTGATTCCTGCTTGTACGGGAATGAGAAAGATTTTTATCCAAACCAGTGTATACATTTTGTACTCACGCAGATCAGGAACCACAGCACAGAATCATGGAATACGCCAATCTGGAAGGGACCCACAAGGATCATTGAGTCCAGCTCCTGACCCTGCACACAACCATCTCCAAGAGAAAAAACATATGCCTGAGGGTATCATCCAAATGTTTCTTGAGCTCTGTCAGGCTTGGAGCTGTGACCACTGACCTGGGCAGCCTGTTCCAGTGCCCAACCAACCTCTGGGGGAAGAACCTTTTTCTAGTATCCAACCTAAACTTCCCCTGACACAACCTCAGGCCATTCCCTTGGGTCTTGTCAGTGGTCAGCACAGAGAAGAGGTCAGTGCCTGTCCCTCCTCTTCCCCTCACAAGGAAGTTGTAACTGCAATGAGGTCTCCCCTCAGTCTCCTCTTCTCCAGGGTGAACACATCAAGTGACCTCAGCCGCTCCTCATACGGCCTCCCCTCAAGGCCCTTCACTATCTTCACTGTCTTGCTTTGGATACTCTCTAACAGTTCCTATCTTTCTTATATTGCAGTGCCCAAAACTGCACACAATATTCAGGGTGAGGCCACCCCAGCGCAGAGCAGAGCAGGACAATTCCCTCCCTCAACCGGCTGGTGATGCTTTGCCTGATGCCCCCCAGGACACGGTTGGCCCTCCTGGCTGCCAGGGCACTGCTGACTCAGATTCAACTTGCCATTGACCAGGACCCCCAGGTCCCTTTCCCTGGCACTGCTTTCCATCATCTTATTCCCCAGTCTGTCTGTACATCCAGGGTTGCCCCATCCCAGGTGCAGAATCCGGCACTTCCCTTTGTTGAACTTCCTATGGTTGGTGATTGCCCAGTCCTCTAATTTGTTGAGGTCTCTCTGCAGGCCTCCCTGACTTTGAGGGAGTCAACAGCTCCTCCCAGTTTTGTATCATCTGCAAAATTGCTCAGTATCCTTTCCAGTCCTGTGTCCAAGCCATTTTGGAAGATGCTGAAGAGCACATGGCCCAGGATGGAGCCCTGTGGAACCCCACTAGTGACAGGTCACCAGTCTGATGTCAACCCATTCACCATTACCCTCTGTGTTTGACCAGTGACCCAATTACTCACCCACCACATGATGAGTTTATCCAGCTGTGCTGGATGTTTTGTCCAGAAGGATTCTATGAGGGACAGTGTTGAAAGCTTTACTGAAATCCAAAAAGATGGCATCAGCTGGCTTCTGTTGATCAACTGGGTGGGTTACCTTGTCATGAAAGGAATTCAGGTTTGATAAGCAGGGCTTTCCTCTCATGAAGCCACGCTGGCTGTGACCAATGACTGCCTTGTCTTTCAGGTGTTTTCCGATATTTGCCAGAATAATCTTCCCCAGAACTTCACCAGGCACTGAAGTGAGACTGACAGGCCTGTAATTTCTGGGGTCCTCCTTCTTGCCCTTCTTGACAATCGGGACAACATTCACCAGCTTTCAGACAGTTTGGACCATTCTGGATTCCCAAGACCACTCAAAAATAATTGACAGAGGTTTTGTGATAACATCAGCCAGGTCTTTGAGGATTCTGGGATAAATCCCAACAGACCCGGTAGATTTGTGGGGATCCAGCTGGAGTCCAGTCTGCATATATTTACATTATGCAGTAGGACAATTTGCTGGATTTTGAGCATAAGACTGTGAGATAAGCCACTAGCAGCTTTACTGAGGAAGAATTTTGCCTTACAGATTAATGCAAGTAGCAGACCAGTTCGAAACACCAGTGGGTGGATTGTGTGAACGAGCATTTTAGTGCAGCTTGTTCAGGCTTGTGTTGGTATTTGGTGCTGAATAGAGCTTTCAGTGATAACTGTGGGAAACTTCAAATAACAGCTTTAAGAATTTTCCTGACAATGAACCTAAAGAAAATACCCTGGAATTACAAGATATTTTCCTTTCAAAATAATCACACATTAATCATATAATGAGTAATGTCACTCCTTCACTTAAAAAATCAATTTCTGTATTTCTAACAGTTGAATCTGAGCTCAAATCACAGGTGACAAACGCTGTTTGCAGTTATCCTTTTTCTTTGCTTTTCAGTTAGAAGCCTTTTATTTCAACGTTTTTGGAATGAATAAGACAAAAATATATATGCGCTCAGAAAATGTATCTGTGTTGCCTGTCACTCAGACCAGAAGGAAAAAAGAAAGAAAACTTTTTTGAAGAAAAAAGCCAACAATTCCAATTCAAAATGATAAAATATTTCTTACAAGCCTGGGATTCATTTAATTCAATGATCACATGCAGTGTGAGCACTTACCTTGGCATAAGTTATCTTAGGTCTCTTTTCCAATAAATTGAGTGACCTAAATACTTTTATGGTGTAGATCTCCAACCCATTTAAGATATCTACTTTAGGAAAAAATTAATTTGCAATTTTTTCTTTCTATTCATCATCAAATGATGTCATACAAGCAGGCAACTACCTTTAGTCTGATTAATTTTATCTTAATAGACTCCAAAAACCAAGCTCCATTGAATATAAGCAACAGTAGGGGTTTTGAAGAAATTTATCTGAAGGCTCTTTAGTTGTTTTGTTTGTTTCGTTGTTGTTGTTGTTGGATTCCTTGCCTTCCTATGAGGCACTACACTTGTACTACAGCTAGCTAAATGCACTGGAAGATCTTCAGTGGTTGTTCTGCTAAACCACAAGCAGTGGACGTAGGAATATTTTTGCCACTGGTCAGACTGGCTTACCTTTTGGAATTTTTTGCTCTTTGTTGATGTAGGGAACTAGCTTCTCTTTCTAGGCGCTCATCTGAACACTTTCATTTGAGCTCCCTTGTTCTTACAAGTGTCCAGATTTTCACCTCTGCTCTCCTCCTATCCCTCCCTTTTCCTGCAATGTGTTACAGTTAGGGCTGAGTTTGCTCTTGTTTAGATGATATTCTGGACTCTTGGAAGTGCAGTGTAGTGATGAGGTGGTGTGATAAAGACGTGGATCCTCCTAAATTAGGCTTTTTTCATCAAATGTGGCACACATTTGTTTACACAGAGAACTGCATTTGAGGGCTCAGACGGTGTTCTTGAGCCCTCTGTTCCCAATATTTCCACAAAAATATGCAACAGTCAGATCTTGACACAAAAATTCACTCAGCTGCAAACTCAGAAGTAGTTAGGCTGCCATCAATGGCATAAATTAGAATAAGGTACATGTTTGTCAAGGACACATGAAAGTCAAGAAAGTATAAAATGAGGTTTTTCATAAGGGAGACATATAACTATAGCTATTCTATATATTTTGATTTATTTGCCAGAAAGATTATATTTGTGCTCATATTTTTTTCTTGGAATATTTCCTAGGTCCCTGCAGAATTAAAAGCAAATACAAGAAACCTAGTGAATTCACTACATTTTATGCTAAAGCTATGGAGCCCCAAAGAGATTTTATTTTTAATACCATCTGGATAAAGCCAATTTCACTGTAAATTTCCATTGACTCAGAATGGTGACATCTGTTTTACCTGCTCATTAATACCTTTGTGTGATGAGTATGAATAGAGAGCATAAAAATGAAGGAAGGTCATGAATAACAGGATAGAAAACAAATCGGAGCATTGCTCAATGTTAAAGATTTATTGTGAGATCCTCATGTTAGTCCAGCCTCTTCACATCATATAAAAGGGATGAAGCAGCAGAAGGTGTTATGTAAATTGCTAAAATTCTTTTTTCACAGAACGATAATTCTTTTGGCTTAAGTGTCAGAGAAAGCAGTCCGAAGTTTTCATACTGGAGCAGTTCTCTCAGGCCCTGGAAATGGCAGGTGTAGGTACAGCATGGGTAGTGATGCAGAACTGATACCTTGTTACATTGGGCAGCATGAGGTAAAGAAGGACATTTTTAGGTCTGGAAAATCTTTTAAATTATCCCTAGGGACTCTTAAGTTGCCTAAAATGTGGACAAAAACTTTCAAGGCAATTTAATTGAGGTAAAGCAGAGAGGAGTTCTTTACTGAAAAGCTTTTCAAGTTCCAAAAGTATAACGACGCACACGCAGCATAGAGGTGATTCCTATTTTTATAACACGACTTCATTATCATAACTAAAGATTACATCCAACCCAGAAACTATCCACCCTTGTACCACCTTGGTGCCACCCCCAGAACCTCCCTCGGGTCTGCCCCTTGGCACGCCTTTCTAGAATTGAGTTGGGGGTCTCAGGACCCCTTACTTCTTCACCATTGTCTTCTTCACGTCACATTCACCTGGTTGGAGGTTTTCCAGACTTCATGGGTCTTCTATCTTTTTTTGACTACAATGTGTATTGTTATTCCAGTCCTGGTACATGAGGCCTAATTAAAATGTTCTCGTCACGATCTTATTCTTAGCTCAGATGCTCAGGAATGCAGTACAGAGGTAGAAACTGCTAGTTGCTACTTCAAATATGAGAAGCTATACAGCTACATAAAGTATACAAAAATACAAAATATATATACATATCTACAAATATATATATACAAATATACGCAAACACAGAAAGTCTTAAGGCATCACTTATGTTTAAAAACTGTTCATAGCCATTGAGTGTGACAGAGTCTGCACATTTCAGCAAAGCATCTAACAGAGAAACCTCATGTAACACCAGAATTTATGTAACTTAGCGATAGCTAAGTAATAACTGATCTTGGAGCATCTTAAAGTATGATACTTTACAAGCAGATGTTTTTGTGTGATTATATATTCCAAATCTGTATACTGTCACAGGAAAGTGTGTGCTGTTGAAATTTGAGATCTGAGACCATCCTCCATCCTCTCAGTTTTTCTTCTCTCTTGAACAGTAGTTGAAGAAGTAGGAGGTGATGCATTAAATCTTGTTAATATTTTTGGTTGGTTTATCCTTTCTGTTTTGACATTGTATCTTCTATCTGTCACTTTTATAGATGCACATAAAACTGGTTTAAGGAACAGATTCAATTGGCATCCAATTTTTAACCAGTGTTGCTCATAAATCATATACAGTATATATCAGTTCTAAAAGGAAAAGGCATGGATGTCCAGGATTTATGAATTCCATGAAGCTCATAAATTCTCCTGGAAACCTGACTTATAATAATGTGGGCATACAGTTTCCGCTTATTTTTTTCTGTTACTTTGACTAAGCTTCAGACCAAACTTCAAAGCCTACTTTGCCATGAAGAGATCACAAATTGCATGTTTATTCATTTTGTTAGAAACTCAGCATTACTCAGCCTGATAATTTTTTTTCTATTATTGATTATTCTAATAAACAGGACATAGACAAGATGAAGGGGAAGGTTTACTTTCCTAAATTAGCTACTAAAGTTTGAATCTGAAAGTCACAGTACTCTGTATGCCCCTAATTTCTAGTGGAGTTGTGGTATCCACAAACATTTTTAGGCACAAAAGCTATGTCCTTGTGCTTTTGGAGTTTTCCACATCAGTTCTCTCGTCTCTCAGGCAACTCTTAGAAAACCTCAATGACTGAGAATTTTAAAGTCTTCCATCCAAGAGCCAAACCAGTACAGATGTCTTAAAGGTGAGGATTAGGGAAAGAACACCTTATCTCAGGATGACATCTTTGACATCACAGTTCTATCATCTCAAGAAGTGTTTAATGCAGTGAGACTGAGGCTCACCATAATTTCTGAGACTGAACTGATTCAGTCTGGAAAAGAGAAGGCTCCAGGGGACCTTATTGCAGCTTTTCAGTACCTGACGTAGATCTACAAGAAAGTTGAAAAGGGACTCTTTACAATGGCATATAGTGACAGGACAAGGGGGAATGGCTCTAAACTGGAAAAAAAGTAGGGTTAGATTAGGTATGAGGAAGAAATTCTTTACTGTGAGTGTGGTGAGGCACTGGAACAGCTGTGGATGCCCCATCCCTGGAAGAGTTGAAGGCCAGGTTGGATGGGGCTTTGAGCAACTTGGACTAGTAGAAATTGCCCCAAAGAGAGTCTATGGTTTTGTGATATTTTTATTGTTTCTGGAGGAATGGGATATTTCTTTTATAGAAGTAGTGCTGATAGCAACGAACACTAACAAAATATTTTATCAGACTACTGAAATACAAGTGTGATGTTTAGTGCCTATCTGAAGAAAAAGAGGTCACTAATGACATTTTTGAGAACTCAACATTTTCCTTATAAAAATTGTCAGGAAAAATCAAAACATTTTCATAAAGTAGTATTGAAAAATTTTGGATGAAGAGATCAATTGAAAGTCTTTTCATCAAAAAAATGATGTAACAGTTCAATGTAAAACTAAACATGTCTAATAAAACTTTTGAGATTCTTGCAACTAATATTGTGGGCTTCTGATTATATTAAATTTGTGATGTTTAAAGACATTTAAAAGTTCATTTTTTCTTATTCTTGTGAATAATCCTTTTCTTTGTTAGCTATGAACATTTAAAAAGAAATCACCCTTTCTCTTAGAAGGGAAATTAACTGTTAAAGTTTCTCCATGTTTTCTGAGCTCATTATATATACACAGTCCAGTAATCTGGTATGTGGATCTTGGTTTTTCAAGGGGAATTTATATCTGTTTGCTTGAAGCTTTGTAAATACAGGAACCTTTAGATACAGAGACTTCCATTCACACATGAGATATGTAATACAAATTATTTAATTAACAGCTTCCACTTCCACTTCAGACAGAAATGATTGAGTGCCCATTTTTCTACCTCTTGCAACCAATGCATTTTTAAGTCTAATATACATCATATGGATGGAGGTTGACTTTCTGCTAAGTAGCTAAGTTTTTCAACTGCAGTCTGAGACAATGGTAATCTTTTATCGAGCTGCAGCCCTTGTTCTTCTTCAACTAGTATTTCCAGTATTGTGGTCTTGACCTCAAGTCATGACACTTTGTAACCTTTTATTTGTGATTCTTATAAGGAATGCAAGCTCAGGGGGAAGTCAATTGCACAAGACAGGCTCATAGGTAGAATTGAAATCAGGGTTTGCAAGAGAGCGAATATGACTGAACAGGGTGGCCTGATTACATACACATCACTACTTTATCCCTAATCCTACTTCACAGAACACTTAGTGACTTCTGTTTCAGATAATTGTCTTTCAGAAGAATTTTCTGCAATACTGATTTTCTGGGAAGGTCCTGCTGCAAGGAAGTTTATTTTGATAGGCAATGAATATTCATTTGCTTGCCTGGATTTAATTAAATTTTACTTATTTTTGGGACCCTTCATGAAATGTTGTTCCTTTGAAATGAAACATGAATTAAGATGTAAATGTCTCTTCCAATTCTAAATTACAGTGATAAATTCTCAATCCATGTGATATACTGGTCTATAATTCAACATTTTCTGGCAACATTAGAATTTGCACTGTGGTTTATATCCAGTGCAATAAACATAATATCTTAAGAATCAATACAGAGTGTTCTGACTTTATAACTATTAGACACATTGGATAAATTAAGTAAAGCCAATATCCATTAAACAAGCCTGTCCATTATTGTTTTCATGCACAAAAGTTCACATAACTTGAAAGCAAGGTAGATAACATAAAATTTAAATTTTGTTTGCATTTCCAATTCTTTGTCTTGCTTCATCTCAAAAAAAACCCAGGAGGTCATTTAGAATATGGGCAAGGATTCTCTTTGCAGTATCATTCCCAATGCTTCCAATGTGATAATGTAATTTACGGTGAGAAAGTATGATTGAAAGACAGCAGGAAACAGTGGATTTTTGTCTCAGAAAGAATATTTGAATTATCTGATATGGTGAGGACTGTACATTAAATTGTTTCATCCCTAAGAGAGGAATGAAACCAGTTACAGAATTATTCCTAAAATCCTATCACTTTAAACAGATTGTTGAATTGAAAAGGTGTTATTTCCAGAGAAAAATGAATATTTAAGAGGTCTATTACAAATAGTAACGTCATGCTGATTGATGTAGTGAGCTCAAGAATGCTTGCAAAAACATGCCTTTTGCGCAGTAAATTGATAACATGTCTGTTTATGCAGTGGATTGGCCAGTGGAGTAAGTCCACCTGCATTTATCCTGTCATTTGCACGTGGAAACAGGGTCTTCCCAAAGTGACAGAGGTGAGCCTTCTGTTAGGCTTCTGCAGATGCAGGTCTGTAGTACTGCAGACCATTCTTTCAAGCACACAAGTGATTAGGTTAATTAAAGGACACTGGTTTAGGTAGTATTTAATTATTAAAAATGAAAAGGAGCTACTTCATTTCCACTGTGACATATCAAATATTTCTTTTCTAATACAAAGAGTTTAACACTTCTGATTTGGTAATTGTAGGCCTGATCATTTCATATTCTGTTTACCTCATCAGATCATGTTACTACTGCCAACAGAGATATGGGGAATAAAATTGATGTAAGAGAGGAGATGGTACCATAAATTTTTAAAAAAAGATAGCCCTATGTGTTCAATGCCCATAGTGCTCAATGACTACCAAGAATTTCAGCTACCTCATCTTCTTTTAAGCAAGCTGTTTCCCCTGCCCGTGTTTCATGGAGTTTTACGGAGTAAAAGCCAAAATACAAGCAAAACAAAAATACTGGATTTTAATTGTCATTATTTTTAAATTGTTCAGTGATTTTGAAAGCAAAAGTTGCTGGTAACTCCTGCAATTGTAGTTTTGAAAGTAAACAACTCTGAAAGCTTTGTAACATTTTCTCTGCAAACTTTCCCAATTTTAAAAACCTGTGTATGCAACTTGGGTAATGCCAATCTACGGTACATGTGATAGTTTTTTTTTGTTTTTTGTTTTTGTTTTTTTAAATTTGTTACATATGCACCTATTTCTGTATTCACTTTGCTTAAGAATATTTCTGTATGTGTATTTTATCCTTTATTCTTTAGAAAGATTTCCTGTCCAGTCTGTGTCTGTATACATACCTGCTACATATTCAGTCAAAACAAATACAGGAAAAAGGAAGAGTTAAAGATTCTGATGTACAATACTGCTCACCCTTCTCTTTGCTATTAAAATAACAGCAAAAGCTATCAGGTCAGGTTATGTTTTTATGTCTATATGCGTAGTCTGTATCTGATCTCTGTTCTTTTCTGAAAGGGTTTAGTTTAAATAACTCCAGCAGTAAAAAGTCTCACATTCAGAGTTTTCTATTTTTGTTCTCCTTTCAAGGGAATTACTGCAATTTTAACCTGCCTCTTGCTCTCTTTTCTAGTGTAAAACTGTGATTACAGAGGAAGGGTGATGAAACACATCAGCTCTGTCTCTTAATCTTCTTATAAACCCTAACAGATTCTAAAGATGAAATTCGGCAAATGTTAATTGTATGTCCAGAATTCATGCTAGGAAAATCTCCTTCAGGAAAAAAAAAAAATTCGAGAAGGGAAAAAAGCTGAGTGCACAGCCGGACTGTTATGTAAGATGTTTATTTCCATCAAATCTAGCCCAGTGGAGGCTATGCAGAAAATAGGCCAAAGCTGCAGAGTTGTGACATCATAACATCACCAGAAAGGTCAAAGAAAACACTGGCACACTGAGAAATACTATTGTATAGTACTGGTAATTTTATTCTATAGTTAATATGTTAGTTTTGTTTTTTTTTTTTTTCGTTTATCCCTTACATATTGGAATAGAGCCTGAGAACAGTAAGCAAGCTTTTTTAAAACTTCCAAAGAAACATGTTTGTGATAGCACACATCAGCACAGGAACATGGCTGTGAAAACTAGTAATTGTTTTGATGACAAAATAAAAGCCAGGAAACAAAAAAATTGGTAGAAGATGAGACAATGAAAAGTTGTATTTGGCTAAAATGTGACTTTGGAACTTTTTCTTAAAAAACTGAAACGTCTTCCATACAGCTAATCTGAATGAATCTATTGATTCCTTTAAAAAGTTAACTTATTTTTATCTCAGATAGTCCAAGACCAGAAGAATGAGTTAATTTAAATGTCCTAAAACTTTTTTTTTCTGTCAAATAATCTCATGGATAGAAACATTTCTCTGGCTGTCATGGTATTGTTGTCAGGTTCAGAACGGCACTGATGCACAGTTGCTTCTCTGTTCTGTCACTGAAGAATTCAAAATTTTGCCAGACATCCCATTACATTCACATGCCCATTTTTAAATCCATTTTGTTTCCTCACATGCTATATATAATGAAAGAAAATACCAGAGACATTTTAAGTGACCATATGTAGGTATCTTGGTTTGAGTATAGAGGAAGGCACTGCTAATTCATGTCTTACTCCTTGCCCTGTGTGAAATAACTTATTTCAAGAAAGGAAAGTACCTGTTGCCAAAAGACCAGTGCCAGCTCATAAGAAACAGCAGTGACCTGACAGCACAGGGAGGTCCGAAGAGGTGCATCAAGTTTTCAGACTCCAAGCTGCCACTGCTGGGCAGGTAAAGCCTCCCACTTGACTGAAACATGGGATCTGCCTTGTAGTTGTCTGAAGTCAAGTGAAATAAATCACATCCCAAATATTCTTTTGTACCTCCATCTCTTCTGGGACAAGAAGTCAACATGGCTTCTCACATGGAAACTTCTTCCAGGCACATAACTTTGTGTGTGTGCTTGTATGGTGCCCGGCACAATGAACACTACTTCAAGGTTTCATCAATATGGTGCTACATCTACCCACCAGGGATCCTGGACAAGTATCCTTATCTCAGAGTGTTTTCCAGTTGAAGATCTATCCAGCCCAGTTCTCAGTGATATTTGAGTATTTGTACATTCACCTCTGTGACTGACATACATTTTTGAGTCAAAGAAAAAAATCAAACTCTGAAGATCTTATTAACCAGAAGTTTAATTTATTATGGTAATTTTTTATCTGAGTACTTTAAGTCTTCTGGAGAATGCAATCCTCTCCTGTTTGTGTTCTTGCTGATGGGCACCTAGGCACAAGGGATGATCCCCTCAGGCACCATCAAAATCATGGCTACAGGTGTGTGCTGCCTTTACAAACTAGAGGACCAGTTTGTGCTCTTGTGAGAACCTCAAGACACATATTCATGTTTGTAATTTTATACCTCCAACGGTACAATTGTCGCAACTGAGGAATGGAATCTGCAGATAACACTACAAAAATACCTATTTCACTTCTGTGAAACCACCTGGTCTGTAAGCCCTAATGAACCATGCTCTTTCTTGTCTGGACTGTGTAAACCAACGTCCTGGGCTGATGCTGGATTTTGAAGGCAGCAGAGGAGGTGCTTCCAGCCTCAAAGTGGTTCAGACATCTCAATCTTCCCTTTTGCTACAGTTCTTCATTACAGACTAAATATGTGTCCCACAAAGGTTAAAATTTTGCACGTCAGGAAAATAAGTTCTTGATTTACTGTCAATTTCTTTAACTCTGTCCCTTGGCTAACTTCCTGCGGGATTTATTTGATTAGGGTATAAATGAGACAAAATGGAATTATAATAGGCATTTAAACAAAACCAATTCTGTCATGATTATTCAGTGATTTATAGCTGGTATGCAGAGAACAAAGGAATACAAATTAAAAGAGGACAATTTTGCAAATAAAACCCAAACAATCCTGATGCAATCAAAAGTAAACTGCTGTGTGCATTTTCTTGATGGTGGAATCACTAGTATCTTCATATTGGGCTTTTCATAGGGATCCTTTCATCTTCCCTCGACCATTATTTTGCTGATCAAGTGAAATAACTGAACAATACTGAACTGAACATACTTCAAAGACCTTATGTATTAAAAAGCCACAGATCCTTATGCTTGTCCTTTCAATTTTTATATGTTTGACAGTGAAAGCTGATAAAAGTGCTAAGAGGTTTCATTCTGTTATCTAGTGTTCCCTTTTCATATTCCCAACCTCTGCACATCATCCAGATGAATGTTTCAAGTTACAGAAGGATCAATTTTTGGAGCTTTCAGATGGCAGCTATAGATGAGATTTTCCAATATTGATTCTCTTTTCCCCCATTTCTTTTCTTTCCACGTATGAATCATATCAGTCAGAATTATGAGCCAGCACAGTTTTCTTGATCTGGCAGATTGCATTAGAATCACGTAACACAGGGCTTTGGGTTATCGATTAGCAGCAGACTTACTATGCTGTTAACCAGACATTTCTTCTTCTGCCAGAGACATCTCCATTCAAAAATACCTAGGTGGAGACACACAACTTGCTGCACTGTGGGGAAAGCTGTGCTGCCATTGTTTGAATAGATGTTAGCAAAAGGACCAAAATTACCCTCTGTCTCTAATGTCCTTCAGAACTGACAAAGATATTGTTGAGCCATATTTCACAGGAGGTGTATATGTTGGTGTAATAGTTTCAGAATTTGTCAGAATTTTTTCTTTCCCTACCAGCAGTTTGGGAGCTGACACCCTCCCCGCCTCAGCTATCAAACAAAGAGACTCAGCTAATCACCCAAATTCCAGCCTAATGGCTGGAAGGGGCTGGGGAGGGGGGATGGGGGGAGAGTTTCTTTTTTTTCTTTNCTGATCTGTTCTGGTATTTTGGAGATAAATATATATATATATATTAATATATTTAGTAGTTAAGAACCGTTATCTTTCCTTCTACACATTTTCCAAATTAAAATTTTGTTTTACATTTAAAAGAGGCGTGGTCAATTTGAGAAAGGAATTCTAAATTGTTTTAGTTTACTCTAAACTAAGACAGTTGGGGAAGACAAAAATGACCCTGGGTCTGTTTCAGGCCTTTGCTTCTGTGATAAACAAGAAGGAAAATCAAGTGCTCCATGATTACTGACAGAAGTGTCGTGATTTAAATGCAATCAGATTTGGTGAATCTTGACCAATCTAACACAGTAGCACTCAAACTCACTTTAAAGTGTCTGTTTATCAGTCAAATGTGAGGGTGACTTACCACATCATGTGTGGAAATGCCAATGGCTTTGATGGATTCTCATAGTTGGGAGGCAGTGCACACAGGAGTACACAAGAGTAACATGTGGTATTGATTTGTCAGTAGCACACTGATAATTACCGGAGAAATTTTTTGTCTTATATCATTATTTTAAAGGAGTCATCCATGAGTGCTAACATTTTAAGACAGGAATGTGTGCAGAAGTATAATATTATAAAGATTGGAAAACATACATTGGAAAGGAGAGTCAATATTGTAGCATTTTAATAAGCGGTTGTGAAGAATGGCTTAGCTGAGGAAAATTAAAAAGATTCTAAGATATAAACCAAAATAAAGCAATACAGGTACAACAGGTACAGCTGAATGATCAAGAAACACTTACTGTAGGATAAGGTTGGGTTTGAGAACATCTAAATAGGCCAAAGGTGAACAAGTCCATGGGAGATGATGTGATACATTTGTCCTGAAGGAACTTATTTGTGGCTAAGCCACTCTCCATCATATTTGAGAAGTTGTGGCAGTCCAGTGAAGTTCCCACTAACTGAAAAAAGGGAAATGTAACATCCATTTTTAAAAAGGAAAAAAAGGAATGTCTGGGTAACTGCAAAATGATCAGTCTCACCTCCCTGCCTGGCAAGTTGATGAATCAGATCATCCTGATAACGGTGCTAAGGCACTTGGAAAATAGGGAGGTGATTTGTGAAAGACAACATGGTTTCACTAAGGGCAAATCATGTCTGACCAATTTGGTGGCCTTCTACAACAGGATGATGGTGTTGGTGGATAAAGGGACAGCAATTATCTTTGTCTAGGGAATGAGAGGGTGAAGTGCTGCAGAAAGGGACCTGGGGGTCCTCATTAATGGCAAGTTGAATATGTCAGCAGTGTCCTGGCAGCCAGGAGAGCCAACTGCATCCGGTGTCCTGTTAAGCACAGCATCGCCAGCTGGTTAAGGGGGTTGATTGTCCCGCTCTGTTCTGCACCGGTGCAGTCTCACCTTGAGTACTATGTGCAGTTGTGGGCACCACAATATAAAAAAGACGTTAAGCTCTTAGAGTGTCCAAAGGAGGGCCACAAGGACAGTGAAGGGCTTTGAGGGAAAGACTTATGAGGAGCATCTGAGGTCACTTGGTTTGTTCAGCATGGAAAAGATACTGAGGGGAGAACTCATTGAAGTTTTCAAAATACTCCTGAGGGAAAGTGGCAGGAAAAGTACCAATCTCTTACCTCTCATGACCAGTGACAGGACTTGAGGAAACAGCGTGAAACTGAGTTGGGAGGTCTGGGATGGATATCGAGAAAAGGTTTTTCACACAGCGGATGGTTGATCACTGGAACAGACTTCCTAGGGAGGTGATCACAGTATCAAGCCTGCCAGACTTCAAGAAACATTTGGACAATGCTCTCAGTCATGTGGTGTGACTCTTGGGGTGTCCTGCATAGGGCTAGAAGTTGGACTTGATGACCCCTGTGAAGCCCTTCAAACTCAGCATATTCTATGATTCTATGATCTGTATTTGACACTGTCCCACACAACATCCTTGTCTCTAAATTGAAGAGACATATATTTGACGGATGGACAAAATGGTGGATGAGGAATTGGCTGGCTCTCAGAGAGCTGCAGTCAATAGTCACTGGCCTAATGTCCAGCTGGAAACCAGTGACAAGTGATGTTCCTCAGGAGTCACTATTGGGACAAGGGATATTTAATATCTTTGTTGGCAACATGGATGGTGGGATTGAGTGCACCCTCAGCAGGTTTGCTGACAACACCAAGCTGTGTATTGTGGCCGAGACACTGGAGGAAAAGGGTGCCCTCCAAAGGGACCTTGACAACCTTGAGAGGGCCTGTGAAAACCTTATGAAATTCCACAGGGACGAGGGCAAGGTCCTGCACCTGGGTAAGGGCAATCCCAAACACAAATCAAAAGACAAACAAACTGAGATTAGCCTTAGAAGAAGGACTTAGGAGTGCTGGTGGACAAGTGGCTGGACATGACCTGGCAATGTGAACATGCAACCCAGAAAGCCACTCATATGCTGGGCTGCATGAAAAGATGTGTGACCAGCAAGGTGAGGGAGGGAATACTACCCCTCTACTCCAGTCTCATAAGATCCCATCCGGAGTACTGTGTTCAGCTCTGGGGCTCCAAACAGAGGAAGGACATAAAACTATTGGAGAGACTTTTCAGAAGGGCATGTGGTGATAAGACAAGGGGGAATGGCTTTAAACTGGAAGACGGTGGGGTTAGAGTAGATATTAGGAAATTTTTTATTGTGAGCATGTTCTGGTGAGGCACCAGAACAAGTTGCCCAGAGAATCTGTGGCTTCCTATCCCTGGAATTATTCAGGGCCAGGTTGGATGGAGCTTTGAGCAATCTGGTCTAGCAGAAGGTGCCCCTGGTCTTTTCAGGGGAGGCTGGACTAGATCATTAAAGGTCCCCTCAAAATGAAACCATTCTATAATTTTATGAACTATTTTGAAATAATATAGAGGACAAAAAGACAAAATAATAGGGGAATTTATGAGGTAAAGTAACCATTCTTTAGGCAAAATTCCTGGAAAAAGCACTAATGTGATAGAAAATGCTAAGTTTTTGAACGGCTTTTGCACTGGGCCATACAATACAATGAAAAATTATATCACTTCTGTAGATACGGGAATGAGATACTTTAGAAAATCTAGACAAAATTATAGTTTCTAATTAAAGCTGGAAGATTTCTAGTATAATTTTCATAAAGCTGTATTACTTCTCTGTAGAGGATTCTTGGCTTCTCACATAATTCAGATCCTCTGCAGTAGTGTTAACATTCATTCTTTTATTGTTGTTATTTTTGGCTTTCTTTTACTTTTGCTGGTTAAAAAAAATGAAACTCACAGTAATGATAAACTCAATTCAGAGTTCTTGTATCTAGTTACTAGAGCATGCATTGTATCTGTCATGGTCTTTTAAGCCTCAGAGAACTAGTGAATGCTTTTAGCCTTTGTGACTCCTTATGGAGAATACATACATTACTGTCTGGTTTTATACACCACCTCATGGGAGTGCAGTTCTTTCTTTACTTTCTGGTATTCTCTCTGAGGCATAACAGGCTAAAAACACTACTTAACTTCAATTCTAGTGCAGGATGGCTATGAAAGATCAGAGATAAAAGAGTGAGTTTGTTTTTTTGTTTTTTGGTTTTTTTTAAATATGATTGGTTTAAGAACTTTACAAAAGTGAAGTAAAATAGATTAAAATAAAATAAAATAAAAAAATAAATCCACCCACTGTTCTACCAGATCATCCGAAAGCATGCTTACTGTGTTTGATTGACAATCAGGAAGGTATGTGATCATCTCATTGGTGGAATTACACAGAAAGTGCATTATCCTCTTGTGTAAAACTCTTCTGACATGCTTCCCCAGGCACAAAGTACAGAGCCTTTTTGCCAGCCAAGCAATTGTTGTAAGTGAACTTCAGGCTTCAATTTGCTTGGTATTGGAGAGTATTTGAGTGTTCTACATGCTGTGGTTTAGCCAGTCTATGCCTTCCCTTTTCGAGGAATTCTAGTATTAACTGAGTGTCTTCCACTAAATCTAAACTGGTTTTACTCTGAAAGAACAATATGTAAAAAAAGGTTGCTGTTGTTTTCACAGTTGATAATTTTCTTCTTCTACAATTTCAAAACTCACATGAAACCAGTGATTTTCTCCACTATTTATTTTTACAGAAAACTAGGGGTGTCAGTGATCATATAATACACAGCAACTGGAGAAAAAAGATCCAGACGATGTAAAGACTACTCATTCTTCACTTTGATGTTTCTCTAACAATTGTCTATTAACAATTTGGTATCCACCTCTTTCTTCTTTTGTATTATGCAAAGCTCTAAAAATCTTGGAGTTATGGTTAAAAAGAGAGGCTGCATGCAACTTTAGCAGGTGCTATGAGATTTTCTGCTATAAAACTGAACTTGTTCAGGAGGGCTTCAGTTACATTTTAGCATGATGCTATTTATGTGCATTTATTTCTCCTCTAAAAGTTTCCAAAGGGCAAACTAGGTAATATGATTAAGTGGCTGAACACACTAAAGGTTCCAAAAACTAGGTCATTATTGAGATTAACAACTGGATTAAAAGGATTTAGGAGAGTGGTAGGATTTTGATTTGCATATTACTCCAAAGACCTTTGACTTATGTAAAGCCTCCTCTTAAAGACTATCAGCAAAAGTATTACATCAAGCAATTTAGTTGTTGCAAATTACTCTTGCATGCTTTTTGACCTTGTGTGTTATTACCCATATTTCTACACTGGAATTATTTTTCATAATTCAACACTTGGATTGCTTCTCTGGATGTGACAAATGCAGGAGAAGCACTAATGTGAAAGAGATAAGTTACAAAGTAATTAAATCTTATTATGTATAAGCTATGGGATTCTTGAAGGATTTCACCTGAGAGCATTTTAGCCAGCTGCTAAAAAAGGAGACCTTGTTTAACAGCAGAAACCATCAACTTAATCAAAATCAAGCCTTCCTCAAAAGACTCACAAATTTATTTAGATTAATCTTTGTGCCACTCTACAAGAGTATACACAGATGCTTTGGTGTGTGAGAAATGTATCTAAGAGCTCAAACCTTTAATGCTTTGGGCAATCAAACTCGAGGTTCTGCATGGCTGAGGTCATCTATTTAGCATCAGCTAAAGGAAAAAAAATAGTTTTAGGGGTTACTTGGTATAAAAGTCCTCCCATTGCCAGCATGTGTTTGTGTCTCAGGCAAAGAAGGTCGTTCACGGCACTCGTATGAAAGGAGAGGGGGTGCTTTTGTGGAGGCAATCTAGCACAGCCAAATGTGATTGTGGGAAAGAAGACAGATGACATTCTGCAGATGAATGATTCTGTAAGACATGACATTTCTGACAATAAGCAGAATAGGCAAAATGCCTTCAGTACACCACAGGGTTAGAAAAAGTAAACAATTTTAGGATTTTCAGCGGGATTTCAATAAATGACAGCAAACTAGCAGATCATATTTTCATAAATCACAGTCTTCATATACTATCCAGTCATTTGTGTCTGAAGAGCACTCTATTTATTTTTATGAACCGTTAACCTGAAAAATATTCTTACTATTTTACTGTTCTGCTTTCAAACAGTATTACTTTAAAATGTCTGTCTCCACTGACCCATCAGGTTTGGGATGATGTCATTTCAGAAACTGCCTCAGTCACCCTCAATGTCAAAAGTACAAATTCTACTCAAAAGTGCCAGTAAAAATGATGCACCTGAAAAAAAGACAAGTGGTATTTGGGATCATTAGGTCATCTAAGGAATTAATGTAAATAATTCACTTATATAAGTTTTTTTCTGGATTCAGGGGGAATGGATGACAGATTTCTTACATAAATCAATCTTAATTATGAAGTGAGTGAATCAATATATAATTAAGGTCAAGGAATGGTCAAATGTAATGAATTTAGATTTATTGTTCAGAAGTTGCTTTAGTGTCAAGATAGAACTTGTGCAGTATTGTATGAGCCTATCAGTACCTCTTAGATTTTAAAAATCCCAACCCAAAACATACAACCCTTACATTTAGAAAATACCAGAGGTGCTCTCACAAAGAAGCCTCAGCTCTAACCAACAGCAGCTTTCAACATTTTCTTCTGTCAGGACTTCTGTGGCAGAGTTGTGATGAAGAAGAAAGCTTTTCCACCTCCTGGCTTCATCCACTTAATTTTGCTTGCAGTCAGGCTGGGTTCCTATTTCTACAGCATTCAAATTTCATAAAATGTTTTCTCCACTCTAAAAATATTATTGTTCTTCCTTTCTTTAGACACTTTCCCACTGGAATTACATAAAACAACATTGTAAAAGTGCATAGTGAAAAAGTGTCACTACCTTTTTAAACCTGGTCTCTGAGGTCCTAAGTCTGGAAGGGATAAAAAGAGATAGAACAAAATCTTATGTGCTAAACTGACCTGTCCAATGCCTGTGGTTCTGACCAGGTATTAGATTTTGATCCCAGGATATGACCATTGACTTTAAAATGTGAGCATCACAATGCAGGCTGCCTCAGTTAAAGACAAGCAGCTCAATATCCAAGATACAGATTCAGCTCCTCTGTATTATTTGCTTATCTTCTCCTGGAGTCTAGGCTGTAATGTCTTCAGAGGGAGATGGGGAGAGCTTGTCCTACCCAAAAGGCCACCTCCAACGGTAAAGGCCACCACTTCAGAAGCAAGAACTGTGCATTTGAACTTTGTCAGGCTGAGAAAATGTCCAGCCCAGGAACCCTACATATGCTGGGAAAGTGCCCTTGCCACTAAACTGCAGGGTTAGAAAGAATTTGTAGTGATAAGTTGTTGCAACTACCTTTTATTTAGAGTCACACCTTGTTGATTTACTTTGTCTGTGTCATGAGGATAGCTAGCAAATTACAACCCTAGG
The DNA here is from genome assembly GCA_013396735.1 of Grallaria varia. NCBI lineage: Eukaryota > Metazoa > Chordata > Aves > Passeriformes > Formicariidae > Grallaria > Grallaria varia. Next base: position 135,775 of record VWZG01012039.1, read on the forward strand.
AGTATTCACAATGAAAAGTACCATGTTGCTGGATTTCCTCTGTGGTGGGTTCACCGTGGCTGAATGCCAGGTGCCCACCCAGCCGCTCTATCACTCCCCTTCCCAGCTGGACAGGGGAGAGAGTAAGGGTGGAAACAAAAAAAAAAAAAACCAGCACAAATCGTGGGTTGCGATAAGGCAGTGTATATTGATATAGAAAGCAAAAGCAAAGCAGGGTGCGCGCGCGCAAAGCAAAAGCAACAACTAATCTCTACTTCCCATGAGCAGCAGGACCCCCCGACCGTGTCTGAGAAGCAGGGCTCCTAAAATCTTGTTAGCAAGCAGCCATCAGAGACAATGAATGCTTCCCCTTCCTGCTTCCTGCCCCAGCTTTTATATCTGGGTTGATGTCATCTGGTATGGAATATCCCTTTGGTCAGTGTGGGTCAGCTGGCCTATTTGTGTCCCCTCCTAGGATCTTGCCCTTGACTGAACAGTGAGTGCTGTGCTCAGTGGTAGCCAAAATATGGGTGTGTTATCGACACCAATGCAGAGCACAGCGAGGGCTCCTATGGGGAAACAAATTCTGGCTCAGCCAGACCCACCACACCCTTCAAGTTTGAATGGAAGATAGATGCTGAAAGATCTAGCACCAATGGTCATGGTCCTATAGAAAACAGAATTTTAGCTGCCAGGGAACCTTAGAAGCCCGAGGCAACTACAGAAGTAGAGAATAGCTAAGTAAGTGATCTGAGGCTGTAATATTCAAACCTGATTTTGGTGTTTTAAGAGCCTTAATGATGTCTCTTAAAAAGACCACAGGTTTGGAAGGCACAGCACATTCAAACAGAAGTGTTATGAGAGAGCGAGTGCCTGTACCACAGGTTCTCCCCAGCTCTCCACAGAGGGGTGAGGGTGCTCCTTCAGCCAACCCTGCCTGCAGGTCCCAGGAGGTGCTAGGTGAGAGCCCCACCACACACAGCCTCTGACCGCCTACAAGCCGTGTGTTGCAAACAAGCACATATTGATGGATTGTACCTGCTCATCATGACTGATGTAAACATATTTATTATTATCTATTCTTGGCTTTGGAAGCTGTTTCTTGCTGTGGTGTGCCCATGGTGCTTTGCTATGGTCCAAGAGATTTCAAAGTCAACAAACAGAACTGCAAGGCACAGCACCCACTTTGCAGCACAGAAAATACTAGTATGAGCTACTTAAGTACGTTTAATTAAAACAGGGTGAATTCACTAGTGATGGTTACCTAAAACCAGAATAGTTGTGGTGTTAAGTTGGGACTACCTTGTTAAACACTGAGCAGAACCAACTTGTGAGAAAATTCTTGAACTGCCTATATTATAATTAGGTCATAAGTATCTTGTTCCTTGCTGCTGTCTTTGTGAGTTTCTTCCACTCTGAGTCTGCAAAAAGCCTCTTCTTCACCCTCTTTACTCCCCTTCCATAGCCATTATTTTCAAAGAGGAAAAAATCAATAAGCGTCACACATCTTTATTTTATTTATGAACTAATTTGATTACCTCAGATGAAATACTGCTGTTTCTAACTATAGCTATTTAATCACTTCCCGCAAGTGATATATATTGTGGGATTTACAGTCCACTAATTTTACTAACCAGCGTCTGATATATCATTTTACAACCAAAAAAACCTCTGAGAGATACAAAATCCATTGTAGCCTGGTATCTGTTCACACTACACAACTGAAATACAGCCTTGGGTAACCACAATATCACACAAAAGAAGAGCATCTTCTATGGCTCTGCATCCTCTATGCTGAGACCTATGCTGCAAACTAAAACATCATCTACAACCCTAAAGTAAAATATCCCACAGGGTTAGACAATATCTAGACTATGGTTGAAAAGTTCTTTACACCACAAGTCTAATGTCCTTGTGGTCCCAGCCACTGGCCAGTCCAAACTCCCAGCTGGTGAGCAGGGCTGTGCAGGCAGCTGCCTAATGGATTGTGCCCTGGCCTTGCTACCTGTGCCACGGGTGGCATGAGAGCAGTGCAGGCATGCCACAGAGGGCAGGACATAGCTTGGGTCCTCACAGAACTGGAAATCTCAATGAAATCTTGAGGTTCCAAACCAAAAAATAAACCATTCTCTGTTAATACAGGAGTTATTGGACATGTGTCATTCAGAAGAACAAAAAATTAAATATTTTTCAAGCAGGAAGATCAAGAGAAAAACAGTATTGCCAGTGTTTCAGCCTAAAAATCTGTGGTCAAGGTATTCTTTGAGTAACTGTTTATATAATTTCTTAAACAAATCTCACATTACAGAATCCAGAAAAGAATTTATGCAGAAACATGATTCTTTTTCTCTCCTTCTTGACAGCAGAAAGGAAATCAAATGATAAAAAGCTTCAGAAAATATTAAGTATGTGAAATCAAGACAAGGTGAGTCAGAAAAGTCATACTTGTGGCTGTAATTCATGACGGTTTGGGAGCAGGGGGTAGTGTAATTTTTGTTTTAGTTTAGTGGAAAGACCACTTGGGCAGGGCATTCTGGTTTCTACTTTTTGCTTGAATTTGCCTTTTATTGTCAGTATGGTGGTTCAAAATAAAAAGATTAAATCCAAGAATTAAAATTTAAGATTGGTGTGGTTCCTGTCAAAGGTACAGACTATATTTACACACCATCTACAGAGAGAATTCCAAAGAACAGAGACACCTTCATAGTAATTTTACCTAAAAATAGACCTGACAGATATAAATGGAAAAAAACCCCCTCAGTTTTGTAGTCCAAGACAGTTTTTCTCCCTTTTACTTTTCTTCTCCTTAACAGATCTAAATATTTTTTACCACATCACAATGAACTCAAAGTCAGAGAAAAAAATTGTGAAAGCTGGGGTGTCATTTTTCTCTACTTCTCCATTGTTCAGTTTCCAATTTCATTAAAATCAACACCAGAAAATACTGTTAATTTTCCTCATCCCCCAGTGTTCTCATATGAGAAAGCAACTGAAAATAAGAATCTTGACCTTTCAATTAATATGTTTTAGGTTAATCATGAGTTAGAGATATATTCAGGCCATTAATTTCAAGGTAATCGTTAATTAATAGCATTCATAAGGCTGATAATAACTTAACTTAGTATCTCAGCACATCTTTGATTTCTGTGCTGCTGTCTTAAAACTCCTCTTGAACATATTACAAGTGTTTCCACTGAGGCTGTGTGACATGCCAAGACAGTCTGGGTGAGACTGATCTCACAAAAGCTTCAGCATCTATGATTCAGATGTCTCCTTTATGAGCTAATTTTATAGAGAATTGAGAGAAATAGGTACTCTCAGGGAATGATTAATCTGACCTAACTACTTTGAGAGGAGAGAAATCACATTTTAAAAATGTCCTTTTATTTCTTTCGACCATAAGGATACTCCAGACTTTTGACAGACATCCTTTAAGGGCTGTGTGATGAATTCTAACATCCCTGACCATAGAGACATCATTCAAGGTATGGTGGAATGAGGGGATTTGCTCCAAGTGCTTAGAGCAGAGGCTCCTTGCTTCTGGGATAAGAATCTAGGGAAGTTTTGGCATTTGTGGAATTTTAATATGACCAATGAAATGCTACCCTTTCAAAAAATAGCAAGAGCATTGTAAGAGGCACTACAAGGTAGTATTTCTTTTTAGTCACTGTTGTTCTGCAGAGTTAATTAAAATGCAAATTTAGCAGCAGAGATCTTTTCAGTGCTGTTTACGTTTCTTTCTGACATGTTGTTGCCCAGGTGGAACTTCAATGAACATTTTGCAGACTTTTCATTTGTGGCATCTGCAAAGAAAGTATTAATTTTCCTTTGAGGTGCCCATTCTGATGGCATAGAATGACCCTTCAGTTTCTCCTACGCATCAGCAAAATTGAGGGCTTGGAGATGGCATGCAAAGAACAAAAGGCAGCTTCTGATATGGTAGACTGAATTATCAACTAGGCCATGGCTTCATTTTTATTTTATTTTTTTTTAGACTTGTCTCTAATCTGTGAATTACTACCCATCTTCTGCTCTTTCACTCTCAAGGGCATCCAGAAGATATTTGGAATTACTTTAAAACAGTTTTGGAGTTCTTTCTAATCATGCTGTTCTAAAAGAACACTGATCTTTGCACCGTGAATTTCTATTTGAAATATCATCATCGTCTTCAAGGCTTAAAGAATGATACATTTTTGACTCTTATTTTGGCTCTTGGAGCTCCTACAGTGTTCTTCCATGGTTTTAGGGTAGAAGAGCTTGATGTTCAGTGTTAGATTTACTTTGAAATTTATGACCTTATGCTTACTAGTGGGTTGGTTCTATACACATGCATAACAGCAATGATGCATTGTTGAAAGAAACTTTATTTTAAAGTCAGAAGTTCCAGAAAGTGTTTTACTGTAGGTGAAGTCATCTTGTAATCTTAGAATGCGTGGTAAAGATTTTAAATATCAATGTGCATCCCTAGTGCAAACAAATATGTATATAAAAGTATGTCTACTCTTCTGTATGTGTCATTGTGCAAAAGATTGGGTACCAAGTAAAGAAGGAAAGGTTGAATATTATGCAAATTCTAAACAAACAATGAAGGCTGAGAGTCTGACCATTCATTAAAGTGATGAAGAATTATTAACAGGTACCCAGTGTCTTCCAGGAAATTTCAGTTTATGTAAAATCAAACATGTCTGATGCTTCAAAACAGTTATGGACTGCTCAAAGGACTATTTTCTGTACCTCATCCTGTCTTTACAGCTCCAGACACTCAGAAACCTCACCAACCATTAGTAACTCCTCATTAGTACGCACCTGAAAGTACCCTAGGAATATACTGTGCTACACAGACAACACTCTGAAGGGGATATCAATTATTTGCCTTAATCACTGTCATACACAGCATTTAAACAATAATGCTTAGAACCTGCTCCTGAACTCAAACTGCATAATTATCTACACTATTGCTATTTTAAATTATTTTCCTTTTCAAATCATCAAGTCAACCAGTAACAATGAATTTTCACTAGGAAATTAACAAACCTCTTATATGCCCTTTAGTAAGAAGGGTGGCACAGATTTTAGATCTATTATTTGTTTAAAGCAACACTGTGCTTTAAAAAGGGTTCTACACAATGAGTAGTAAGAACTCAGTAAAAGCCCAAGGCTATCAATATAGTACACAAGCTGTGTTTCTGAATGGGTTCTGACTCATACTCAGATATCAATAGAATTTTTCTGGCATATCTGAGGCTATCAGTGTGGAAGGCAGAAGACAGAGAATGCAATAATTACAGGAGAAAGAATAAGATAATGTAAAAATACTGTGCAAAATTAGAAACACAAAGTTGACAGGAACAGGGAGAGGATGACAACACCCTTTCCAATCAATATAGGGATGACTACCAGTACTGTACTGAGGGTCTCCCTAGCTCTGACCCCAGCCCTTCACAAACACCCCATAACTATTCCTGATACCCTTCAGATTGTCCATCTTTGAGTAATACTTCAGGCAAGGCATAAAGCTTGACAAATCTTCCAAACGCTCTGCCATCTGCAGTCACAGACAACTTTTATTTCTGTGCTTGCAAGTATTATTTTATAACCAGTGTAAGATAAACAACTAATAGGCTTGTAGAGAGAAGACACTTTCACCTTAGATCCTTCACATTTCCATATTTAGGAAAAGCAGCTGCACTAACATACAGACATCTTTCTCTTTGAACTCAAAATGACACAACTCACATCAAACTGCAAAGTGTCTTGAAGATAGAGCACCATTTTCCAAAGTATTTTTAAAAAGCCAAGTGATTTTATAGGACCTATTTTTTTAATCATCTTGGCTGAATATTCTTCACCTGATTTCTAAGAACTGTTAATTCACACACACGTCATTCATCCATCTAAAACATGTGAGAGTAAAATGGGCTCTGAAGTCATGGTCAGCAAGAGGATTGAATAAGTTTGTACTAATATTTCAAAGAGACTTCTTTACCCACTAATGCTCAGGATTAGAACTCAAAAATAATTTTAAATCTTTAGAAGCAAACAGATCATGAGACCTAGAGAATGAGGGGGAAACAAGATGAGCACAAGTCACAGTTACAAAATGCAGTACTTTATGACAGAATGGTAGAAATAATAGAAGTTCTGACAGAATTTCATACTCAGATGAGCTGATGGAGGACTATGCAGAGACATGACATAAGTCATAGGACTTACTGCTGATCTCAATAGGACCACATAAGGTCACTCAGCAAGAGTTTTTTGAGTACAGGTAGTCTTCAACTATCCACAACCAGTACTTATGTTCCTATATCAGAGAATAACAGGCTAAAAATGGAACTCCTATTTTCATCTTAAAATACTTTCATTATTGAACCCTTCATATTAAATATCTTTCCCCTTGGCAGTTCAAATAGTGTAACTGGCAAAATACAGCTTACTCTGAAGATTGCTAGTATATGTTTCAGGCTGGCAAAGATTACTCCCCAGCTGCTCCCCATTCACAGACAATATGTGTGGCCTTCCCTAAAGCGGATGGAAAATGTGAGACCATATCCCACTATAACATGCCTTATACCCTCTTCTTGGTTTTATATTGGGTTTTTGCCTCTGTTTGCTAAAAACATTTTTTTGAGACATTTCTTCTTCCTATATTTTGTATATACCTATTGGTTTTATTACTATTATTGTTGTTGTCTTTTATCCTGCTATTTAAGAAAACATTTGTGGGGCTTCAAATGACAGACAAAACTGTGAAACTTCCTGCAAGTTTATGCTGGAAGTTCTTCAACACTATCATCACTCTAAAGGAAATTGTGCCCCAGTAGGCTCAGCTATTGTGTGAAATCTAGTGTTATCTACAAACTGGTCATCTCAGGCTGCCCTTTAACTGGCGGCTCCACTGCCAGCAGTAATAAAACTAGGGGACAGACCTTGGGAGGTAAGCCAGCCATTGATTCACTCCGGATACCTAACTGTGTTGGCTGATGTGTGATCCCTTGGTGTCACAAAGATAAAGTGCAAATTGTTTTTGAAAATCATTGCCAGGAGCAGAGTGGAAGTTTTTTTCAAAATGTCACACCCGGTGAGCTGTGACACAGCCAGGCTTTGATCGCTCTACCAGATAGATGAATTAGGTTTATGTTTTACAGAAAGATTCATTATCAGTCCAGAATTGTGTTGATTTAGTTATTTTTAACCTGTTCTTGTCCTCAGTGTTCTTCTGGAAATAGACAGATTAACATTATATCTGTCAGCAATTCAGCAAGCAAAAAAATAAGTTTTCAAAGGATGGCTAACCATGGCATGCATTAAATAAATGTCCTTCCAACTTGTGTTTATTTTCATACTCTGATGTATAGGACACTGCATCAGTGTTCTGCTGTGCTTATAAAACTTTCTAGTTCAAGAAGAGACTGTGAGGTCACCTGCCACCCCCACGTGGGCAAGCAATTTTTCTCTTACTGATGGCACAGGAATGAGATGCAGTGCCCCTCAGCATAATCCTGTCTCTGGGCTACCTGCAATCAGCTTCCAGGAGCAGAGTACTGCCATGTGTGTGTTCAAGCCTAGAGGAGATCTTCAAATGTAATGTAAAGATCAGCTCCTGGTGCTTGCCAGACTGGAAGTGGCTTTCCAAAAGTCTTTGCCTCATGCAGGAAAGAGGATACGGTACTGAGTGCCACGGCATTCACCCAGCAGGCCTTTCACTGAGAGGTTTGCCTATGCTGGCCACTTTGACTCTGAAACAAGTGCTCCCACAAGCCATTATCCCAGCTCTACTGCATGGGCGGGTAAATTCAGGTCCATGTTCTGTATCTAAATCCACCACAGAAGTCTGGTCATTTAGCCGGCAGTGGCAAGGCATGGAAATAAAAAGAGAGAGAATGCTCTTGGGCTGCAAACTGTGAGGTTTGGCAGAGCACTCCACGGCAAGAAGCAAGACCTCTCTTGCCCTGTTCTTCTGCAGGCAGCTGCTATAGAATCCATCATTGTAAAGATACTATGTTGCCTTGGCTTTTGGTTTTACTTGGTAGGACATACCCATTTATAAAGAGGAAAAGCTTCTCCAACAGCTTGGAAACCCAGTATTAGAGCTTTTTGATGGGCGCCTAGAGAAGCTGCTTATTTGTATACTAATACCTTGCTCAACTACTGTGCCATTTAATATAATATGTCTTGGTGGTAACAAAAGACCACTTCTCAGCCATACATGTTTGTGGAATAAAGATGAATAATCTTTCAGTTCCATTAGTAGTTTTTATCCTACGATTTGTGATTCCCTGACACAGAATCCAAGCAGTTCAATACACTCAAAGGAAGGAATTAAATGGAAATATCTCAAAATAGAAATGCTACTATTTTCTGCAATGATGTGAGCTACTTCATTTGCTTATCTCCTTCTGGGTTTCTTCTATTCTATAAAACCACTTGTACTGTATGCTTTCTGGGCAGGCCATGTCTCTTGCTATGTTTATCTATGTGCACAAAGCCAAACTCAACAACATTACGAAATGAGCATTAAATTCTAAGTTCATTGGGAAAGGGTACCACTCCAACTAGGTATTTGAAGACCCACACCACTGAATAGGTACCCCAGTATTACCTGAAACTTCTAGTGAGAACAAAAGTAAAAAAGACAAAGTGTAGGAAAAGAAGAATACAACAGAAAACAGAAGAACCGTGATTTCTACTAAAAGAAGAAGGTAGGGAAATCGCTGCATCACTAAATTTGGCTCAGCTTCAGTCATGGTTGGGAAAAAGAGTTCAGGAGCTGGGCTGGAATAAAGTGGGCAAATAACAGTCTTTCAAAGAAAATAAGGAAAGGATGTGCTGAAAGATGCAGACTACTCATTGCTGCATGCCCACTGGGTTAGGAGGAAAGGTGGTCACTGTGCCACTCACTGCTGTCTGTGAAATTGCTTTGGCAAAGCGTTTCCTACTACCTGCTTAATTGAAAATGGCAACAGCTTTAAAAGATACTCTGTTATGCTCAATGCTGAAAGGAAGCTACTAAGAGGAAAAATGCATACAAGATATGTAGAAGAGAAGCAAGAAACTGAGAGCCTTGCCAAAGCCATTAAAGATCTGAAAACACAACTGCAGGCAAATGTGCTCCTAAAACATAATTGTGAAGCACCCCCAAGAAAGAGGTCATTCACAATTTAAGTGACCAGCTGTCATGTCCTCAAGGAGCACCATGGGCAGTCCCATAACCACTTCTCTCACTACAGAATCCAGCTGAATATGAGCAGAGGATTTTTTAACCTGCTTTTCCAATTTTCTTAGAGGGAAGCAAAATTCTTTTTGCAGCTTAATAAAATTAAAAGGAAAAGAAAACCCAACAAACTAAACAATTCCTCTGGTGGTTAGCTGAATTAAAATGTAGCTATGAAAATGAAGAAACTACAAATTACCTTCACATGCAAGCCATGATCAAGGTTGCCAAAGTTCCTACCCTGAACGATATTTATTTAATATACACATCTAGCATATTGTGATTTAAAACAGCTCCTGGTAATGTCCAAATTACAGTGAGAATACAACCTCTTACTAGATAAGAATACTTTGCCCAAAACTTGGTCTAAACCCACACTAAACATCATCTGAAGTCCACAAAGTTCAGATAATTCTGCCAATATTTTAATTGCCACATGCCTCTTTACAGTTCCTGGAATTATAGTTTGGAGTGGCAAAAATGTCCTGGAACCTGTATCAGTGCAGTTATGTGAATGACACAAAATGTTTTCCACTGAAATTTTGAAATTCCAGCTGAATCCTGACTCTGCTGAAAGAATTACCTGAACAAGCAGGGGAGAGTTAGTCCTGTGCATGGACTAGTACTCATGGAGTATAAGGCAGCACCAAAATGCACTTTTTCTCACCTGTCTTTTTTTATTCCTGGCTGTATTTTATGATGAAAATAGGAAGCATGAAGAAACAAAGGAATTTAATGGCTTGATTTCTCTTTTTCTTTCCTCCCCACTCCCATATGTGAGAATATCCTTCTGTGCACAAGTCCTTACCAAACTTATTCCACACAATTCACTCTTCCCACCACCACTTCTGAGGTTCTGCTGTCCTTTGGTGTCTGGTGTTGCAAGGACAGTATCTGCAATTCTGAGAATGCAGCTATTCCAGCATCTCACTCAGCTTCACAGAGCACAGTACCTACTTTGCTCTCTTGATTCAGAGCAATAGAAACAAGGTACTCCAAGACTACTTAACCAAAGACTGAAGTAATGAAATAATTGTGCCCTTGAGAGGGACTTTGATTTTGGGCTGACAACTGTATATCATGAAAAATATGTGTTGAAATAATGCCCATGAGGTAAATGGCAGCCTGGGTGCAAGATGGGGTACTGTGCGTTTCAGCATAGGAGTGTTTGGCTGGGAGTTGAGACCAGACTTATTGTGTGCCCTCGAGTAAACAAAGCTACAATGGGTTATTGAGACTGCTGACTCCCAACAAACAATGGTCTCTGTGTAAGCATGACATTTTACAACCATGAAGCCTGAGGCATGTATGCTTATTATCATATGTCTTTCTATCAACTCATTTTATGTAATGCTTTTGAAAGAACACCACAGAAACATGCACTATGTGAAGGGAACAGAGCTGAGGTATGTGGATTGGACTGTCATAAAGAATTGGCCTATGCCATGATGATGGCCAAGGAAGAAAAAAATCTAGGACAACACCTTTAAAGAAGCAGCAACTGTAAGACAGCAATATAAATTAGTTCCAAAGACGTGGCCTCTCAGGGAACTTAATGATCTGGAGACAGTGAAGACATACAAAAATCCTTATAACTATGCTCACACAATGGACCAAGGTCACACAACAGGCTCGTTTTCAATTCAACTTTGACAATTCTTACCATGAAAAACACCAACACACTTCTTTGCCAACATTACAGCGGTGAGAAGGGAAAGGTTTACAGATTGTGAATAATTCCTATGTCTTGAGTGTCTTTTCTGTGTGCTGTCTCCTTTACAGTTTTCACAAGCAGTTTGACAGTTTGTAGAATCAAGATGTAGTGAAAAGTGTATTTAGTTTTTCCTCTGGTTAATATTTTTTTCAAAAGATGGTCAATTAAGAAAATGTTACATAAACAATCTCTTGTTTGATATTTTCAGGACCTTAAACATTTCAAAGAATATCCTTAGAAGGAAACTGAGCTGTCCTTAACCCATTTCTCGTTCCTGTCATAGCCTGAACAAACAAACATGCTGCTGTCTTCCATCCATGTTAAGTTGGAGATGATGGGATGGAAATGGATTAATCTTGTGCCATGCTCATTCTCATTTCTGTCTGTGAATAGTTATACCAACAGCACCACAGTAGTGACTCTCATTGCAGACTCATAGTGGTATAACTACAGAAGGTCAGATAATGAGGAAATATAAGTAATTTCACCAAATAGTTAAAATGAAGGGAGATGGGAGAGGATTTCATTCAGCTAACCTCAGGATAAGGAAATAAACTAGTTTCCCAGGTGACCGGCATCTATTCCTGGCTTTGCTATAGATCTGAATTCTGACATACAGCGAACCATTTCACATACAAATAGACATTTCAAATATAGTGTTTCTGGCTAGCAGTCAGACCACAACCAAAACCAGATCAGTACTGTAATCAAACCCAGAATCTAAGGTATGTTAGACACCTGTTTTTCTTCCAAACCCTCTTTGTCTCGAATGCTCAGAATACTTTGGATACAAATTCTCATTTCTATGTGCTTTTATAACAGTGAACACAGCAGAATCTTAGTCAATATCACTAAGTATGATGCAAATATTCACAATACTGTACCATCAACATAGGGATAGTATAAACTTTTGGACAAATATATCTGGTACTTTTCCAACCACTGTTTTCTCTTTTGTCTTCTTCCTCCTGTTTCTTTTACTGGCTTGGTGAAGCTATTGGTGCTTCATTCATTACTCTTTGCAGTAAAAGAAATCTGCATTCTTGTTTTTGGTGACCCCAGGAGAAATATAAAAGAAGGAAAAGAGGATCATCCAAATTACTGATACATTTTCTTCTTTACCATTTCACACTTTGCCCTGCTCATGACTTGGCTTTAGCTATACTATTTGCACAGGAATTTCACATTGCTGTAAAAAGTATTTTATTGAAAAGGAGTATGTTAAAGGTACTTACAAAAATTCTACAGATTAATATCCTTACAAATATCCTTTTTAGGATAAAAATATTCTTGGTGTTTTTCCCCCAAACTCAACATATTTTATTTTGTTTCTGCTATTATCACAGAACTTCAAATAAGCTTTTATTTCAATTTGCTACTAACTCTAACTGAATTAATTCTGCATGAAATGTTACTTGCTTTATCTTCTTGCTTCTGTGGTAAGATCAAGCCAAGAAATACAGAGAAAATAATCAGTTCAAAATGATTAAGTCTGATTGAGCCAGCTTTGCTGCTTATGCATGTAATCTAGCAATGAAAAAGTTACTAAGATATATCTTTATAGCTCTAATTGGTTACAGTAGTTCTACCACCTTTGCCATCAATACCACTGAATATCTGAAAAGTAGAAAGTTCACACTACATTTTAAAAATATAGTTGGATCCAGATACACAAAATTCTGAAAATTCAGTTTCTATCAGTATATAGCATTTATTAGCTCTAAATAAATTTATTTTAAATGAAGTCTTTTTCTATTTGATGTGTTCTTTGGCTCATCTGCTGGAGAACTTTGCAAAGGCATAATGGTGGAGGGAAACAAATAAGAGGGGAAAAAAACCTCTTTAGAGATTTAAATCAGTATTAGATGCACTTAGTATATATATGCTTATTGTGATACTAAATAACTAAAAGAATAAAGATTAGATTCTAATCTGGTTCCTGACATGCCTCTATTGAAAAACATCTACTGCAAGGCCAGACACAAATGCTATGACTTGTATTAGACAAAATGCATAGTGATGCAGGATCACATGTTTTAAATTAGAAATGGCCTTTTCATCAGTGTGTCAGCTAAAGAGGGCATCCTAATCTTAGCCATGTGTTACTCTGTACAGCACATGCATGCGCATCCAGTATGAGAGAACAGTCCCAAGACATAGCATGGAAAAAGGGATGACCATCTTGGTGTGCTCCACAAAGCATCTCAGGAGATGAAAAAAACAAACAAACAAAAAAAACCCCTCCCCCCAAAAAACTCCCCACCCAACAAAACAACAAAACCCACAAAACCAAAACAAAAACCAACAAAAAAAAAAATTAGGTGAAAAGTCAGCAGAGTACAGAGACGTGTTTGACTCTTGAGCCACTGTAGAAGGATCCATTTCAAGCAGTTAATTTGTCAGTGTTTTTTTCTGAACTGAAAGGACAACACAGTCTGAACACAGCAAGTGCCTTAATCACTGTAGCTCTTGTCACCCTCCTTGCATAACAGCATTATGTAAGGATCTGATTTGTATCAGTGTACAGCTCTGACTGCTGAGAAAGCAGCTTGCAATTCAGTGAATTTCATACACATTGTCTTTCTCTTATTTTCTTGCATTAATGTCGTTAGCAGGAATTATACACATTTTCTCCTCACACTAACAAGCACCAAGGCTACAGTGAATGATATGACTATACCTCTCAAGACTGAGAAATATATTGCTCACATTTTTTGCACTCAAGGCTTATATTAAAAAGACAGAGGTCATTAGGTCAGGAAACACAGACATTGATTTCTTCAAGAAGAAGGATGGGGTTTGCTATACAATACACTGTTAGCTCACAATGACTGAAACATTGGCTATCTGGAAGTATTTTTTTAGTAATAATGACATCTAGCACCTCTGAGCTCAGAACATTATGTTTTCACTCAGAAAAGCTAAAGATGACATTTCTAGCCTAAAACACCTAAAAACCACAATAAGAGACCAGAGGTAAAAGCCATGAAATTTACAAGAGGTGATCTCAGACATCTTTTACAAGTGATCCCTGCTACAATGAGCCCTCAGTATAACCACAAAGAAGACAAAGGATTCAAGATGCAAGGGGAAAGATAAGTTACCCTTTCCATTGTCCACAAAAAACCATGAGCATTAAACTGTGTAAAGAGCTCAAGTGAGAGGCATCAGGAATCCCACTGCAGAGCTGGAAGTGGGACCTGCAGATGATTCCTGTCTGCCACTTCCATCACAAAGCTACACAGGAGAGCTAGGTGGAGAAGGTGGATTACTGCTCCAAAAGAGACCTTGTACCTGTTTTAAAACACATGGAAATTCTTTTATCAGTGTGTTAAAGTTTTAGAATTTGTCAAAATTTTTCTTTCTCTACCAACACAGACTTTGGGAGCTGACACCCTCCTTGCCAAAGGTCCAGCTAATGATCTGCATTCCAACCTGATGGCTGGGAGGAGGGGGGAGAGGAGAGTTCTTTTGTTTGTTTTGGGAGGTTTTTTTTTCTCTCACTGCTTCAGTGGTTTGGGAGAAGGAAGCACCTCGGAGGGACTCCTGCGGTTTTGGCTTCTTCCCTGCCTCCCATTCCTAGCCCAGTGTGCCCTGTGCTCCAGAGGGACAGGCAGTTTTTCATCGCTTTGAAGTTACTACAGTTTTCCTGAGGCACTGACAGCACCAACGTAGGAGCCCCCGGCCCACCCCTCTGCCCACCCCGGGCCAGTGCCTTTCGGACAGAGGACAAAGGANTTGTTTTTTTTAGTTTCCTCTAAACTAGGACACAGTGATATCACAAGGAAAAATGAAAGCACTAATGAGGCACTTCTCATAAACCAGGTAGAGTTTGCAAGCCCTGTGTTTGCTGACCACTGGGTCACCAGTGATTTTGTAAGACACCATTCAAGGTTTGGGCTAGAAAAGGCACAAAGTTCAATAGAAGAACTTTGGAAGTTCAGTGGAAGAAGTTCAATAATGTGTCCATCCAGAGAGTAAAGGGGATATTCAGTGTTGTGAGTATCCAGGACAGGAAAATGTGCTTCTTTAAAGAAGGTTTTTATTGGTGATCTCTGACAGCTGCAGCAATATCTGAATTAAACTATCAAATAAATACAAGAGAACAGTGAGAAAAGATTAAAGTGATTGATTATTGTAGGGAAAGCGATGGGAACATCAAGGGTTTTTTGTACCGAAATGGATACTTATTCTTCAGCTCTTTATTTCAAGGATAAATCACTATACAAATGTATTAAAGCTATTTTTCAGAAGATACTATCTGAAAGTGCTCCAGTAAGCCAGTTTCTCAAACCAATCCTTTTTAACTGAATTCAGGACTCCTTCCTCAGGTATGACAAGATGACTGAATTCAGATGAAAGAAGCCTAGTGAGGTCTTGGGTTTTTAACTTTCCTGTCCCAGTGTACCCAGATTTTTCAAATACTGCCACTGAAAGAACTGAGAAGTTATTTCTAAAGACTTTTCCTGTCCTCTGAAAGAAGGGAACTTTGAGATACCTTTGGTAATTAAAGCATGTGAAGCAAAGTCAAAACAAATGGCATATTTGAGACAATTAAAAAATTCTCAGTAGTAAAACAAATGAGGTCTTTATTAACATGAATGAACTAAACAAATTACATCAACTGTTTCTGAGCTTCTTATGGATTTCTGTTGCCAGAAAAGTTCATGGCATTTGTATCTGTATTAGTCATTGTGTTTTATTTGAGCTTATTAGAATGATGCTATAGTATTTTTTTCTCTGTTCTTTTTAAATCAGTTAGGTTTCCTTTTAAATTGTACTGCTAGTGATTTAATTATTTTAAAGCTTTTTTTTTTTTTAATTATATTACACTTCTGGAGGTAATACCCGCTTTCTAGAGAAACACTCCATGGAAAAAAGGAGAAACACTTACCTTAAAGCACTACTCTGTAGGACTCTTACCACTGCCAACACTTAAGAGTACTTTCTTTACTCTCAGATGCGTAATATGGTAGTGAATATTACTCCATGTTTTACAGCTTAGCTGATGGAATTGGACAGATAAGAAAAAATTCATGTATATATGGGTAAAAAATCACAAGACATGGCTCTTGTAAAGTGCCACGTGAGGAGGCTTCAGTTACTTAGCTGCCTTAAATGATCATTAACAGATTCAATTTAACACTCACAAGAGTTATGGAAACATAATGAGACACTGTAATTCCATGGAATCAGGCACTACTTTCTAAATTTCAAGGATATATTCACCTTTGTTTTCCACCAAGTGCTGACCTGTATGAGATCTGTTTCTTCTCATCACTGATTCCCAGTAGTACTTACATTCTCCGCCAATTACCTGCCTTTCTTTTCCTTCTCAGCAAGTGCCAGCCTTCAAAATTAGCCTTTCTCTGCTGCACCGAGAATGTCCAGTCTCAATTTCTCTATTTCATCTTCTTTGCACCAATTAGCTCAGATCAGACCTCAGTGCCACTGATATCCAACTCAAATGGTTTTCTTATCCTGTGCATGGGTTACAGGGCAAAGGAGAACAAGAAATAAACTTAAACAGACATCCTGTTCCACCCACTATTCCCTCACTCTCCCTTCAGCTCCAGTACCTTCGTCTTAAGACACAGCTGGAATGGCTCAGAAGACAAGTAAACAGTTTTACCTGGTTTATAACGCGGTCAAGCATGGGTGGGTTTTTAAACAGTAAGCAAAAAGAACGCCTCACAAAATTAGCTAAACCATGTGAAGATAAAGAAAACTCACAGATTGTGGCAGACACTCAGTATAAGAAAATTCAGTTTGCCAGGCTAATTCCAAGTGCTGAATAGTACATTTTGCAATGTGAAGCACTTGGCTGTCTGGAAAATGTGTGTTAGTTATGCTAGGGAAACCTCTCATGCATAATAGACATTGAAATCACACACTAACCCATTCTTTTCTCTTTCTCTGTGATCCTTCTCCTTTCCTCAAGTTTCCTGATTGAAAAGTGCACTCCTGTTGCCCCATACAGTAATTCTGTACCTTATTTACATTAAGGCTGGTGTTTTTTCCTTTGTCTCCGTGTTTGTTTCTCTTTTCCAGAAACATTAAATAGGACTTTGGAACACGCTGTTATAACAGATTTGAAGAACAAGACAATACCATGCCCTCAAATTAACCATTACAGAAAGTAAATTGAAGAGCTGTTAGGAGTATAATAAAATATTAGAGGTGGCATATGGACACTATAGGAGAGTCTAATCAACAAGGTTTTTTTCTGTCATCTGGTTCAAAAGCCTTTTTATTTCTTGCCTACAGGTTGGTTCTAGATGTATATTGAATGTGTACTGAAAATGGCAACTATTTTGGTCAATTTGACTTTTTAAACTGTTATTTTCTCTGGAAGTTCCTCTCGTAAGCCCTGAGTTCCAAGACCCAGTCGTACTGAACACAATACTCTCTTCCAGTAAAAAAGAAAGCATTGAAAAAAATAAGATTTTGCTTTAAGACTTAAATTAAAATATGAGTTACATTCTTAGCTTAGATATATAATTTATAATTCTAAGCCTATCCCTCAGCCTTTTGTATCACTCTTCCTCACCATGCACATCTGTACATTCAAGAGGCATTGCTCATTCTTCTCAAAAATCAAGATTCATAGTCATGGACTTTGCCTTTTCCTGGAAAAGAGTAACCCAGTTGAGAGAGAAAGCAATCCATATCGCAGCCCAAAGTATTTTTTTTGTTCCCTTTTTTTTTGTGAGACAGAGAAATGTTTTCCCTGCCAGAAGTGAGGGTTTTCACCCTCTCAGCTACTGATCAATTTTCATAGAAAGTCCCAGCACCAGTTACTTCTGACATGCATCCACCATCACTCTGCCTACTGACAGCTCCACAGGTCTTCACATACTTCATCTGCCTTGTACAGCACCATAAAGAAGAGCTCTGGGACTGGAATCACAGTGTGTGACAGGGCACATCCAGCCATGCTGCCTTCAGACATGTTTTTGAAGGATGGCAGGTACCAGCAGACACTGGAAACTCTCCCCTGCTAACTTTGCATGACTGGTGATCTGTGTAATCACAGAGATGAGGCATAGCAGAAGTAGATTTTTGACCTTCATCATGCATGTTAAGGAGCATGTGTCCCAAAGAGTCTCTTCAGATGGTAATCCTCCAAATGAGCAAAAACAGCAGACGTTGAGCCTAAAGGCAGTGATATCATCACTAGTATGCCCTCCAAACTATTAATTCAGGAGCAAGCACTCCACCAGATGTATTCCTTTAGGCTTGAGGTCACCTTTCATTGGTTGCTTTATTGAAGGAGTTTTTCCTGAAACAGTAGTTGCACCCTGGTGCTGCAGCAAGCTCCAAATAACTCCCAGTAATAACAGTAAAGAAAAATAAGAGAATGAAATTAGTCAAAGAAACAGATACTACTGAGACACGTAAGGGAAAGTGTGGTTTGAGTGTACATTTGCTTTCAGTATTGGATTACTGAAGTCAGTAATCTCCACCTTCAATTCCAAATGTCTTTTTCTGCACCTTCTCCACAAAGTGAAACAAATCCCTGCAGATTTAACACAGGCAACTTTCAGAAGAGCTTTGTTCTGTATAAAGCATGCTAATGGGACTGCAAACACAACAGTTCCCATGAAGAGATTGAAAATAGAATCAACTATGCAAAAATCAGCTTTTGAGCCAGTATGAAAAAGTATTTTAACCATCTTGGAGTCTTTCTGCATAAGTGTTTTGTTTCTATTTAGTGTGAAATTAGCACAGATCACTTACGATGGGAACACATTTGCATTGATTAGAAACTAAGGGAATCAAATCAAGAACTGCTATTGTTGAACTCCACCAGGCTGTGAAGAACTCAGGTTGTCCTTATGATCTGAGTTTGTTTCTTGAAATGGCCAGAATATGACTTTCAAACATTTTAAAGAACTTCTGAGGGTCCCAATAAACACACAGCCATACTCCATCTCTTTCCTGAATGTATTCCAGTAGAAGTAGACAAGCAAACTATAAGAGTGGCAACAGAAGATCAGTATAGTAAAATGTCGAATTGCCCTGTGTAATACCCAGGTTTATTCACAGACTCAGGACTCAGTTTCACTTCTCCAGGTGATCCATCATCTATTACCTTGCACTAAATCCCAGGCATCATATCTCTTTTTAAAAAATAATGCAAGGAGAAGCCTTTCTCCTGTGTACCCTTCCACTCCACCACCCATGAAGCAAGACTTGAACTGTATTTTTTCTGAAAGACGGAATTAAACCTTTAGANGCTGTATCTGCCATGCTTCAGCTGCCAGTAAGTATGTGAAGCTGATCCTGTTAGAGTGCACTGTATCTCTCCTCAGAATCTCACCTCTACAAAAGCAGGAATGGAATACTCATGGCTAAGCTGTCACTTTGATTTTGACCTTCAGAGTGTATTTTCTGTTCCTTCTTTTGAAGTCTGAGACTAGCAGCTTACATCTGTCGCTGCTATCTTTGTATGCTAAACTGCACATAATGGTTTTTCACATGGAAACTCAGGAAATACTCTAAAAATAAGATAGTATACTTAACCAATTGGACAAAATTAACTAACTCCAGAAAAACAAACAGCAGTAGGAGACAGGTTTAGGTCTCTGGATACATTTCTAACCTACTGACTAAATTTTTTTAGCAATGATGGGTTGAGTTCTCTACAGTGAGTTACAAATTTTGGGTGGAAAATTTGGTATGTTTTTAAGGGGGATATGATTCATAGAGGCCATAAGAGCTTTGCCGTATTTGGGACCTACTTTGAGGGTGATAGTAAACTCATTATCTTAGAAATACTGAACAGAGATTAATAGGGGAATTCTGAGAGACAAAAATGCAGAGAAGAACAAGATGTCAACATACCTGTGTTCAAAGTGCTATGTCAGCTGGCCTTTGAGAGAATAAGGATACTGAAAGGACTGAAAAATGATCAGGCAAAACCCAGCATTTTTACTAAAAAGCTCATAAAAGTCACAATGAACTCTGGTGCTTATAGTTCAAATGTTAACTTAAACACACCAAAAATAGAGAAAACAATGGAATATTGTAATGTCACACTTCATAATGATGTGAAATGAGCTTACAATAAACAGCTCTCAACCAGACCAGTTGCTATAGAGGATCTTCCAATAGTGCACTGTGTAAATGTTTTTTACAGCAGCACTGTGACTTCCTTTTCCAATATTTTAATGACTTCATGAGACAGATGACACCAGTGGAGACCTAACAGCTCATCCAACAGTACGTTTGGCCTGGATAGTCAGATCTTCCAGTAAAAGAGGATCAAAATTCAGATTTCAAGGGACTGCTTGACTGGTCTCCATATGAAAAGTTTTTTTTTTTATATTCTGTCTCAGTTGTTCTTGTTTCAGTTTGAGGACGTTGCCTCATTGTGAAGAGCCTGTCTCCATCTTGTTCATGGCTGCTTCATAAGCCCCTGCAAAGCCACCTTTGCCCCCAGCTGAGCCAGCTCCAGTTCCTCAGTCTCTCCCCACAGGGCCAGTTCTGCTGCCCCTTTACTGCATTGGTGGGTCTGTACTGAACCCATGCCAATTCCCCAGTCTGCTTTGGCATTGGCGCTATCACATGTAACTTGAGGATCTACACCTAAGTAAGCTCTTCTTACATCTCTAGTTTGCATAGCCTCAAAAGACCTATCATATAGACCTGTTATTGCATTAGCTGAACTAATTTCTGACAGTGCTTGTTTTTGCTCCCTAGCTGGAGAGGGAACTCATGCCTAACAGCCACTTTTCCTCAGTCAAGTCAGATTACAAAAAACTCAACCATAATATCACCCTTTTTATTCCCGTTGAACTAATTTTTAAAAAGATTTGTAAAAACACAAAAGAAGGAAAAATCAGTTCTAGGAAGTCAGTCACTACATATGACCCTTGCCTGTGAGTAGATATTTGCTGAGATTGACAAAAAATGCCAAGAGTCAGCAAGTTTTTTGTTTTCAGTTACTTTAGCTCTGTAATCCTGTTATCTTCAATGGTTTGACTTTCCCAGAGCTCATGAGGATTCCTATTTTAACAGTAACTTTCCAGGTTTGCTGCTGACATCACAAAGAGATGTGTTTGTACTAGATTTATCATTTTTCCTCATTTTTGTTTCTCTTTCACAAAGAGAAAGATGCTGAAGCACGCCAGCACAGTATGACTTGCCAAAGCACCCTCTGATGCCAGTCAGGCAAGCAAAAGGGTTCC
This sequence comes from Grallaria varia, assembly GCA_013396735.1. Taxonomy (NCBI): domain Eukaryota; kingdom Metazoa; phylum Chordata; class Aves; order Passeriformes; family Formicariidae; genus Grallaria; species Grallaria varia. Next base: position 156,875 of record VWZG01012039.1, read on the forward strand.
TCTCATTTGCAATGGTAGGCATTGCACATACTGGAATTTAAGCTGATTAATAAGATTCAATAGAATGAACAAAAGCAAATATTTAATAAAGCAGGGTGAACAGTCAAAGCAAACAGTTTGTAAATAACCCACTGGCTAAAAATTCAAATTCATCCAAATAATTTCAGCAAACATGAACCCCTAACACACTGTCCAAAAACCAGGAATGAATCCCACTCAAGGAAAAATAAAGGAAAAAAAAAAAAAGCTAAATTAGCATAAAATTAGCATGAATTCTATTTGCTGAGCCTTATTCTTTACATTAATTTCTATAAGACAAAACAGTTACACATTGTTCGGCTTGAGGATTGCATAAAACCTCTCTACAAAAGTATGCTTGCACCTCCAACACAAAAAAAATCTTTCTTTTTTCAGATTTTCTACCTAGTGGGAGTATCACATTTTGTCAAAAATTTAAAAACTAGGGCAATTATTACTGAAATATTTTATTACCAGTGTTCTTCTTTCACAGCACTTTTGTATACTGCAATTTTTATAGATTTTGCTCATAAAATCATGGGTAAATCTCTCAAAAACACACCTATGAATTACAGATCTGAGTCCCTTTCTTTTAATAAATGGTCTAAATCAATTTCTCACTTACCTCCAAAGTCAAAATTACATTGCTATATGATTTTTTTATTTTTTTTTTTTTTTTTTGCTTCCTTTCCTTTGGATTTCGGTGCCTCTGCCTCGTTTGAAATGCAANTTTTTTTATTTTTTTTTTTTTTACTGTTTATGTCTTGAGTCTATCCTTGCCTGATACACTGGTTTGGTAAGGAACATGCCTTTACTAGAAAGCAGACCTTGTTCACTGCATATTGTATCTTATCTTTGCAGGAGAGCTGTCTTTGAACTCATGTACTTATACAAAGTAAGACTTAATGATGTACACAGCTTGCATGCAACATAATTACATTGGAGCCCAGAACAGTCTTTTGTAGTTCAGTGATAAAACTATAAATGAACTCTTTGAACAGAATCCCCAAGTGGTTAAACCACATTACAAAGTAGCGACATTTGGCTAAGGAATCAAAAACATACAAATAAATAATTATATATAAGTTTATGCAGGCTGTGCCTGTGAAGGAAGATGAGTCATGTCATTTTTTTATGTTGGCCTTGTGACAGCTGAGCAATGTAATTATCTTCTTTTTCATTGTGCTGGTTTTATCTCATTGGTATTAGATTTTTATTTTTTCCATATTCTAATTTCTGTGGTGGGTGAAGCTCAAGGCTCAGGGAAGCCAGGCATTGACATAATTTGGTTTGCTCAGGTTTCATCTAAATAACATTTCAATATTTTAAATAAAAATAAAGCCAGACTCTTGCTATTATGAACCCAAATAATGATAAATATTCTTAGCAAACAGTTTTAAATTGTATTAATTTACCTTCACTTAAAATAATGAAAGAAAAACAAGAACCAAAAAGTAATCCTTTCAACCAGGCCAAAGGGTTTACTGAATCCATACTATGCATAAGATGTATTTAAGAAGGTACATAAAGTTAGAATTATTTTTGGGGTTTTGTTCCTCATGCCAAATAAAATAAAAAAAGAAAAAATTACTATATTGACTCTGCTAGTTGACTTATGAAATATGCATGAACACAGGTACTAGCCCCAAAACGTAGATAAATGAGAAATATGCAAAAATCTTGACGTACATACATAGCAGAAAGCCTGGGTATACTCTCAAATAATGTAATACTAATAAATATCCTTTTCCTATCATCACAGGTATCCCACATGGAATTTTGATGTGATGTCAAAAAAATTCCATCCAAAATCATGCTTTGACAAGATCCCTGAAACTGAGTTAAGTTGGACAAGTGTTAAGAATTAGTTTTATAATCACATGTACTTCTCTTTTTACTAATTGTCTTGAACAGGTTTGCTCATCACAAATAGATTAATAGGAATAAAAAAAAAAAGGGAAAATAGTCATGGTAAGTAGCATACAAAGTGGAAGGCAGTCATATTTTGCATTACTTTGGAATATGGGTTTCAAACAACCAATATGAGCACCTACAGTCATAGACATTGACATCTGTAATAGTACACTTGTGTACTGGAGCATACAATAGCATACTACACACAGACAGGTACACTAAAATGAGATGGCTGTGACCTAGAATAGACATCTGTAAAACAAGCATCTGAATTTAGTGAGAAGAATCTCATCTGAAGGGAAAAACACACACAGTCCAGTCATCAAGCTTTTACTTAAAACATTGCCCAGCAGTGCAAAAGGGGTATCACCTAGCATCTGACTATCTAAGCTGACTAAGCAGTCAGATGAGCACTGAATTGATGGTTGTGCAGGGAAAAATACCCTGGCTTTCAGATCGCCTCTACTCTCCGAACAACATCACTTTGGCCTTGCATGGTTTGTATTTCAGCCTCACAGTGCAGGAGGTACGAGTAGATTTGCAGTGTCTGCTCTGCCAGAGCTCTGCAGGAACACAGGTATTCCCACAGTGGTACAGGTGCTGTCACACAGTGTGAACTGTAGGAGGCACACTCATCTGCAGCCAAAAACACCAGACCAAATCCAGGTTTTATTACTCATTTTGTAGCTCAGTGACATTTTCATCAACTCATACAAGCTCTAACAAAGAAAAGAGCAACTCTGCACGACTGACTTTGGAATCCTCTGTGCTGCAGTAGATACTTTTATTAGCCCATAATACAATACTGCTGAGTGAGTCATACAGACCTTTATGAATATGAGAAATTAGAATTTTTTAAGAAGATGACATGCCATTTTGACCTTAACATTAAATTCAGAACTTCTGTGGTGAAAACCAGCGCGGATTACCTGTTTACATAAAAGTATTCTGGTACTGCACATTTCCCTCAGGCAGCACATTTTGCACATCTAGCAACTTTCTTGCATGATTGTCAGTAGTAAGCAATCCACTGGCAACACTATACAAGAGTAAAAGGATTTCCTTACACACAGAACCTATTAAAATGAAAACCACTAGGCTCTGTGTTCAAGGCATTCAAAAGTCAAAGTCAGAAGCATTACTAATGACAGGCACATGTATTAAGATCTGTGTGGTGAGGCAATGCATCATTGTGGCCAGATTTAGAGCCAGATCATCACTTTAGAAATATCAATAGCTGGATAAGGTCCAAGTTACTTCTTCATCAAAGCAGTATGACTCCTGACTCCAGTGAAAATAATAATCTGAGTTTGTGGAGACAAAGTCCAGATCAATAATGAATCTTAGGATGTCTATGTGATCTTCTGCCTTCTCAAATGTGAATTAGTATTGACACCTTCTTGGCACTCTTCCAGCAGTGGCTGCTTACTGAAAGCTGAGTGGTAAATGTGGACTTATGAAAATTGAACAAAAATATTATATCTGAACAATTTTTTACCAGAAAAACTATGACACAACTGTAAAATGTAGCTATGGGAAAACTAAGAGAAACATTAGGTTTTGGTTATTACATTTCTGATATGAAACTTAAGCTGACACATGCAAGTTTAAGACCCTAAAGAAATCACACAAGACGTCAGTCCTTCAAACCAACTCCCCTGTCTCTGGAGCCAAAGGACGAACATCAGTGAGTCTTTTCAAGTTTCTCTGGACTACTTGCCAGCCTTGAAACTGAAAACAGTACCAATTTTGCTGTTTAACAGAACACCACAGAATAGCTATGGGACACATATCACTGCCATGTGACTCGGAGTTAAACAGCTCTGAACCGTGCACATTTCATTATGCCAGCTGAAATTTCTGATGCTTTGCCTCTCAAAATAATCCAGTATTGACCGGCAAGATCCTTGAAACTGCTAGGAAAACAGGATTTGTTTTACTAAATTAGACCCCTGACCCATTTAATCCTTTCTCTGGTCACATGAAGAAGCTAGCCACTCATGACTGCCAAGATAGGTTTCACTATAACTCAAAGATTGACTTACGTGCTAAATTGCAGGTGCTACTCTTCATTTTGAATTTTTATTATCATAAATCTAGATGTGAATTATAGCTTTAGAATCACTGCATTCTTAAAATATATTTCAAAATATGTCCTGAAGATCTCAATTTTATGGCTAAGGTTCACGTGAGGAAAGAGGATAATTTTAAAAGATTGCCTGACCAGGTTTCCTCTATGATCAAGTTCTAAACTATCTGCATGAGCATACTGACACAAATACACAATTCCCCATGCTCTGGAAAATCTGTTTTACCAGTAATAGGTTAGGACTGAGCCTCCAAATAAATGTCTTGTACATTTTATGCAACTATTTATTAAGGGTTAAAGTAGATGTTAAGATTAAAAACACTCACAGCCACTACTTTTATAGAAAAGTAAGTATCTCAGACATGCATTTGAACCGACATTCCTGCAGGATCAAATGGGAATTCATTGAACAGCATATATGCTTGTCTGAACACCCACTGATGTTGGCAGCGTAGCCATATGTTAAACTTCTGACTGATTCAGGAACTCTAACTGCTTCAAGCCATTTTTTCATCTGGACTTCCATACATGCCATTACCGTTCCACTCAAATGTCCTGCATGCACGGTCAATGGAAAATTTTCGTACACGTATATACGATATATACAGAATCCAAAGGCCAGAAAAATACATTTTATTCAGAGCATTCCAAATCTTCCCTGGAGCACATATACATGCAACAAACGCCAGAAACCCTGACTTTGTAGTATTTCTGTAGAAATAAAGCTTGTTCAACATTTTCACACTGAAAAGCTGAAAATCAGACTTCTGAACTCATGTTTATATGCTTTAAGAAATGACCTGATTTTCAAAAGCACTGAGCCTCGTGTGACTTTGGTGGATTTAGGGTAGAGGTTTTCTAATAGAGCTGGAATAAATGCCTAATCTGCACCCTTTGTGATTGGTAGAAGTATTACTGTTGAGCTCAGCTGCTAACTTTTAGACTCTGTTTTTGAAAAACAGGTAGTCATAGGAACTGAATACTGAAGAACAGGGCAGGGTTTTCAGAACACCAGCACCAAAACACACTCCCTGTTTCTGAGTGTTTACTGTCACTGTTTGCTAGAAAGACTAACAGGTGTATGAGAAATAGGATATGAGAAAGATGTCTTCTTGTTTCAAAATAATTTAATCCTACCATATTTCCTACGCCCCCCCTTGCCTGAGCCTTGAAAGATATGCCNATCTTTAAAATATTAAATATGGAAAATTATGAAACAATAAAACATTTGTCCTTTCAGCACTCTATTCTATACTTGGGAAATTCTTAATTACTACAACTATACTTATAAATTTTCATTGGAGCATCACATTTTTGCCATCCTCAAAGCTACAAAAAAATTACAATTTAACCCTATAGTCTGAAGGAGACCAGAAAGCTCGATTTTCCCTATTTCTTTTTAATTTGCATTTCTTTTATTGGTTATTAGTAGAATCTTCTCAATAGTGTTTCTCTTCTAGGTACATTTTCTTTTAGTGATTGAGTTTCTTCTTATTGCAGCTGATGCACTTTTCAGTGTTTTTGTTATAATTACCAAATTCAGAATGAAAAGGCAAATCATTTAATCATATAATTGTCTTAGAGACAGCATTGTAATTGAAGATCTCAGAAGAGCAGCCCAGAGAGATTTGCTGTACAGAAAGGTAAAGAAAATATAATACAGGCATCTCAGAAAAGGTCTAAGAAACACTGTAAGAAAAGAAATTATACATGCAAACCTGAACAGATGCCCTCAAGAACTTTGTACCTTAATCAACATAAAATATTGCATTTACATTAACAGCACATAAGCAACAAGATTTGTCACCATAAAACAGCTATTCAGAAGCTGTAACAAGTATACATGACATTATAAGAAATAGTGTTGAAAATAAAATATATGGCAATGATTAAGAAGAAAATTAAAAATACAGGTGGGATTAACCTGCAAAGAAGTTAAAAGTTTACTAAGCAATGTATAAAAATGTATAAAAAACAATAAAAGCTGAAGATGTTCTTGTTGAAGGAATAATCTAAAAAGTTATTTTTATTGTTTTGAAAGATCTTCAAGCGGTGGTACTGACAGTGTGCAAATATCGTATTAAAAGCCAGTATAAACCTTTTTTGGCACAGAACTTCAAGTTACTATGCCTTTCTAAACTTTGGAAGTATTTGCAGCTGCACACAGCAAAACGAAAACCAGCTGGACTGTCTTATAAAGCAAAAGGGCAATTTTAAAGAAGTTTCACATTTATGACTTGCATGAGAAATACTCCCATTAAATCCAAGTGAAATACCACCATTTACCCTGCTAAAAAGCCTTAACCCTTTCATTCTGGCTTTATAAGGTGATAACACAGGAGAGGATGATCAGGCAGTGGGACTGGTTAAAACCTACGACATTTCTGCCGCTGCCTATAGACAGAAAGGGAGACTGTGCACACTGGAAAAGTCCCAGCAGCTGCAAGACCTCAGAAGTGCTCAGAAACCATGCAGAGAATGGTCCCTCTGTACATAACTTGCACCTCTGAACTTAGAGCATCGGAGTTCTTAGACTATTCTCCTGAATGCCATCACCACACAGAAAATACCATTACAATTGAAGCTAACAGAATATGCAACAACTATTTCCTTTTTTTCATGCTAGAAGCCTCAAATTGCCACAGAAGAAATCAGCTTCCTTCTGTTCCCAGCAGTTAACATTCATTTTACAGGTGTTTTGACACTTGGCAGTACATAATTACTGGCTACACTCTTTGCCATGAAGTACTTTCCTTTGATAATTGAGAAATCCTTTGAATTGTGGACAGTTCACTTTTCTACTGCTAAAGATTGTGAGTAATTAGTGCGTAAATTACAAGTTGACACCAACAGCTCATATGGACAAGATAATGCTAAGGTACTGAAGGCTGCCTGTGCATAATATAACAGCAAGAGAAAACAATGATTTTTAGAATTTTCAAAGCCTTTAAACTTAAAATGGACCAGAACACAGAAATGCTTGCTTCCTTCTATCAGTGTGAATCAAGGCACAAGCTCAGTGAAAATCAAAATATACAAATTTCTCTGAAGAGTCCTCTTTCACTTCCCTTCTTCAGTTTTTGCCTTCGCTACATTTGGACTCACACTTCTGCGATGCTTAGTCTGTGTAGCACCCATGAGAAAAGAGGTTCCGGAAAGGGAGATATGAAAGAGTCAAACCGCTGCTCGAGACTGTGACATATTTTAGCAGTTCCAGAGGTGTTATCCACTGCTTGAATAAATCAGGGCACAGCAACCTGATAATCACCTCCTGCTTCTGTCTTCAAAGTTCCCTCAGCACACTTTTTGCAGCTATAAACCACCACCAATTTTATAATTTTATTTTTCATATTTGTCTATATGTATGTCTATAAAGCTGTTTCTTTCCAATGGAGTTACTGATTCGACCCATTTATTGTACAGATTTGATGCATTCATTCTATAGATCAGACGGCATTCTCCTAACTCTTCACTACAATTGGTTAAGTGTTCCTTAGTAATTCCACGGGAAAAAAAAAAATTACATTTATACTTCACTTTTGTCCTTTCAGCTACCTGTTGTTCCCTTGATTTATCTCTCTCTCACTGCAGGCACTGCTTTGTACACGGAAGTGCACGGAATGTCTGTAGGATGTACAAAACACACGGAAACAGACCGGTGACACATTCCCGCAAAGAGCTCCACTTTCCAGGGAACTGCCTTTGTTTACTCCCAGCCACCTCCGAGGACGGGAATGCTGCGCCACGGCCACGACCGCCCCCTGCCGGCGACACGGAAAGGCGGCGGCGCCCACAGGCCGCGGGGAGCGGCGCGGCGGACCGCGGGGAGCAGGGCTGGGCGGCCCGGCGGGACAGGGCTGGCATTGCCAGCACCCCCGTGTCCGGGAGCGCGGACGGCCCGGCGGGACAGGGCGGGCACTGCCAGCACCCCCGTGTTCGGGAGCGCGGACGGGCCGGCGGGGCAGGGCGGGCACTGCCAGCACCCCCGTGTCCGGGAGAGCGGACGGGCCGGCGGGGCAGGGCCGGCATGGCCAGCACCCCCGGTGCCTCCCGCGGGCCCCCTACCAGCACTCTCCCCGCCGCCCTCAGCGCTCCCATTGGCTGCCGGCACCTCTGCGGCAGCCAATCAGAACGCAGTTGTCAGGCTCTCCCGTCTATTTTTAGCACGCGCCGGCGGACGTGCGGCGTGTGGCGGCTGCGCGCGCCCTGCCGCGCACGCGCGGTCGCGGGCACGTGCGGTCGGGGGCGCGCTCGGAGCGCGGGTCCGGTGCGGGGACAGCATCAGAGGCAGGCGGCCGTGCGCCTTCCCGAGCCCAGAACCCATCGCCTCAGCCAGCGCTCTCTACTAAAGAAAATGTCGAATGAAAAGTACTGTGTTAAAAAAATAATAAAATCAATGGCGATGGCTGCTGCGGCCGAGGAGGCTCTGCAGAGTCAGTCGCTCGTCCTCCCTGCTGTGCTTCCCTGGCCTTGAAGTGCAGGGAAGGACGGTCCTGGTGCACAACGCCCGGTGTGCCCGGTCCGCATCGGTGTCCCGACCTGCAGGCAGTGCTTGGCTTCTTGAACGAAGTGGCATTAGAAGGGAAAGGTTGGATTACCAGCATGGACTAAATTCCGCATCTTTCAAATATTATTTTGCATATTCGCATTTAATTAAATTCACACATAAGGTAGCTGGCTATCTCTGTAATTGAGGTGCTATTATGTAATTGACAGTAAGAAAAACTGTCCTAATTCGAGGCTTCGTAACAATGCCAGTATAGTACAGAAATGTCAAAGAAAAAAAACTTGTCTTGCTAATAAAGTTTTTAAAGACCCTTGTAAAAACATAAAAGGTTTAGCTGTCTGTCTAAAGATAGGAGCACTTAGCCCCAGGGGATCAACAAGTTTGGGGCTTGTGCGTAGTGGTGGATCATAATAGCTCCTGAGTCTTTGTAGTGACCTGCTCAAAATAATACAGCGTGGATGAAATGCAGACTTATCTGTGCACTGAATCTGCAGCCCCCCAAAGGAGTAAACTGATCTGCAGCTCTTGTGCTGACCCTACAGCACAGGATTGGATTTCACTGCCCATGTACAAGATACTTGAGAAGAAAATCTTTCAAAATAAGGCAGATTCTCCAAATTCAGCCAACTGCCATTAGTTTTTGCAATGAAAAATATTCCCTGACAAATCTTGCAATATGAGAGTGGAACATTGCCTCGCTGCTCCTTGTCATCACCAGCCTTTAAGAGATGGTCAGTGCCAGGCTGTTCTGAAATTCTCGTAGTCATTACTGGATCCCCATGGATGCTTTTCAGTTGCCAATAGGACATACCAAATCGGCAGTGAAACAAAAGAACAAAGTCTGCTGTGACAATGTTTGGATGCCATTTCAGAAAAGTGGCCTGTGGATTTAAAATCTGACTGGAAAAAAATGTTGTTTATTCTGTTATTGCCAGAACATTGATATAGTCAGAAACATTATTTCAATGAAGTTTTTACATGCCATTGAATGTTTTCTCTGTGTTCACGGGTTGTCAGTCTTATGTGCAGATTAAACTTAAGTTCTCACAGAGGAAGTTCACGCAGCGTGAATTCCGTTAGCTTTGCTGATCCCATTATGCTCCATAATTCGAGAGTGAAGATTGCTCTGCATAAATATTCATCTAGCATCTTTCAAGTTTTCACTTTTCATTCTGCCGCTGCCTGACCCTGTCTGCCACTTTTCTCTGAATAATCGTTACTGCTGAGCAACCCATTTGGAGAAAAAAGGCATTTGCAAGACTAAAATACCCAAACAGCACTGGAGGTGCGGATTGTCACTACGACAAGTTGCAGCCCATTGCAATTTATAACTGTGGACATGAAAATGATCTAATGCACTGTTGGAATTGATGTGCATTTTTCTCTGCAAATGTCACGGCCTCTCGCTCACATAGAGGCCATACTGAACACATGGGCAGCAGCACCCCAGTTTTCAGTGTGAGCACTCCAAGCGCAAATTATAAGTTTTTCTGTTTTAATTCCAGTAGGTTTTTTATTGTATCGATTATTTTTTTAATTTTTTTTTTTTTTAGTGCGATTTCTATCAATCCCCAACCCAAAGGCTCTGCTTATGCATTGAGGTGAACTGGAATTGGTGAAAATAACCAAATGTGATGTGTTTTTGTGACAGTGCAAGGTCCAATCAAGGGCCTCTTCCAAATCAAGTGAGTTTAAAAGACTACACGTTAGTGAATTTAAGTCCAAACATGATAAAATTGACCACGATTCTCTTGTGAATCCTCAACAGATTTTGTGGTATGAATGTCTGTTCCCCACAATTTTTAATCTAGCCAGTAAAGGAAATTGCTATTCCGATCTGTTCCTGGATGTACTGTCTTGTGTTTCAGGTCCTGTGTTTCCAGCATGTGAGAACAGGCACAGATTTTCTAGGTAAGCTAAGGGGATTGCAACCCCATCCCACTCCACTGGTGTTGCAGTGTGTGGAGTGTACTTTATGTATATGATAGCTGTGCACATTTGCTGTTTCTTTTCAAGGAAGACCGTGCATGAATTTCCTCACCCTGCCCCTCCAATTCATGCTAGCTGAGTGACCTACATTTGGGGAAATCTGAGTCAGCATCCCTGAAATGCAAGGAAAGATGGTCCCTGGGAAAGTCATTCTCCACATCATGGGGTCTCACATACATGTTTCCATACTGTGACTTCAGGGAGAGGAGCAAGACAACTCTTTCAGTGGCTCAAACTTGCGGTCACAGATCCCTAACACAGAGATCCTCCAGAAGAAATTCCACCTGCCACCATCCAAAGCAAGCAGATGCCTGAGAAAGGCAAGAGGCACTACAGGGATGCACTCCCGTGGCAGTAGTGTGACAAGCCACTTCCCAGCTGCACTGCAGACCTTCCTGAAGGTTTCCTTAGGCAAAGCATTGGTGAACACAGCCTATTCTCCCATTCAGTACTCTGAGACAAACTGGCAAAGGGAGATGTGCTTTTCTACTTATAAGATGCATACTTTTGCCAGGTACTATCATAACATCTTTTTTCTTCCCTTTATTTTCATCCCATCAGAATTCCCATAGATACCACTTACATAATATCCCTGCTTATTGGCTTGACATCGTAATGGCAGAAACTGCTCCAACAGGGAAAAGCTGCAAAGTATCAGGCACCAATGCCACATCAGTGAAAGCAAGTAATCATATAACTCAGGAAGACCAAAGTTGTGAAAATATGCCCTCCTCAAAATTCCAAGTTTAAACCAGACATACTTCCATGCTGATTGAAGTGAATGAAGTCTCTTGCCAGCTAGATAGATTTGATCCAGTCCTCTAGTAAAAAAAACCAAACAAAACAGTTCAGAGTAGAAACATTCTTGTGATAAAGGCTGTATGATTCAGAAAGGTCTGATATGGCCTGGCTTCAGGCCAGCTGCTTGGCCCTGGTTCTGCACAGATGTACTTGCCTGTGCACTTTCACAGAGACTAACAGAAGCCTGGACATCAAAGAAATGGACCAGGCATTTTCCAAAAGAAGACTAGGCTGTTACTCTCTCGATAAGGAACTGCTATGTTCATAAGGACACCCTGGTCTGGTTTAGTGGGAAATTAGAATAGCAATCATTTTTCCACTCACAGTAGCGTAATCCCGTTTTTAATGTGCACTTCTTATCCACAAGCCTTAAAAATGTTGTCTCTGTTTTATGAGGACTGATGCTGACACTAGTATCTATTAATGCCCTATGCCTTTTTCTAAGAGACAATTGTCATATAAAAAGGCCTTGTTCTTCTAATAAAGATCAAATAATTTGTAGAGTAGATTATATTTTGGACCTGTCAAATCAGAGCATATACATCACATTGACTTATGTGTGGTGCAGTCAATCTACCATGTGAGTAAAGGATTATGCACAGACTTTCTGGATGCTTTGGGGCTTGAACCCTGCGAGCAGTAGATCACAGATGCTTTCTGACATGTATTAGTAACTGTCTCAGCATGAGGACTGGAAGCCCAGAGTTCCCATAAATGCTAAAAACTTTTCACCTCCAGGACTTAGAATGCTTAACTTAATGTACCAGTGAAGCACCCTGGAAACGGCTTTTAGTTTTTCTCCAAGCCACTTTTTAAAAGGATTTCAAGTTCAGAGAAACATTACTGTGTCATAAAATTTTTAAACTAATGTGACACTCCATGATTGTTTTATTTTTGCCATGGAGGCATAGCTAGTATGTTCACAGGCAAAAATATCTTGTTTTAGTCATCTAAGGACAAACTCACCTATTTTATGTTCCTAGTTGAGCAATAAGAGATGAGTAAACCTGACTTATCCTTCATTACAGCATTTGTTGTACATATTCTAATGCAGTCTCTGGTGAACTGACAAGACAGTGTCTCCTAGTCCTTCCTAGTCCTTTGCCACTTCAGCTTGCTATGAGACCTTATTAATTGCCATATCCTAGGCCTTGGAAGAAAACAGGGAATTCAGTGTGGGTTTTTTTGCAGTTGCTGGCAAGGCTTAGGAGGAGGTTAGTATATGAATTTGTGTCTTGCCACACTGGATTAATTTTCAGCATTTTTCTGCTGGGAATCCCTACTTTTGTGCAGCCTCAAATGGTGGAAGCATTACTGAAAAGCATTTACAAAAGAAGTTGATCTTTTGGAAGCATTAATTTTGGTACTAGAAATAGAAGCTAATTTCCTCTGGTCTGTGCTACATCTGAACTACTTCTGAGAAGCAATTCTTTGAAGGAAATCCAGACATCCGCATTCAGCCTCCATCCCTGATACAGAGCCAACAGATCTGGCTACATTAGCCGATCTGGTCAGTATCTTATTCTCCAAGTTTATGAGAGTGTGGCAATGTGCACTGCCTTCCGGACTGGGAATGAGTTCAATACCATTTACAATACAATCATGGTAGTGAAGCAAGGTAAAGATAGGGACTTACTGTTTTCCAACCATGACTCATGTCTGAGTGCTCACTAACCTGTCCTTAGTGTCAGTTCTTGACAAGTTAATGAGACTAGGGTACTGATTGTCCCCAGGCATGGGTTTGAGGTCACATTCCAGGCCTGTTTCTCCATCCAGTTGATATCTGGAGTCCTTTGCTTTCTTGGTGCGGCTGCCAGTTCAGTAGAGCCATTTGTAATGGTCGTTCAGAAATAACATTTGGACCTATTCCTGTTTTGAGTGTGAGAATTTATTGTTTAAAACAAGATACCTACAGATGTAGCATCTGTGGGGTACCCAGTCTATTCTTCACTGGTGGGCAGAATCAGATTCTGCCTTGAGGGTTTTACTTTTTCTCCTCCCTTTTCTTCTTCCTTGCCAATGCGGCTTTTAACCAGATAATAGTTAACCTGCCTTGCCCCTCTCCCTGCTTCCTCATTGCTTTGATGTAGCCTTTTATGAACTGAGAAAGAGGTAATCTGATCTCTGGGCAAATCCTTTCCCTGTCTGCAGATGGCTCTAGGGAGAAGCAAGGTACACAACTGTATGCGGGTTAGAGAAATTATGGTGTACCATAAGGAAGAAAAGCAGCTGTACAGCAAGGTAGCATCTGAAATGAAGCCCAAATCTGTGCTTGTCGCCGGTTGTGCTATGGCTCTGGCAAGCTTACTTTGTGCTGGCCCCTCGCCTCCCCCTTCCCTGAAACATCAGCTTTTAACTGCTGCCAGAGGCACTGTCATTGGCCTTGTTTTCTGTTCTTGCTGCTGTTCCAGGTCAAGAGATCCTATGTTCTTCCAGCACTCTGAAAAAATAAATGGTCTCCCCAGAGCTGGATTCTCCTTGTTTTTCCTTCAAGATAACCATCATCAAGTGAACAAACATTGAAACAGTTCGTATTGATACAATTTCTTTGTGTAACTGGTCACTTTTAAAACATTTTTGGTTACTATTTTCTCTTGGGATAGGATTATACATTATTGTGGCCAATTAGTTCAAACCCTGCAATGTTGCTTTGTAGATGTTTAGCCAAGAAATGGAACAATAATTATGTAAATCTTGTGGGATTTTTTCTTCCTTTTTTTGGTATCACTTTTGCTATGAAGTGACACTTTTTAGAAGGAAGCACACTGTTTCAAGAGTGATGATTACACTAAAAGTGAGAGAAATGCAATTGCAAATAATGTTCAAGAAGTCAAATGTATCCTGACCTTGCGTGGCTTGTTAAGCTGTTTGCACAGCCCCAGTTAATGACTGGACAATTAAAAACTGGAGCAGTTCCCAAGAACAGACGTAGTTAAATGCTCTCTGCGCATCAACGACCTCTGAGTCCAGATGACTTATTATGATATTTTTGAAGGGATGACTACTGAGATTTCTTTTCATTCTCCCTCTAATTATATCCACTTGTGTCTTTTTTTACCTTTAAGCCCTGGAATAGATTACTTTTGCACCCTTTGGATTTTTACTAGATTTCCCCCCTTCCTAGGCAGGAGTTGCAGCAGGCTTCCTGTTGTCCCTAATTTATTGTATGTATTGTATGATTTATTGTATGTGAGACAACTGAGGGCCTTACTAGAACTCATAAATTCACTATCATAGAATGTAGGATGGAGAAGAACGGATATTTACAACAAAAATTAAAGCAGAAATCAGTCAAACGAATGAACAATACACCTCCCACCCCAGCAAATATGACTCAGGAGTAAAAGGATTTAAAGTCAATTTGTTTGTACAAATGAATGCACTTGTAAGAAACAGTACTTGAGGCTTTAATACGCTTCTTAATATCTCTATGGTATGAAAAATGTATCATATTCCAAAGTGAGAGGATCGCTCATACATGATTTTTATAAATTCATTTTATTCACAGTTTTTAAAAGTGTATTAGGGAGAAAGAACTCAGTATGTTGTTAAACAGAAGAGACAGTCTGAAATTCATGAAATGAAAGATCACCTTAAGCTGTTGCTTTGAAGTTTCACCAGAATTTTCCAGCTCATTTCCTGCTGATGGAAAACTTGCCAAAAGTACTCTCAGCAGAGATAAAAATTATTTGGCCTGCTGAAATCTACACACTTGGAGATTATCAGCAGATCAAAGGCACAAGAGTCAAGCTATATGCTATAGACAATTTACATAAAATTAATATATATATCACTGCTTATTTATCTCTGGCTAATTAATGCACTCATTAGTTATGCAGGTAGCTCTAAGCAGGATGTGGAAAGATGTACCAGTGAAATCTATAGTATGAAAACCCCATTTCAGATGATTGCTTTAGACTTTAAATACTTCAGGCTGACCCTACTAGATTTGTTTTCTTCCTTTGGAAAACTTTCAGTGATTAAGTTCCTCTGACAACTTTTTGCTGTTGTTATTGTTAGAGGGTTTATTGACTCTGAAGTGTCTCATGTTTTATTTTGTACGTGTGGTTTATCTTTCATTAGAATATGGTTATTTGGAAAGTATCCTTTGCACAGAAAAAACAACTAAAACTGGGATTCATATTAACACAAGTGTTTTAACTGACAACAGGCCCTAGGAGCTTTCTTTCTTTAATTTCCTCCCATGGAAGAAGTTTTTTGAAAGATGAGCCTTACAGTGCAATGTGTTTGCCTTGTGCCATCCCTCCTGCCATGTTGTGTCCAGTGGCTTCATCACCAGTGGGCCTCTGCAGTAGCCCAAAGATATGGTGGTGGGGACCAGGGAGGAGATGGCACAGCCTTGACTCTGATCCCCACCTTCTGACATACGACAAAGCACACACTGATAGCTGTCTTTGCTTCAGCCCAAAGACCTGCACCAAACATTGCACTTTAAATAATGTTAAGCAGTGAAATGTTGAGGAACAGCTACTAGGAAAAAGCTTGTGAAGCACAGGTTGGAATAAAGTGCTCCTCCTGCCTGCTGCAGCAAAGTACTTTGCCTCTGCTGACTGTGAAACTCCTCACCCCTCGTGGGAATGGCATTTGCAGAAGTCTCTTTGATGGAGCCAAATATCCTGCCTGTGTATTTCAGTTCTGAGAAGGGCTTTAGCAGGGTATTCTGAGAGATCCATGTACACACCTGCTACAGTGGCAGAGGGGACACTTTAGCGCTCCATTTTCGTGGCATGGACTAAAAGGTTTTCTTTTCAATACATCAATGGGGAAAATCACATGCTACATCTTCCTAAGTTGCCACAAAATACAATTGTCCTTGATCAGCCCAAGAGCAGAGCTTTGGACAAGTTTCAGAGTATTCCACACCTTAATTCCTGACTGGGTGGTGAGAGCTTATGTAAGGATTCAGAAATAAAATTGTTTGGAGAAAAAACATAAAGCAATCCCATTTCAGGTGAAAATCTCTTGGTGGTATGGCGTGAAGTCACTCTAAGTGCTTCTTTAAGTATCTGTACAGATACAAGTCCAGGACAAAACTCATTTAATAAATAATTTCCTTCTTAATTCTACCTTAATTTGAACACATGAAGGCTTCCTACTCTGACTAGACAATCTTGATTTATTTCTCAGTACTTACTATGTGGTTGTTTTTAGTTATCCTATTTCTCTTTTCAAGGTTATGCTATATTGTCATGTTTCAGTCTCAGTTTCTACGCTTGTTTGCTGCACACAGTCAGCTAGAAATAAGCTGCCTTTCCCTTGCATTTATTATATAAATTCAGTTGGTAGCTGTTACACAGTACCTTTCAGATGATACTGAGTTGCATTCATTTATATCTTGTATAACTGATGACACCAACAGAGACAGAATATGCTGATGGTTTTCGCAACAAGAATTCGTATCAAGCCCATCCCTCTTGTCTTTCCCCAGATCACAGTGCAATTAAAATGTGTTTAAAATGTACAGTGGGCCCTTAATCTTTCTTGATATGGTTATTATAATTTCATATAAGACAAATTTCATTTCTTTTGGATATCTGTGATATTTAAGCCAGTCCTAAATAAATGTTGCTGTTTGATCTGCCACACAGTATTATTCTGCTCGGGCTGCCCTCTCACAGCCTAGTTTGTCCAGTCAGATCCTTCTGACTTGTTGTGTTGCTGCTGAGGATTGATCTGTGCTACATGACATGCACATCTCTAGCCCATGCATTTCTTTGTGGAAGGGGCTGGGTGAGGTTCTTTGGCAGGATTTATACAACTGCTCAAAGCAGCAGATCATAATGACCTCTCCTTTTAAAATCTATCAATCGGCATCCTACTTTGTTCAGATACTAATGGTAAAAAAAGAAAAAAAAAAAGAAGAAAAAAAAAATTAGGTCAATGAAAACCAGAAAAACATCATTACCCAATGGAGAATATAGGACTTTGGGAAGGAGCAGCAAGACTGTGAGCAAATAGGGGCAAAATTGTGGGAAGTGCGAGGGGGAATGTAGGGGAAAAATAGTACTTATCGAATCAGATATGATGCAAATCTTACCCTATGCATTGGTAAAAAGGAGTTTTCCTAAATATTATCAATTTGATTTAAGCTACAAATATACCCACTCCTTAGCTGTTTCCAGTTAAATCAATAAGGGACACAGATACCTCTCAGATGCCTCAGTCATATGTAGCTCTAAAACTTAATGTCTTTAAAATGCTTGCTGCACTGCTGTCCCAGTCCCTCTGCCCCTTTATCTGTGGTCTTGATGGACACTTACAGAAAACACCCACAAAGTACATAATCCAGTAAAAGGCTTAGGGCTTATTGCCAGCTCCACAGGCTCAGCTGCTAGAGGGCTCACTGGGGTCCAAATTTTGTCGAATCCTTGGCCTGCAGGGATAGAATTTATTCAGCTCCAGACCATCTGTTGAAACTTTTTCATGTGGCAATAATTAAGTAATTACTAGGACAGAGAAAGCATGTGTCTATGGCCTGGGGACAAGGGTGGGGGTGGTTTGACTCCTGCACAAGGTCTATTGAACACTAAATGTGAAATACTCAGACATTTGTGAAAGTAGGGGCAGGAACCTTGTTCTCTGTTGTAACTCAGAGTATCATTTTTGCTGGAGTATCCACCGGAGGCCTTTGAGGTGGACCTTCAGGTCTCCACAGGCACCAAAGAGAAGCGTGACCCAGGTCTCCCTCCTGCTGGACAGGAGAGCTAACCAGAGAATCACTGTGCAAAAGGAGGAGGTATTCTCCTTCCTCCACCTCGGCTTTGCATGACAGGCAGAGATCAAAGTCAGTACTCAAACTCATCAGCTTGAGGCTGGCATCTCCTGTCAGTTCCAAGTAATGCCTTCTCACAGAGAAGAAGCTTAGATAATACAAATGAACTTGTATGCTGCAGGCATGTCCCCACTCAGCTAATGGGGTTTTCTGCTTCTGTTTGTTGGGTGTCTCAATCTTTACACTGAGTTCAGTCTGAAGTCATAAATTCATCTCCTTTGAACAGCTTGTTTAATAGCTTGTTTAATAAAAGGTGTTACTTCATCTTCTGAGCCCTCCTCACTTTGTTGAGATCCTACCTGCCTAGATCAGGGCTTGTTTGGACACAGAAATAACTTTGTTGATCTGGATCATAATACTCATGCATCATACAGAGAGGGCACCTGAAGCTGCATGCATAATCACTTCTCTTATTGGAGGTTTGGTTTTATAGACCTTATTAAAATTGGTTTTTATTAACTCTAACATCAGAAGTTGTATCATGATGTCATATGACCAGAAAAGACATTTTGATACGGTGAATGCAGTCCAGAAGATTAGTGAATGAATGTATCAACTGTCAATTTTTCATTAATTAAGTAACCTCCTAGTACATTGTAGAGAGATTGTGCCAGTCCACTTGTCATAAAAATTCTTATCCTGACATTACTGAACTGGGGTCATGAACAGAAATAGTAGAATGAGCAGCTATGTACTTTTTTTTTTTTTTTAAATAAATCTCTGTATTTTCCCATAACTGTTAAATTCTTCAAAGCCAGGTTGAGATTTAAAAATCCCTTTTTTTTTTTTTTTTTTCTTAAGGGGATGGTAACAAAAATGTATAAGGAAGTTGTGATGTTTGGACCTGACTATATTATATTTCCGTAAAAAGCAGGGCCTCATATAACCCCAAAATTTTATGCCTAGGTCTCATTTTTGAAAGTTAGTTAATACTGAGGAACCTACCTCCCCTGTATGATATCTAGTCTGCCTTCTGCAGATCATTGAGATCTACAGTGAACACATTCCCAAAGCCAATGTGACATACAGGTAGAAGATGCTCTGCAGAGCATACAGATGCCACATGTATGTCATTTCTCTATGCTGTAATCTATGCCCAAATAGCCCAGAGAATGCTGCAGGCTGTCCCTGAGACATACACAGGACTGGAAGGCGAATGGATCAGGAGAAGCATAATTTTTACTTCTGTTCCCAAAATTAAATGTTGAATACATGCTGCCATGAGTTTCAGAAATATATTGACTGCATAACTCTGCTCAGTAAAGTGCCTCAAGTTCCAGCAGTTCTGTGAATGTAGAATGACTGAGTAGCCTTCTATAATACATTGTTCAGAAGACCTAATTTAAGTGATTTAAGGTAAAATAATACTGCCATCTTCATACTTCTACATAATATATCCATTGATATTGAAATACTTGAAACCTGCAGAAAAAAAATGAAGGAAAAAAAGGTATTTTTTTTCTCACCATTTCCCTGTTGCAAAGCTAGGATGGGGGATACAAGTATAAATAGCACATCCACAGATGACATTGAGTAGTGACATTTATGGCTTGAATATCACCTTAGGAAAGCTACTGAATTTGGAGAGGAAATATTTACTTATTATTTCATTATTTACCTATTATTTCATGTGATCAAAAACCAGTTTACAGAATATCCTTTGTCCTGTTTTTTTACTAGCATTCTTTGCTTCCTAATTCTGAACTAAAGTGTATGGAGAAATGGAAATTATTTATTAAATGATGCAGTCTGAGGCCCATGTGGAAAACCATAGAGTCTCAATTTGATCTAAGCTCTATTAGGTAATGTTTTATGTCTCTAAGGCCTCCATGAGATCTCACTTCACTGAAGGCATAATCCCTCTGTTCATGGCTNCCGATTGGAGGCCAAAGTGGACCATTGATGGTAGTCAATATGGCCAAGGCTGAGGTATTGTTTCAGAGCATCCTTGTATCTCCTCTTTGGGGCTCCTCTCTTGCGGCAGCCGGTGGCAAGTTCACCATAGAGCACGATCTTAGGGAGGCGGTGATCCTCCATCCTGGAGACGTGCCCTGCCCAGCGCAGCTGCGTTCTCAGCAGCATGGCCTCAATACTGGTGACTGCTGCCTGTTCAAGGACAGACACATTGGTCACGTAATCAGACCAGTGGATGTTCAGGATAGTGCGGAGGCAGCGCTGATGGAAGCGTTCGAGGAGACGCAGGTGGTGGCGGTAGATGACCCACGATTCAGACCCATATAAAAGAGTGGACAGCACAATGGCTCTGTACAGAATGCTGAATACACCACTGGATGTCACCCTTGCTCTCCCCTGAAGCAAGCACAGAGCAATAAACCACGAAGAATGTAGTTTTAAAGTCCTGAATACTCTACAAGGTGGTAAATAGCAGGCTGTGACCAGAGTATGGGTATTGCTACTAAGGGATTATATTAACCTTTTACATAGAGAAATCTTTGCGGCTAAGGCTACTATTAACTGATTTATTTTCAGTCTTTCCAAAAGTGCTGCGGTAAAGTTGAAGTCTGTAGAACCTATTCTAACTCAAAATTTGCAATTCAGCACAGGAACTCACCACCTGCTGCTTTTGTATTTTATCAAGTTTCTGCAGTGTGGAAATTAAAGCTTAGTTTCAGTAAAAAGAGGTGAATAGTTTGTGAGCTCTCTATAGGAAAAACTTCATCTGCCACCTTCTTGCCAATGCCACCAGATTCAAATACTATCTGCTAGAAGTAATACCGGTGTTCAAAGTTGTCTCAGCAGCTTCTGCAGTAACATCCTTCCAAACAGTTTTTACCCTTATCACATCTCTGCTTTTGCTCATAACCGACTACTGTTTCATGACTGTCAAGAAAAGTCCCATAAAGCCCAGAAACATAAGCTACCTATTCATTAGTCACAACTCACTGCATAAGCTGTATAGGGGGAGAGAGAGGAAGAGGGAGAGGAAGATATATACGCCTTGTAAATTGACCTAGCTCTGTCTAAGATGGACAGACAACAGTGCATGTGAGCTAAGAATTTGCCCTGAGAAGTTTAGGTAAACCTGTCAAACCTGTCTCTCTGAGACATCCTCAGACACTATTGGTTGGTTGTAGGTGCCCAAGTACTCACAGTCCCCTCAGGTTCCTCAGGCCAACTACAAACAAGGAAGGGCTCTCAAGGTGAGTTTTGCTCATACTCTTCACTCGTAAATCATCCTGTGAGATGACTAGAGATAACTGTAATCTGATGACTCATCAGCAGCAAGGCAGAAATTAAAGATCAGAGAAGAATATTGGCTTTCACACACAACTGTTCACTAAATACAGCAATTATCCTTGCTTGTGAGATACCAGCCCTAATGAAGAACTAGTTATCTGTTACTATCCTTCTAATGGTTAATGATTGTTATTTTTATGTAGTGATTTCTGTGTAAACATAAATGTCTTTTACAAAGTGTGCTGGTTTCAGCTGGAGGTGAGTTATTTTTCTTCACATTGGCTGGTATGGTTGTGCTGAACACAGGGTTGATAACGTAGAGATGTTTTTGTTATTGCTGACCAGTGCTCACACAGACCCAAGGCTTTTCTGCTTTTTGTACTGCCATGCTGGCAAGGAAGTGGAAGGTGTGTGGGAGGTTGGGAGGAGACACAGCTGGGACAGCTGACTACAGATGACCAAAGGGTTATTCCAGACCTTATGACATCATGCTCAGTGTTCAAAGCTGAGGGACGGACATTTGGAATGATGGTGTTTGTCTTCCTATGTAACCATTATACATGATGGGGCCCCTGCTCTCCTGGAGATGGATGAACACCTGTCTGTCCATAGGAAACACTGAATCAATTCCATGTTTTGCTTGTATGGGACTTTTGCTTTCTTTATTAAACTGTCTTTATCTCAACCCATGAGTTTTCAGGCTTTTACCCTTCTGATTCTCTCCCTGATCCCACTGGTGAGGGAGTGGGTCAGTAGTACTTGGTTGCTGACTGGGGTTAAACCATGACACGAAGGAAGAAAATCAGAAGTCACTGAAAATGGAAACTATCCTGTGAAGAATTTTTATCAAAACTCAATTCTGATTTTACCTTCTGGTTTTACAATACCAATGCTGAGCAGTCTATATTGTAAGAATTCAGTAGTTCTTAAGACTAACAAAGTGTACATAATCAGGAGCTGGGAAACCTCCAAGAAGTGAGGCAATCTAAAATAGCAAGACCCGAAGATGATAAAAAAAGAAAAAATATCCTCTATAAATTTAAGAGGAAAACTGAAATCAGTTGTGCTTCTTCTTGAGCTACATTAAAATAACAATGAAGCAATAAGAACTATGATGTAGATTTTGGAAAAGAAAGAGAAGAAGGAATTTAAACCAAAGCTAAATGAGTCTATGCAGATTTATGGGACAGTCCCAAAACAACAGAGTTAAAGGACTAGGACATAGGTCTTACAATTATGAGAAAGAAGCTATACTGCAATCATATTTAGCTAAAATATCTCACTGGCAATGAAAAAATTGTACCAAATTCCTTTATGTTTTTCCAAAATGTATTCCTTTAAAATGTAGCTGTCACATTCACATGAAAAACTTATAGATCGAACAATCTTGTAAGTGACATCTATTGTAATTTCATTTCCTAAATCTCAATATAAAGTTTAGGTTCTCAGGATGCTGGCTACTTGTTATTTGTACTCTTCAATTCTTTCTCTGCCCACTAGATGGTACTACCAGCTTTAAACATACTACTGAAGGCTGAAATTACAGGATGCGTTTGTTTCGTCATTTCATCCCAGATCGAAGGCATGAAGGACTACATTATATTTTTCCATTGTCCCAGTGTAAATTCACTTTAACTCTACTGGTTTTATATTCATTTCTGTAGGAGTGTCCATGGATAGTCAAACACACATTGGTGCAACACCTTAAAATAAAATGGAAATATTTCAGCTAAGTAGAAGTACTTGCAAGCAGGTCCTATAGTTACCTCATACAGTCACAGTTAAAAGATATTCAGCCTTTATGGCTGGAAATCACTTCTTCCTTAAAATTTTCCTTCACCTCCACACCACATAAGACACAGATGTCTTAACTTTATTAGTCATGAAAGAACATTATTTTTGTAAATTGGTTTCATTAGTCTTTTCAGCATAACTTTGCTATTTTGCAGTCAAAAATTTTGAGTTATCTAAATTTAATATGAATACTTGATCCAGTTTAATTTATAAACTCCTAAAAAGTAAGAAAATGTTTGATTTCTCTATCATTCATATATATTATCTGTTTTACCAGTCACCCTCATGCCCATGGAATATGTGTCTATTTCTGCAGATATTCTTCAGAGATTAGCAGAAAAGAAGCCCAGATTTGCTCTCTGGAGAAGGTCTAAGCCATAATTACTTATATATTGCTCTCTGGTTTTGGTTTCTAGAAAATTATGAGTTGAATGAATGAAATCTGCTTCTATAAACCCATCTTCATAGATGGAAATTAATTTCAAGCCATAAAACTGAAGTCTTTTAAGCAGCAGTGAGAGATGAGGAAAAGCAGGACTTGTGGGTCAACATGAACCATCGTGAATTATCACCACCTTGGGGTAATAGAAGAGGTATGACATCCACATCCGGAAGGACCATCCTTCCATGAGGCAAGACTAGCCACATAGTCAGGTGCATGTAATGCACTGGGAAATATCATGGACCACAAGTTATCTGAGCAAAGATTTTTTTTTGTCTTCTCTCATACTAAGGGTTCAAGGTGCTATAGAAATGAGATATCACTGAATGAAAAAATCAACTGTGTTTGTTACAGCAAAAACATTAAGAAAGGTGAAGGCCAGAAATTAATATTTCAGAGGAGTTAATATTCTCTGGCAGTAAAAAGGGAGCAAAAGAGTCAGGAAGCAAAGTTGCCAAATGAGTGTCCTCCAAAACATCCATCCTGTAGTGCTTTAGTATATCCAACAATTCACAGAGCTGAACTATATCATATTCATAGGGAAATGAATCCATATATTTTGGAGAAAGTTAAGAAATTGCTGCTTTATTTGAAACTCTCAATTGCTGATATTCTTTGTTTGGACATCTATGTCCCCTCCTCTTCCTGAAGTCAGGTCCATGGCATGGCTGTCCTCTATAGATGTTTCACTTCAGCAAATAGAATTTACTTGAGGCCCTGTTTCCTTTCCCCTGTTCCCCACAATACAGGCAATTTCTTGTGGTTTGTTTAAAAATATTTGCACTTTTGCCATGGAGTGACTGTTGCATCTGGTCTGGAGTGATGTGAAGGAGACTCTTCCTTGCACACAGAGATTGAAGTAAATTGTGTGGCATAAGAGGAGGCTAATATTCTTTCAGTCAGAGGAGAAGACATGATCCTTCAATTGAGAAGCAAATACAGACTTTTATTTGATGAAGTATAAGAGCACTTGAATGCAGGCAATGTAATTTATAATTCCATTTCTGATTTTTAGAGTCTGTTATAAAGATAAATCTGTCACTCCGCTAAATATGAGAATCACCTTTTGTGATGTGGACAATATGATGTTTATGGCAGCTAAAATAATTATTTTTTTCAGAAATATTTTAAACTGATACATAAAAGTAATTTTCTGTGTGTAAAGTGTTACACAGAGCACTTAGCTTCTATACTAGCTGTGGTTTATTTGTATTCTGTAAAGTGGTTTATTACTGGAAAGCTTTAGGAGAAAAAACCCCATTCAAACCAGAATTTCCTACTAGATCAATAACTCTGACCTTGATTTTCTTCCCTAAGGGTTTTGCAAGCACCTGTCTCACACAGGAGTCATAGTTGTGCACTGTAGCTATTCTTTGAAGTCAATCTGTAGAACACAAGATAGAGATAAAGCCCAAATTCTTAATCACTGAAATTTTGCCCCTGAGTTTAGAAGAGAAATGAACAGAATTAGCTGAAGGAAGACTCGTTTAAAACTGCTGGACATTTTCGCATTATTCTGTTACCTGGATATGCTTTTCACAAAGGAAAAAAAAAAAAAAGTTCATTCCTGAGAAGTTCCTTTTTATGTTGGAGAGACTGCAAGACCACCCTAGAAATATGTACATATTGTGTGTTAATTTTCCATTCTCCTGTATTGGGTAGGTTCAATTAACTATGTCACGTTAATATAAAGAAAATTTCAAATTCCTTGTCAGAGTTGGATAGATATATATTGATGTATTTTAATGACATCTTTATATTTCCAAGGGTCTAGTGATTGATCTAGTAATGCTGAAATGGCTCCAGACACTGGCTGTCTTTTTGTGCACCTCCGGTGTAGTGTAACTGACAGGATCAAGGCATTGGCAGGGAAACCAGTGGGATCTCCATCCAAAGAGACACCAGCACCAGCTCCTTCTCTTTTTTTTTACGATGTGCTGCATAAGCCAAGGCACAGTGGAACTGGTGGCTTACTTAATGACTTTACCTTAAAGCAGTAGGACAATGTGTGCTACTTAAGCACTTTTATACAGGTATTGTTAGAAGAAGACTGTACTTGAGTTAATGGAAGAATATGAAGCTATTGTGGACTGAGATAGTCTCACTGAACTGAAGGATGTAGAAGACATAAAAGAAAAAAGTCCTCACATATATATTTCCCAGACCACACCACCCCTGACCCCCCACCCCCCAAACATCAGTATCATCATTATTACAATTATTTGGCTTATTTTCTGAAGTTTCTCTCCTAAAGACTCAGGTTATTGTTCAATACCTCAGTTTTCCCACCTGAACAGGCTGAACAATCAGTCTGAAGATATATACAAGAATATTTCATTTAAAATCAAACTTGGATCAGAGATATTTCTTCACAGGTTTAGAAGAAATGTATCCCAATTTGCTGTGCTGACAGACACTATGAAAACAGTCCATGGAAACAGACAACTCTTGGCTTTCTAAACATCGACAGGAGATTCCTGTTCTTTAATGCAATACTTGTGTGCTTCATTAAAAAGTACCTCCTAAAATGAGAATCACAACCACTGAAAATGGATATGGCTTGCACAAGTAAGAAGGGGCGTTGATCACATTCAAAGAATTGGTCATGATCTGTAGTCCAGTGTTGCTCTGAGGGTCCTGAATTCACCAGTCTCTGAAATGTGGAGAATGTGAGAGAGCGTTTTGGCACAACACTACCGAAAAATGACAAACCCCTCATTGTGTGAGCAGTTCACAGATACTTTGCTTGTTTATCCTTTGAGAAAATTTTCTTCTTCGTGGGGGGAAAAATGACTTGAGCAGCCTTGCTGTGGTAGGCATGAGGCAAGGTTATGCTTGACATTTGGCAAAGAGTAAACATGAACAACAAAAAAAGAGAAATTATTTAATAGATTCTTTAGGTTCCATTTGTACTAGTCAGTTGATAGGGGGAAAAAAATGAGAAAAGGAAGACTGAGTTAGGATGGCTCCTCAGATTATTCATAATGTTTCATACCTGAATTCAGTGCCTGGAGGAAACTTCAGGACAGAGGTTACACCAAAAAGGCAAATATAGCTCTGTAAGACATCTGTATATCGCCCATGGTTAAAAGAAGATGAAAATAAAGTAAGTGAAGAAAATTCAGTGAGAGTGTATGAGAAGGCTGAAAGGGAAAACAGAATGGATTAGCTTAGCAGTCTTTAATCATTACTCAGGGACAGGCTTAATAGACTTTGATGGGGACTTTGGTGAAAACAGAACTTGTTACAGTTCATAAAAACTCAACCCAAACCCTGCAAAACAGATAACTAGAAATGGTGAAATTGAAATGTTTACTGAAAACTAAGTTTTTAATAGTTTGGACCAAGGCTTGGATCTGGTTTTTTTCCCATGTCTAATTGGTACAAGAGAGATGATTTAATCTACCAGCAGAGCTGATGTCTGATAGCAAAGTAAGTCATATTATGGCCAATACAATATTTTGGTTTTGGTTTTTTTGTTTGGTTAGTTGGTTTGGTTTGGTTTTTTATCATAGATCAAAAGCTTCTCTGCTTGAAACACAAGTTTTTCTAATTTAAGTAGCTCTGCTGGTGTGTGATTCCTCCTACAAGTTTTTGCATGCATTAAACCAGTTGCTTTTGTAAGCTGGTATTGTTAACAGATGAGTTTATGTGCATGCATTCATTAGTCAACCTGGAGTTTATGTTTTGTGCTCATTATGTGAGTTTAGGGTTTTTTTGGGGGGTATTTGTTTGTTTGCTTGGTTTAGTTTGTTTTTCTCTCCTTTTAACTTGATAGATGGAAGCAAGGCCATTATAAGATTATTGCTTCCTAGCATCATCACAGAAGGTATATCTGGTAGTTGTTTGCCTGATAAATAAAGAAGCTTTAAACATATGTACTCAGTGTTGAATGTACTTATTTAACTGATAGCAAAGTCTAGTAGATAGAATTGATTTGCATTTTCAGGTCTAGATAACCCTTAAGCCACAGGAGTTCATTTTTTTATGATTGCATACTTTAAGAATAAGGTCCTTTTGAGAGGGAAAGCTCTATCTCTTTGAAACTCTGGCATGCTGCTGAGCAACATTTAACAGACTGCTTTTTCCTGTAACGAAGCTTAATGAGGTACCTTTTGGGGAAGAACTGAGGTAAATTTCTGTATTCTTACTGGAGAGCAATGTTGTTACACCCAAAAAAAAGAAAAAATTAAATCTTTTATTGTCTCTTCTGTTGTTGGCAAGATGTTGATACTGGGCAAATGGAACAAATTTGAGCTCCATACAGTTTCTTTATCTGACAGAAAAACCCCCAAAACTAAACTATATTTTAAATACCATATTTTTGCTTGCCCTCCTGATTCACTTTACTGCTCTACACTCTAGAAATGTGCTTCCCCTCTTTCACATATGCACACTCACATGTTTCTTTATCATTATTTGTGTTTCTATGTTGTGTGAAAGACCAGGACTCTGCAATATTAGGCAGAGGCATTTTTTTAAAAAGGGCATTTTTAGTCAAGGAAAAAATATAAACAGATCTTCAGGAGAGAAATAAGAAGACCTTACCTGTTAATGTGATATGTAGTGGCCTCAGCACACAGCAAGCCAAGCAGTCCCAATGCTTCAACTGGCTTTGAAGCAGTAGTAGGCTTTTAGGAGGAAGGGAAAGGGAAATGGTGTAGATTTATGTACAATTACTGGAAGCTATTCCCAGGGATAAGGATGAGATAGGAGAAAACTGAAAATGTTTGCTTGAAAGTTTGCAAGTGGGCAGTGAAGACTGATAGCAATGAAAAGATGTCGTATTTGATGACGTGAATATGGTGGATTGGATGGAGATATACCATTAAGGTCTTCAAGAGTGAAGATGAGTCACTTGAATAATTTCAATGCAGTAGTTGTATGAACTTGTGTCAATCCCTGTATCTCACCTATGACGTCACAAAAGCATTCACTTTTGTCGGTTTAACAGACCAATGCTTTTAAGTTGCAGTTTGGAAACTTGTGGTTTATGAGTCATCTGTCACAGTACTGCAGAACTCCTAGGGATAATACTTTCCTCCATAAACACCTCAGAAATATTCTTGAACCTACAGATTTGCTATAGCCTTTGCTATATAACCTTTGCTATAAAAGAAAGAAGCAAGATTTCTAGTCCCCAGGAAACATGCTGATTTGAGTCCTGTCTACCCTCACAAATACCTGCACAGACAGCTGTGAGAATATACTTCTGTAGCATTTATGCCACCAGTCACCTTCCCATGCTCTAATTCTCAGGGACTTTTCTTTCTATATGGGAAAATGCTGACTTTTCACAGCTACTTCCTGGTAGACACATTCACACATTGCCATTCTTGCCCTCCCTCCACCTCCTCTCATCACACCCTAGTGCATACATATGCGCAGGTCCCAGAAGAGAAATAGATAAAATAAATTAATCTTGAGGGTTTTAGATACATTTCTGTACTTTGTCATATTAACATCGAGTCATCCTCTGTTTTATTTTTCTTCTCCCATGTCAGTGACTTCTTCGCAGCTGTGAAAAAAAGAGTTGTAGACACTGTTGTGACCTCTAAAACTATTTTAGATTTGGAACTGAAAACAAAATCAGTCATGTGTCCAGCTGTCTGGTTCAAAGCCCATGGACAGCATATACTTTCCATGCAATGGTGTCTAATACAACTCTTCTATCCAAAGCTGACTGTCCATCATCAAATACGGTTCTAGGCAAAACCACAAAGAGAAGAAAGCAAGCTTACACAGACTACCAGGGGCTCTTCACATGCTATATTTGCACAGATCGAATGATTGCACAAGTCTTTGGATCAAAAGAAGGGGTGAGTGAGTAACCAAATCTGGAATACAGGTGGTCTTCTGTTCAAATGTCCCTACGTATTTGCATTGATGTGTCTCTATTTTTCTGTCAGCAGTAGATTTTGCCTTAGTTGGCTCTTGAAGAGGTGCTAAATCCCAGAAAATGTTATGACATTTACCATTTGGATGCAAACTTTGGTCTAATGGGAGAGAATAGGTGCAGTGATAAAGCATTCAGAGCTGAAAAAGAGAGCTACAGAAGAAAGCCACATAACACACCATTTGTGATGCAGAAAGCAGACACAGAATGATGTAGGAGGGGTTGCTATGGACTATATTTATTTTCATTTTCTTGAGTGACCCACAAGGATGACGTAGTCAGCGCTGAGTGGAAAGTGAGCAAGCAGAGGCCTAAAATTTATTCTCTGAGGATGGATTCGGGGGAGAGGTGGATCTGAGCACTGATGACTTCAGCTAGAAAATCTCGCTAAGGTTTTGGAGTCTCTAGGCTGGCTGACGTAGATTTCTATCCCAGCCTTGCTCTTAAACCCTTTCTGTGTAATCTGAGACTATTCATGATGTGCAAAAGCAGAAGGCTTGCATCTGTCAGAGAGTTCCCTTCTGAAGGCCTGGGTCTGTGTGTTGTAACTACATGGTAAGACATGATTTTACTGTGAGTCTTACACACATTCTGGAAAACAAGATTAAAAAAAATATGGTAAGAAACTCAGAAAAGTTTTGGAACTAGCATGAGGACTGAATGAATCAGTTATAAACTCTGAAACTGGTCTGCAATATGCTGACCTTCAAGTTTAAGACATATGAACTTATTGCATGGAGCATCATGAAAGACTGAATTGAGCATGAAGTCAATGGGAGGCTAATTTACCCTGTTTAACAGGCTAAGATTGAAGTTTTAACTCTTGAGCTGTTCAGAGGGCACTGGCACGAGTATAGTCAAAATTAGGCTGGATGAAGTTACAACATATAAAGCCAGAGTTGTCTAAACATAAGCAATTTATTATCCTAGTGTGTCAATGAAGAACACAGCACAGCAACCCAAAACCCTAGCAGTATCTGAGCAATTTTTTGGCAAGAAATTGTAGCATAGAGGCTGGAGGAGGCAGGATCGAAGATTAGAGGAAATGTAAGTCTGATATGGAAGAAAAGGTGCAGTTGTCAACAGCAGTGAAAAAAAGCAAAAGGAGGGCAGATTTGTAAGTAGAGGAGAGGTTCAAATAAGATGAGCATCATCTGTCAGTAGGCAGTCCAAAAACAGCGCATCCAGAAGATAGCATTATAATTCAGAGGTGAGGAAGGGGATGGATAACATGGGGTTTGTTAGCATTCCATCCCTTGGGGAAACAACCTGTAAGGATAAAGACTTTGGTGAAAATGGAACTTCTTACTGTGACAGTAGCAAGGTTCATAATAACAAATGTGGGAAGACTATTGCCTCGTAGCTCAGAGAAAAATGCTCTGGGACATCTTTATGTTTTTTTCAAACTGGGGTATAACCTGAAGAAGGTTTATAGCCGCGCTTGAAAGTTTGCCCAAGTAATAGGAAAGACATGTCCTTTTTGGAAACTTGAAATTTTTTCCCAACTCAGAAAATCTTGCAGCACTGCCCAGTTACAGTGTAGTACTATCTCACTGGCAGGTAGGATGGAAACTCTGCAACAACTTTTGAGCAGAAAGCTTTGCTTTTCTGTAACTCTACTGGACTTGGATCAAGCCTGAGAATATGGAGATAATTTCCCTAGTTGATAAATGGACTGTAAAATTAGTTTTACTCAATACTTCAGTGGTTTGAAGTACAATTTTCTCTGACTCCTGGGTCCATCTTTGGCTTGCTTTCACTAGAGGAGCAGCATCAAAAATCCCTTTACTTCAACTGCGTTGCCAAATGGTAAGACAACAGGAAATTGTGAGATGGGAATGGGAAACGCTATTAGCTTGGCAAGTGGATATGCTTTGAGTATTTTGGTGGTGAGATGGGGCAGCATTATTTGTAACCATTCACATCTTCTCACACCTCTTTAGTGACCTGAAGTAGAGACTCAGGTACCAGCAGTACGAACAGCTGAATATGTGTTAGGTATCACAAGTGACTGCCAAGGTACATTTTGTACTGCTCCCCTTCTGAGTCTGATCATGTGCTATGCAGTAATATAGACATATTTTAAATATTTAGGGAAAAATATTTAGATTTTGGAGGCAACAGGTGGCTGACAGAAGGAAAACTGATCAAGTAAGGGGTTTTAGCTCAGACTCATTTTCCAACTTTTCATTCAAGTATCAAGACTCAAATGTTAGACTTAAAATGTGAGTATATGAACTATCTTAGCACTCTATCAAAATAAACAAAAATCTGAAGGGCTGCTTTTAGAAGGAACACTCTGGAAATTTCAACACCAAGATACACACATTGACTAACCTCTGGTTCATTCAACTGCATTTTGATCTGAGCCAAAAATTAAGTTTCAAGGAAAATCAGCAGAAAACCTGTGTCTAGCATGTCACTTGTCTCCCTGGAAACACAGTGTTCCAGACAAAGGGTCTACTGGGTCAGAAATCATTTTTCTGTGAATCCCTTTTCAGCAACATAGTTCAGTCCATGTAAATTGCACTGAAGTTCTATGGAGTGGTGATACATTTTCTATTTTAATCTCTCTCTGTCACTCTCTTTCTTCCCCTTGCTCCCCCTTTTTCCTATCTCTTTCTCTGTCTCAGATTTACCATTAAAAAAATCCCACACTATTGACTTTGGCATCTGGTCTCATTTGCACCTTCACTCGGGCAGAGGTATTTTTAATAATTTTAATAACCACATCATAACAGGTGTTGTAATAATGAATTACCTTCTAACATCAATGAGTATTGCATTTTTTCTGAAAGCTCCTTTGGTTGCAACTTTCAACCACTTGGTCTTTGCTGACCAAGTTGGAAAAGACCTCCAAGATCATCAAGTCCAACCTTTGACCAAACACCACCATATCAACTAAACCATAGCATTAAGGACCACGTCAAGTTGTTTCTCGAACACTCTCAGGGATAGTGACTCCACCCCTGTAATTTTTTTATTTTAATGAGGCTCAACAGCTCTACAACAGAGGGTAAAATCATACTCATCTCAGAGAAAATTGTCTTACAAGAAGAGACTTCAGGACTTGAAGGGAAGAGTTTTATGATAAATTTTACTTAAAATTAAGCTCCTTCAGTGCTACTGAAGTGAAAGACAGCCTTTCAATGTACCCTGACAATGCAAGGCCTTGTTTGACTTTAGATGTGAGTAATGTGAGGAAGGCCTTGTGGAGGCTTCCAAATTTGTTCCTGTTTCAGATCGATGGATACTTATGTAGATGAAATGGCATGAGACTCTGTACCTTGTCAGAAACTGCTCTGAGGAAAATCAAAACACAGGTACTGTGTGAACAGCCCATCCCACATGGGTGAATGCATTTCACAGAGCCCTGTGTGAAAATGCCACCGTACCATCACACAGGTGTATCCTACTGAAGCCACAGGGGAATACTCTGTGGGATATTTTGTCTTTAATAGGCTATCAGGTGACCATTCTATTTCCACTTTCTTTTACACATCTGGTACTTCTGTAGACATTAATGTTGTTCTGGTATGTGCAGTAATAGAGAAGACTTACATGGGGTTTAAGTGCATATACTTATCAATACCATTATAAAAAATAAGTATTTATTCCCTCTAGACTTTTTTATTTTATGAGCTATGTAATTCTAGGGTCAGGTGACTTATTAAAGAAGACAAAAGAATTATGCTGTCATATTAAACTATGTAACATAGCTGAGAGGTGCATCTGATCACTGACCATTATTAATTGACCCATTTGTAATCCCAAAAAAAGCATATCATCAGACCAGAGTGTTTTCCATGTGGACAGTTCAGGCAGACACATTAGAAAAATAACACTAGTAATAACAGAAGAATTTAGCCTACAGTGCAAAACATAGTCAGAGCTGGGAACATGCTGAAACCTATAACATAATATGTAAATGTCAGCACATAGTTGGAGTGGAAATGATTACAAAAATAATACACAACGGGATAATTGTAATATAAAGCCTTGAAGCAATCCTTCCTATTTCAAACATTCACAAGGAAAATGACTGCTGGATTTTAGTCTTACCTCTCTGAAACCAAAACTGTTTAAGTAGTGATATAATTGTTTTCTAACTATTTCATTCAATCAATAAGATGTTGAGTTTTTTTAATGGAGTAATTGATAAATATGCTATTGTTCCTTTTTTTTTTTTTTTTTTTTTTAATTCAGTGACAATCTCTGCAGAGGTGGTTCAGAAATCAAAGCATTAGTAGACATCTTCCAGTCAGGGATCCGGAACAGTTTGCAAGTACTAAAGAATTAAGCTGTAAAAATGGAAAGCATTATGGTTATATCTTTGGTTTATAGATAAAGAAATAAATGCCAAAATCCATGCTTTTGACCCCTGTTTTGGCTCTGTCACCTGTAACCAACTCCATTGGTACTTCTGGGTTTGAAATGGTGCCTGTAATACATTTGTAGCGTTATTGCTCCAGGAGTGAAGAGCAGAACACTCAAATTCCACCAGGCAAAGTTTAGAATGCAAATATATTAGGGAAAATTTCTTCACCAGAAGGGCTGTCAAGCTGTGGAACAGGCTGCCCAGGAAGGTGGTTGAGTCACCATCCCTGGAGGTATTTGAAAGATGTGTGGATGTGGCGCTTAAGGACAAGGTTTGGTGGTGGACTCGGCAGTGCTGGGTTAATGGACTCAGTGATCTTAGAGGTTCTTTCCAGCCTAGGATTCTAGCTTTACAAGTTCGCAGAAAATCTCTGTCAGCAGAGCACCCAGGTCTGACTCCACAGCCTCTTGCTTTCACTGCTAAACCATCCTCAACCTCTCTTAATATAAATATTTAGGTGCTGTTGAAGCTAAATGGAAATCTCCCTGTCAAAGCATTGCTCTTCTCAGCCTTTCTGAGTCCCTCTGAAGACTGTAGAGAGCTGTCAGCATAAGAACCCCTGCAGGCCCTCAAGGCATATGGAAATTACAGCTCAATGTGGCAGTGGGCACAGAAATCTCAAGTCAGAGAGAGGCTTCAGCTGGGATGGTACAGACCCAAGCTGAGAATGAGTCTGTGCTCTTGCCCCTGTCAAGAGCATTTCAATGCTCCTTTTTTTTTGTTCTTGGCAGGGCAGATGGTGTATTGCTGGGCTGTGCAGCAGGGTGCTGCAGGGGTCTGTTTTACAGCACTGACACCTCTTGAATTTCCTGTGTGTGAAGAACGTGCTGGGCATAGTCTTCTTGTCAAACTGGGATCCTGTTACTGAAACTACTGCTGGAAAAATTAAGAGCACTCTGAGAATGCAAATATTTGTGGGTTTTTCTTCTTCCTCACGGCTATGTAAATTGCTGTATCAAAAAATGCTGGAGTCAGATATATAAAGTAGAGCCACATGTCAGTGAAGGGTGATGAAAGATCTATAAAAAAATGTAGTAGTAGGAAGTTGATTTGACATAATCATTAGGCAGTTACTATACAACCAGAAATATGTATCTTAGATTACAAGAATGAGAACATCCTTCTGATTTTCATACTGCCTAACAAAATAACCCTTCCTCTTACTTAGAAATGAGAATATTAATTTTTATTAATTGAAAAATGTTTTTCCCCTAGTTTATTATTTTAATAGTATCTGTTCCCTTAGAAGCAGTGTAACTTCCAGAATATGAGAAAGCCTAACCATACCTTCATTGTATTTGGAGAGGTTGCAAAATAAATCTATGATGGGGAAAGTGGAAGTTTTGCAGTTCATTTTGTGGTTGGTTGAAAATCTCGTGTCTTAATATATTTATTTATTTATTTATTTAAACAGGATAAATAATTTACATAAAGGAATTTAACTTTCTCCATTAATTATAAATTCAAAATGTTTAACTTGCTATAGACATCCTGTTTTACTTTAATCTCATTTGTCAGGTCTTGCCTTAGAAAATTCAGGTAATTCTAAAAGGACAAATACTTCTGCTATGATCTACTACATGAACTAATAACAAGACACATTATTTTTAAGTTACTTTCATGCTACTTTCACCCTGGGAAAGAAAACTAAGCTTACTCAGTCATAGGGTTTGTCTCCCGATCCTATACCTTCTAATCCCATGGGCCAAGTTCATTCAAATTTGATAGAGAACTAAATACTAAGTTCTTAAATTTCCTTAAAAAGTCAGCAGCTGGGTGAAGCAAAGAAACCCTGAGAGGGCTCCCACCGGAGTGGAGCACGCTGCCAGGTAGTACAGGTAAAAATTCCGTTAGCCAGCACACCTTATATCTTGTGCTCAGCAATCGGCTAAACCAAGTTAGGAGAATGGAGGGCTACAGATGGTGTGTTGGAACAGCATTGGGATAAAGCAGAGTTTTCAGAGCAGACCTGTGGTGTAGGAAGAAGCTGAGCATGTTAAAGAAAGTTAAACTTACATAAGGAGAGAAAAATGGGACATTCATCAGACAGGTACTCTGGAGTGTTGCCTGTGGTTGCAGGCAGCAGGGGCTGTGGCAATTACCAAAGCGTATTTTCCGAGGGGTTTGGAGGGATCATGGCAGGGACAGCTAGGATATTGCATCAGAGATTCATTCCTGACAAATTCTCTTCCAGGACTTCAATAATGAAGTAATAATGAGCCTCATAGTAACTCAAGCCACTGTCAAACATATCCCTTACAAAGGTGGTGGTATCATCAGCCTTGGCCTTTTGTGAAGTCTCTAACCCCTCTTGAGCTCCCTTTTTCAATTTCTTCCAAGCCAACATTAGCATGAAACATTTCCAGGCAAACACTCCATTGGGGAAAGGTAGCCCAAGGCACACAGTCCTGCAGGATGCCCTTTACTGCTGTCTCTGGGGCAGCGGGCTGTGCCAAACAGCAGTCTTATGGAGGATGTAGCTGAGTCTGTGTTCAAATGAAAGGCTGTGGAAGATCACACTCACAGGTTATAAGTAAGAATAAAACTAAAGGAGTGCTGAAAGAAATATTTTCATTTAATTTTCAATTTATTTTTAGCTATTTAAACTCTTTTCCCTTTTTCTTTTTTAATATCCATTTCAGCAAAGAATAGAAACTTTCCTTGACCCAATGGGAATGATGATATCATTATGGTTAAATTACTTCTATTCCTTTCAGCTGCACAAGACAACTGTGAGTTTTACGTAGGCTTAGATTTTCTATATGAATACCTAGGATGAAAGTACTTTCAGAAGTATCAGGAGATAAAACAAAATAAGTCTTGAAATAAACTCGATAACTTAGTGGAAAATGTCTTAGTCTGTTGGAAAATGATGGCTGGGTAGTTAGCCAAAGAGATAGGAAAGTATCTAACAATTTCAGAAATTCATTACTAAATTATAATTATGTAGATATAAATAACTAGCTGTCATAAATATTCCATTCTTTTCTACTTTTCTGGAGTAAAATGACAAAATTTCAGTATTTAGAAAACACAGTTTCAACAGATGTTTTAATCTGACAAAGTTTTGCTAATTCTAAACCTCTCCTGGCAACAGATATTCCCTTCACAGGAAGTCTCATCTGCTTTAAAGATACTGAAATTTCTTCATAGTATGCTAAAAGGCAGGTTAAATGCAATTCTCATTTTAAAGAGCAATGTCATTCAGACCCCTGTTGAAATGCAAAAAATGTATTTTAGGGCTTCAATATCCTCAAAAATTTATAATGAAAGAAAAAATTACATTCTCTGTTACCAGAGGATCCAGGTCCTCCGGGCTGTTATGAATCAGAGAAGCAGCAGGACCATCAATCAAAGTTTTCTGAATTTATGTCATTAAAAAAGTTTATCTACAGACTTTTATGTTAATAAACTGTATGGTTTATGGTTTTATGTATTCCTGTCTTTTTTTTAGAAGTTCTTATACCTTTTCCTTAACAGAGATAGATGCAGGAGGAACAGGGAAAACCCTGAAAGCAGGAAAAATTGCAGTGCAAACAATTCAAATTGGTTTGTAAGTTCAACAAGAAGTTTAAAAATGCAGGTTTACCTTTGAAACATATTCGGTCTTGAAATTCGCAGGTGAACCTACAGCTGTAGAAGAGAATGAAGGCACAACCTCTGCGTTGCTGAGTGATCTGTTTGTTGCTGCATCTCACATGTGTCCCCTGCAGAGATCAAGGCCAGTCTCTTGGGTCGGAGTATCACTACTGACATTCAAGGACAGCCCAATGGACCATCTTTCCCAGCTTCTCCATGGACAGGCAGAGGCGCCTTCCAAGTGGCAGAAGTCACAAACCCAAGAAGGATGTGTGTTCTCTCATTCCAGAGTGTTGGACTGTTAGTCCAGAAAGTCTCAGGAGAAGGATCACTAGCATTCCTTCTAGCAAATGGAAGAAAAGGGAAGAGTTAAAAGGAAAAAAGGAGAAAATAAAACCATGTGTGGTCCAAAAGCTATTAAAACAGCAAAAAACAAAGATGAGGAGCTCAGAAACAAACAGTAAGCTAGCAAAAGGAGTGAAAAGCAGGAGAATAATATTATAAAAAAAAGGAATACCAGTAGTGCCATAGGGATGTGGAAGATGAGATGATTAGATCAACAGCTTTTTTTGAGGATGGCTCTTGCCCTCTGGAGTGTGATTGCTGTGGCAATTGAGTCCTCCAGATGAAGTTGTTTAGTCACATTCTGAGAGTAAGGTGTATAAAAATAATTATTGTTAAGATATGTAGCTACATGTGATGGTGTATAGGGGGCAGTCATAGGTGAGCAATGGTCATACCATAGGATATAAATAATTAGAGGCACATTTATATAAAGTTCCTTTGTGGTTATCCATCACATGCATGTGATTACCAAATGAACAAATTGTACATCAGCATACATCAAAGCATGAGTTATTAATTTATCCTTTCTTGAAATAAAGACGTGAAAATGCAGAAAACAGATGCTCAAAAAAAGCATTAGAGAGGGATACTGGTGTCAGAGCATATATCATAGACACAAACAAGAGAAGGAGAAAATCAGCTCAAAATAGAAACAAGATATCTACCCTAGAGAACTTGGTATATAAAAGATATTGAGGAGAGAGGACTAGTACTCTTAGCTGTAAATAATAACGATTTTATGTTGATATTACCG
Source organism: Grallaria varia (assembly GCA_013396735.1). Lineage (NCBI taxonomy): Eukaryota > Metazoa > Chordata > Aves > Passeriformes > Formicariidae > Grallaria > Grallaria varia. The sequence continues at coordinate 195,372 of VWZG01012039.1, forward strand.
ATGCAGAGAAATAGATGACAATATGTCTATTACAGCCATTATTACAGCAATATAACTATTACAGAATATTAGAAATTAATATATAGACAAATAATTTTTAAACTCTTCTTTGGCTGAAAACAGTGATGGTTTCACTGTCCTCATTTTATTGTCAGAGTGCTTTATTTCTCAGGCACAAGGCTATGAGATATCCCTTTAGTGCTAGGTATTTAGGACTTATGAAGAACAGGATAAATTTCATCCAGTTGGGCCTCTTGAAGGAATATTTGTCCCCATGTTTCTCAGTTCAGAAGGACAAGTAACTCAGTGGTGGAGCTATAAGAGAAGTCTATGAAGGCTTACAAAGGCTCATGTGTCTTCATGTGCTTGACAATAATCTTAGGAGCATTCCAGCAGATGCCCCTTGGTGAAGCTGGGGCACCTTAAGTGTTGCTTTGGCTCAGCACAGGAACCTGGAAGCACTGAGCCTCCACAGAAGCAGGTTAATGCACCAATGCTTCTTCAAAGCAGAGTTTCAGTCCGTAACATCTTTGCACGAGATGAACATGAACTTCAGTCAACTGAGGAGCATTCATTCCCTTTCTTCCCCCTCTTGCCCCTAGGGAATTATATTTTGCATCCAGTAAAATATCCATAATTCCTACTGATGTCTTCAGTGAGCTGTCAGAGCTAGCAAAGCTTGATCTCAGTCACAATAAAATTACTGAGAAGGGCATTAAGAAAGCAGCTTTTGGCAACATGATTAAACTGGAAAACTTGAACTTGGCAGAGTATTTGCTCACTGGAATACCTCAGAATTTGCACATATTTCGAAAGGAGCTCAGGCTCTACAAAAATAGAGGGATTTAGTGAGGCAAGAGGCATTTCTGAAATTAGGAAATCTCACTCAGATTGATCTCTGAAATAAAAGAATATTCCACGTGGTATGCGGAACATTTAAGTGTCTGCAAGGTCCATTTCCCTTAGATTTAAGTCATAAAAGGTCATCATAAATTCATCACCAATTTGCTATCTCATAGTCTCTTTTAGTCTTTAAAACCTATTTTCAGTCTATGCCACAAGACTCTTTCTATGGAAGCCTCAACGTTGAGAGCCATCTTCTTCTTTCATGGTTTAGTGAATAACCAGATAACCCTGGATTGTGCTGGCGTATGTGCACTTAGAAGCCCTTAAGGCTCCCAGGAAATCCACTTTTATTAAAAATATAAAGAGGATAGAAAGCATATAGAGACATCAGAGTGGAATTTCCTTTAGGTAGAAAGGATGGATAGATATTAGCTTTTGACCTCTGCTGATGCAATAATAAGCAGTTTAAATAAATATATTTAATCAGGGGAACAAGAGTAGAAGAACACCAGATTTATTTTAAAATATTTAGCCATAATTTTTTTTAAAAAACTCTATCTCCTTGAGGTAACTAAAGTAAAAATACTTTGATCTTTTAATTGTTCAGTGAAGAACTCCATCATATTTACCGTCCATGGTATGCAATTGACAGTTGGCATATTTGCAGTTAAAAGATCACATTTTTTTTAAGAAATCCTGAACATGTCAAAAAGGGAATTCCCAGCATACCCAGATTGAAAATCATTGGTAAACTCATTGCTATAATATTTCAGGGATTCATTGGAGTTTTTTAGTGGTCTTTATTTTCTATGTAAAGTTGCAGCTTTTCTACTACAAAAATCCACAGCTAGGAAAGGGATAATGCCAGGAAATATTTCAGACCTTTCCTGTGTTAACTTAGTGCTTACAAAAATTCAGATATATTTTTAGGTATTAGTTTCATATTAATTTTACACACATAAAAACTTCAACATACATGTGTTCTCTCTGATCCTGTAGTCATTTAAGGTGCCGATAGTGATGTAGCCTCCAAACTCCAGGCACTTGAACAGGTGCCCTGCACAGGGACACCTACATTTAAAACAATTCCCTTTAGCTCTTTTCCAGTAAACAGAAACAGATTAGTCCTTAAAAACTGACCACTTTCTAGAAGCCCCTGGAGTCAGTGAAGGTGAACATTGCCTAAGGTGTTTGTGAATCAGTATTTCAGGAAAGCAATCCATATCTCAGCTATCAGGTGGATATAAAACCTTCCCTGCCCAACTCCAATGGCTGTTGTGGCAACCTACATTCACAGTGCATCCCTGCTGCAGAGACAGGTATAGTCAAAAAGCTGAAAATAGTATTCCAAATCATGTGTCTGATATTTACTTCCCTGCCTTACCTAGGTTTATTTCACAGTGGTGGGGCAGGCAGGCTCCTGTGTACCTGCTCCCCCACCTCTGGTCACCCTGCTGGTCCAACTCCAAGCTGAAGTACCTTCAGCTCAGTTGATACAGAGGAAGCATTTCTTCAATTTTGTAGAGAAAAAAAGTAAAAACCAAGCAATCAATTCAACAAACAAGCAACCAAAAGCCAGTAACAAAACAACCCAAACCGTCTACTTTTAAAATTGTCATCAGCTCTTTTAATAGTTTAAGAGGGAGGTGGGAATTAGGGAAGTCAGAAATTACAAATTGACACTCTTCCATGGTCTGGATGATCTGAGGCAATCAGGCTTCATGCAACTGCTCTTGCAACTTGCAGACCAGGAGAGGGGAAAATGTAACCTGCATCGACCTGATAATAAGCTTAGTGCTTAGTTCTACAACTTCCAGGTGTGCACTGGGCATGCAAATAAAGCAAAATCTCATCACCTCAACTTAGGAGCTGAATGGAAACAGACAATGCAGAAAGAACAGCCTTAAAGCATGAAAGACTTCTCCTTTGGAGGTGGGGGGTGGGGAGACACACACGAAACAGCAGCAAAAACCCAACAGAAAACAATGCACACACCCCTGAAACACGTTCTTCTTTGGACTAAATGAAAATTGTGGACACCACAACCAGACCCTTTGTACCGCAGAAATGCTAATGCTCAACATCACAGTTCACTGACAGTACAGATTAGCAGCTGGGGAATATTTCACTGTCTGTAAAGAATTGCACCGTTTGTCATTAATCAGTAACATGCCCTTTTAAACATTCTCTGTACATGTCTGCACAAGATAAAGGCCAGAGCACTGATCCTGGGAAGAACTAGATACACAGGTTGACTAAGCTAGAGATTCATCTGTCTAAAGGGAAAACTGGTGGAAAAAGAAAACCAGGTAGCTTTTGGGCTGTCATTTAAGAGCCTGAATGGAGTATGGCTCACCCAAAGTTGTTCCCATCCGTTGTAATTCAGTTATTCCTGCAGTGCGGAGTCAGGTCAAACTCTCAGTTGCAGCTGACACAGCTTTTAGCGGCATCCTTGGATTCAGGCAGCAGAATGGTATTGAATATCTTCTTTTGACTTCCTTAGGGCCTCCTTAGCTACAATTTTCTTTCTTTTTAGTCCATTACTAATTGAAAGGAAATGACACAGATTATTCTTTCCATCCCACCCACTGGGAGGAATGAGAGACTTCCTTACCAGGTTTTTTGAAGGAAAAGCTTTAGGCCTTATTGTGTTCCATGTTTAAAAGCTAGGAGGCCAGTATTCAATTGACCTTCCCCAGGAAAGCATCATGCAAGGGGTTTCAGCAGCTCCCATAGGCAGAAGTGCCAAAAAACAGGCAACAGAAGTTATTTTTCTAGTAAGCTGCAGGATTTGGGGGAAGTCAGGTAGCACACTTGAGGCAACTTGCATGCGGTGCCAGAGTCTATAAAGATTTTGTGGGTAACTCGAGCCAAGAGAGCAGAAGCAGCGTGCTGTTACAGCTGTTGTGAACAGCTAAGCTTCTTCACCCCATTTCTGAGGAAGGATCTCCCTGTGGTTTAAATGGGCAGAGCTGCCTATCCGACACACTACTGTGGGTGGTGGGAGTTTGCTTTCTTTTGTTTTATTGTTTGTTTGTTCTCCTTCTTATCTTTGAATATTTGAAATGGGTGATTTCTCTTTGCCTGCATGGTACTGGAGAGTTAATGTGCAAGACAAGGGAAATAGAATCATCCTTCCCAAACAGCAGGTGGTGGTACTGGGTTATACAGAGCGCTTGAGAAACTGCTTACAGATGTTGCTTCGTTGTTGAATAACAGGCTGAAAAGCGATGCTAAGCAAACTTTTCTCCATTTTTTAACTCCTTATTGAAGGGTCACTTACTGTTTACCCCTTTTTATCAGGTAGCTTAACAAAGTGTGTTTAAAAAATAAACCATTCTAAAATAGATAGTTGGGATTTTAGGATCAATGTAGCTCAGAGTATAAGATGTTATTAGTACTCTACTTTTGCTGTCTGTCATATTTTTCTGAAGATTGATGAAGTAGTTTTGTGTTTTGTAACTTCTGGGGTAATTTAATTCCATTTTTCATTCATTTTCCAGACCAGTGTTGTGGGGCATGTATTTGTTCCTCTCCTATGTTCAAAACTATAATTATATTTCCCTTTTTTCCCCCTTTGTTTAAATACAGTTAAATTCTACTTTTCCCCTTGGTAATTAGAAATGCTGTGTTGTGTTGCTTATTTGTCAATGGCTGTCATTTGCAATACTGATCCTCTCAATATGAAGCCTTTTACTAAATATTGAAGTAATAAACAAAGTTTGAAATTAGTTTTCTTTGTATTATTTGGTTACTTTTGACTGACCGTTGCCATTACGTTTCTCACCAGTACCACTATCTGAAATTATCACTGTAATATGAACATGGTAAATAGTTAACATGGTATCATTTTGAAGCTATGTCTGGAGTATCACAGTAACCCAGACATCATTCAGAGCCTGCATGTGAACAGCTTCACTCTTCCTTTCCCCACAAACTGTACAGGCTTTGCCCCAGTATATGCTTTTTGGAAACCTATTTGGGTAAGATTTAAGTTTTTTTGGTTTGGGTTTTCATTTTGTTTTGTGGTTTGTTTTAGGGATTTTTTTAGTTTGTTTTTGGTTTGTTTTTTTTTTTTTTTTTCATTTTATTTTTGACCCAGAGCAATAGTTAAATAAATATTGCTGAGGGTACAATAGCTGCCCCAGTTACAAAGTAATCATGCTTCGATAGCCTAATAAAGTCCATGTGTCTTTATTCAGGCCTTTTTTATTTCCAAATGTTCCCTCTTGCCTGGGCAAAAGATAGTGAGGGAAATATGCATATGCCAGTGCTGGGCTGACATAAAAGCCTTGATGATAAAAAAAGCATACACAGGGAAACACCTCTGTAGTTCCATTTTTGTCCTCAACTACTCATATCCAGTATGGCAAAGGACTGAGGCAAAGAGTAAACACAGATCCCAATTTGTAAGACTTTGACAGACCCTTCCCCCTTGTTGGCCTGAAAATTCCCTCTGCTGTGTTTCTGTTTAGAATATGACTGTAAGTGCAATAATCCAATATTTTATATAGTTTTGACTTACCTGTATAAAATAGTGTCATGCACAAAGTAGTCAGAGAAAGTGGTTTTGTTAACAGCATAAGCTAACCCCCCGCTTTCCCTGGGCTCAGTCATTCAAACAATTTCATTATTGCTTTGCCAAGAGGTTAGCAAAAGAGTGTGCAAAGGATTCTGCGTAGTAAAAGGATGTTTGCAAGCATTGTGGGCAGGAAGGACGATCTTGTGACTCAGGCCCTGGAGTGTCCCAGATGTGCCACAGGTTTCTCACACAGACTACTTAATCTTCTGGGGCCGTATGTTCAGCTGGTATAAATCAGCACAGCTCCCATAAAGTTAGCTTAGCTTTCCGGATTTTCTGCAGCCGAGGTTTCTGACCCCTTGCAGATCAGTTGTCTCTGTAAAGCAGAGATATTAACACTTCCCTGCCTAGTACACTGCAAGAGGATCAGCTTTAAAAGTTCGTTTGCCTTGCAAGTAATCGAGCTTGTGAAGCTGCAGAAATGCCCTGGCAAAGAGGCTTGGCATGACAAATAGGTCATAAAAAGATTTGCTACAGAAATAATTTTTTTTAGCAAGAGGTTGTTGAGTAGGACTTTGTGTGCAAAAAAAACCCAACAAAACCGAAACCCTGAACCTCCCAAACTTGTCAATTGTTCATTTAAAGGGGAAAAGCAATTGTTTGGTGGTCCTGCCAAAAGTGTTGCTGAATGTGGACCACAACAGGAGGTACAACTCACTGTGGGCTGAAATGGGAGAAATTTAGCAAGAAGCAGCCCTTCTGCAAGGCTGCTTTGGCTCCTCACTTTATCCATTTAGGTTGGGTTGGGTTCCTCCAGTATTTTAAGCTGGCAAAGCTCTTTTTAATATTAAGGAATACAAACGAAACTTGATGTCTTTTTTTGCAGCAGTTACTGAGCAATTAAGGACTCATTTCTTCAAAATATTGTAACCCTGTGGGTGGTCTTGTTGATTTTGGAGCTACTTGTGTGTTTAAAACTGGGCATGCGCTTGTGCATCTTGTGCAACTCAGCCTTCCTAGAGCTGCTGCTGAGAGTTCCATTTTAGAGTCACTTTATAGCCTCTAAAATTATTACTGGAACTGCGTCCTCCTCTGGGCATGGTGCACACTGGCAGTCTGCCTCTGTCTTCTGACTGATTTAGTGCCATGACATAAGCATAGAATCATGGCAATGTTTCCATTCAATTCACACTATCCTGCACATTTCTCGGTATTTAACTACTGCATCCTTTCCAGATTATGAAAAGAAATATTGAGATCAACTTCCTTTAAGAAATGCTTATTTCACATCAAGCAGGACAAAGGCATGAAAATATGTAGGCATTGAGTAAAACAAATGATCTGACAAACCTTCCCTCAAAAAAGTTTAGTGTAGCTAAACAGAATTCCTATGTGGTAAGTGTCTTTAAATCAGAGCACATGGAACAAACAGGCTGAGCTGCAAGCAAAGAGAAAATTGTGGTTATGTATGTTCATCCGGTAATATCTGTTTTTATGCTTTCCAGTGCCCTGCTGGGGTTCTAAGAAAATATTTACAAGATGCAAATAAAATGTAAATGGTATCGTGTTTCCATGAAGAAAAATGAACGAACCGCATCAGTGCAGCTCATACAGTTTTACATATTGCACCAATGTTGCCTTATGGTCCTCTAGGACCTTTCCATGCACAGAAAACTGATTACCTGAAACATACTACTGTTTCTTCTCCCTTTTTCTTTTTTTTTTTTTTTCCAAAACAGACATTCTGTTCAAGATTATTTTCCCTTGCAACACATGCCTTCAGATTTTATCTCTTTATCATCTAAACAAAACCTGGTTTCTGAGATGGCTTTCCTTTTCCACAGGTGTTTCTTATCAGTTCCACATTTTCTTCTGACAACATGAAAAAAAAAAAAAATCATATGTCCTTTCTTAGTAGCTGTTGCCGGACCCAATACTAAAGCTTTTCTGAATGCAGAAATGTGTTGCGTGGCTGCTGTAATATCTCTATACCCCAAGGGTCTGCTGCTGCTTTCTTTTTTGCACTATGAAGAGTCACATGCTTGGCAGTCAGTGCAGAGGAAAATTCAATTCATAGGCAGAGGAAAGATGTGACCTATTTAAAAACGGTGAAAAAAAGCAATTATTAGACATTGTACCTCATTATCTGGCCAATCCAATTATTTCTTTGCCACATGCTGGCTTGTGGAGTATCAGTGCTTTATTACTGCTTCTCCTAAGTGGAAACACACATCGTACAAAGGTAATAAAGCAGGACTCGGAGCAGCCACATGGACTCAGTGGTACTTTTCTTGATTTAAGCTTTGTTTTCTTGCATCGATGCCCATCTTTCACCTTTCGGCACCTCAAATCTGCTCCTTCCATCCTATTCCCACTACTAGAAAAGAAGAATGGCAGTTCATGCAAATTAATTGATATATTCTGGGTTCTGAGACAGCCACTACAGCAAAGCACACAAGCGCCAACAGTGTGTGGATTTGATTAATCCTTTTTTACCTTTTTTAATGTAGAAATGGAAAACCACGCACTGGGAATATGCAGGCCTTCAAATTGTGTATACAGTATACTTGTGTTTCTGTCTTACACGAATTGTCATAAGAGCATGATTTTACAGAAAATAGACACCTACAAAGCGCCTGAAATTCCTTGCGACCTTTTAAATCTTTGATATGTACTTTGTGTGCGTATTAAAATACTTGTCATTTATGAACCCAGACAGTAATAATAATTTATATACATTTGGGGTAATATGTGTAATTAAATAGAAAGCTTTTCAGGGCAAAGACTATGTTTTACTGCTGGTTATAATTACCTAGGAGGCTTCAATTGCTTTACCTATTGAAATAGGTTTGTCTTGTGAGCCTCCTGCAATCAAAGTCAGATAAGCAGCGTGCTACATTTCTGCAGTGCTTGCAGTGTCCAGACAGTTGTGCACAGCTGGGGGTGTGCTGACCATCACTGCCGCACCACGCACTCCCACTTGGACACCCCACGTATTTCCACCCTGAGACATGGCTGGTGAAGCCTGAGTAGCACAGCCCTCTGGAGGCTGCATGACCACTAGGATTAACGTAAATTCCTATCATTGTGCTGAAGGGGTTTCTGTAGCCAACTACTGGCTTCTCAGAAATACTAATCAACTTCTAGAGGTTGTTGTTTTGGTTTCTTTCAACTCAGAAAAGAAAGGTCTTTTTGTCATGAATGTATTCATGAAAAATTCTTGCAGTGACAGCAATGGGAGGGACAACAGGGGAAGCAGCAGGTTGGGGTTCAGCTGAGTCATGGGGATCGTTAGGCCTCAACACAACTAACAAACGTTGTGAGTACAGCTGGTTTCTGTACATCTGCACTTTAAGTCTTGCAAACAAGACTGTGTAGCTATCCAAAAGGATGGCTCATGAACAAACCACGTTGTTTGGAGCACAAGAAGCACATTGTTTCTATCAGTTGTGCTTTCTTTGTCCACATATTAGTGCAATAGTCCCTTAATACATTCTGGAAAACAACAAAACTTTTCTTCCCTACCAGTAAAGATGACTGTTGAGAGAGCGTGCTTGACCTCAATAGCTCTGTTTTGTTCTCCATTTCATGCTAGTACTATTTCAAAGGTAAGGTAAGAGGGGAACATCACAGAACTACCCTCCTGGTCTTGTTTTGTCTCAGCCTCTTGTGACCAGTGAAGGAATTGTCCACAGACCTGAACCAAAAAATTGTTTTTCACATTGTGATGAGAGCCCAGGCTCCAGTGGTGCCAGTGAAGGGACACGACATACAGTGTCACACCTCTGGATGCCTGGCAACACCCCAGGGATTCACAGCCGTAGGAAACCCAGCTTCGCCACAGCTTTGCTTCTCTGGAGTGTCATGAGGTACTCAGAGAACAGCTGACCCTATGGCCTCTTTCTTCATTTGTGCCATTACCAAGTGTGAACAGGAAGCTCGGAGAGTGTTTCTGGTCTAATCTTTGTACAAGTGTGTTGTGTCCGACCTCCTGTGTGTGCTGTCAGTCAGAAGGGAGGGACAACTGAGATGTTGTAATACCACTGATCTCATCCTGCAGCTTTCGCACCAGTGGGGATCCACAGCAGGGACTGCAGGTTTGCAGGTGCGAGAACTGAGCGAGGCTGGTTCAGATTTGGGCATGCAGGGGAAGAAGGACAACGAAACACCATATTTTGTGAAGGCAGTTTAGCTGTCTGGGGCAATTTGGGTCTCCCCTCTGTGAAGCACATCAGGAAAACTTCCATTTCATCCTGCAACAGCAGTGTCAGTCCCTCAAACTGCAAAATTTCTTTCAAATGTGTTTTGTTTGCTTGTTCCCCTTACAAAACTCCCTTATTTTCCAGAGCTTGTTTTTGCATCTGTAGAAGCCAGACACAGACACTGACTTGCAGACTCTAGGAAAGTCTTGCTGCTGAATAGCCTGTACTTACAGCACACTCTCTGACGGCCCAGATAAATAACAGGAGAGTTTTGCTGTGCAAGAGGAGCTGTGAAACACACCGGCTCAGCCATATCCATGCCGTTTGGGAGTGAGGAGGTGCCTGTGCAGCCCTGCTCCCTCCCGCGCCCTGTCGCGGAGCCAGGGGAGCCAGGCGGACCCGGGGGCTGAGCCAGTGCTGGTGAGGACAGCCAGGAGCCGAGCAGCCCTCCGCCAGCTTACGTGGCTATGGAAAATGGAAAGTCCTGTTTACTTCTGGCTGTGATGGGGCTTTCATGTTTCTAATGAGGCAAATTTCTCCTTTTTCCTTGCTTTAACTTTCTTGATAAGTCCACATGGGCATGTTTTTCATCCTAAAAATAAACAATTAAAGAAAGCTAAACAAACAGAAGGGAGAGACAGAACTCCTTCCTGTTCTCACAGCTAATCTCTGCAAAATTTAAACATGCTTATCAGCCAGCTGTGCTTCATTATTATCTTTTGCTTCCATCTTTTGTCCCAGTCTGCAGCGGATGCAGGCTGTCTGGTTTGTGTCATCCAGCAGTTTGCACTGACTGATTCTGATAAAGAAGCCATGAGCTTCTTGAGGCTGGGGGGTGGGGAAAGAAGGTAGAAGGTTTGGAAAAGTAACCATGATAACAAAGAGCCTGCTGCAGAGAGCAGAAATGTCATAAAACACATTCTCACTGGCACTGAGGAGAAAGGGCTGTTCCTAACTAGGTGAGCAAGACCAATGCCTTGCAGGTTTGTTCAGGTATTAATCCTGTCATTAAGTTAAAAAAGGATGGTCTGGGATATGGAAGGATCTTGGAGACTGGCCACATCTGGTTACATCAGTCATGCCAAAGTGTTTTGAGTTTCAAAGGAGAAATTAAATCCCAAACAAGTGATTGTACACTCTGTGTTTCTACCAGCCTGTCAGTGGCTGGTGGGGTTCCTTGGTGATTCACATGTGGATTGCTGAAGAGAAAATGGGGTCCTAGGCAGGGATGTGTGAGAAAAACAGCGCTTGTCCACACCTCTAGGAGTCTTCAGGTAGGGATTAGGTGATGGTCACACTGAGACTGGAAGGTGGCTGTGTGTTGATTATTCTTGCCTGCTGCAAAAAGCAGAAAAAAGCAATTCTGTAAGTGGTCTAATGTGTAGCACAGTCCTGTCAGGAATGTGAGGAGGTGCAAAGGTGTGCCACCAGACTTTTGTTCTGCTCTATCACTGCTTCTACCCAAGTCCCACACACATGTGCACTCAGTCTGCTGAGTGCCTGGAAGAGAAAGTAGTTGCACACCTAATCAGACCCTTGATTTTCAAAGAGCAAAACAAAGCTGATAAAATTTCATAAAAGAGTTGTGTGTCCCGCTGGAGTTCAGGACTATGCCTTGGATGCAGGGTGGTGTAGATGAAGTCTGTTTTGGAGGACGACACACAGGCTGCTTAGTCTGATCTGCTCGGACTGGAATTTAGTGGGAGAGGGCAGGATGGCAGGGTGAGCCCACCTCTTTCTGTAAACACACCAGTGCTTTTTCGTTTCAGTGTGCAAGGCAGCAGCTGATGGAACCCCTGGCCCAGCCACATGCAGGACAGCTCCAGCCACAAAGGGGCGATGTTGAGGCTCGCAACGGCACCCCTGGCACTGGCAGCGCATTTGGGGGGTTCCTGGGGGAAAATAGGCAGACCAGTTCTGACTTTCTCAAGCCATAGGGTAGTTCAAAGGCATACTGAAGGTTTCATGTGCACTAGCCTAGCATTTTAGCAAACTCGGGCCAGTTTGTGGCTTTGAACAGAAAAACCGCATTCTGGTTTGCAGCTGCAGAAGTGTCTGGAGATGGAATGGGGAGGGGGTTCTTTGTTACTTGGTTGGTTTTTTGTTTGTTTTTTTTTTTTTTTTGGGGGGGGGGGGGGGGGGGTTCCCCTTTTTTTTTTTAACCTAGATTATTCCCCTTGCATTTCATGGTTAAACAAAGCCAGATCTTGTAAGGAGATGCAGGGAGAACATGGATGTTGATCAAAAGAGGAGAGAACGCCTCCTTAAAGCCCAGGACCACACAGCTGTGGTGTCCCAATGTTTCCCAGCCTATCATGGCATCTGTTTCAATGAACATACGGGAGCACAGGCAGCTGGGGGGCTAGCAACCAGAAGAAGCCAGTACTAGGTGAGAGTCTCCTGGACCATGAGCACTGCGGCGTGGTCCCCACAGGCTGCTTCTGAGGGTCACTGGACAGGGAGTTGTGGCAGTCCTCCCTGTTTCCACACCCCCGGCATTCTCCTCAGCTGCTTTGTGTCCAGGTTGATAGTTCCAGGAGTCAGGTCAAAAATTAAAAGTATTTGTATCCACCTACTCCTACAGGAAGGGGTGTCAAGCCAGTCTCAGAAAGCTTTTAGCTGGATTTGATGTGCTTTTTTCCCCCCTCCTGTGGCTTTGCAGATGACTTTTTCAGGGCTACAGCTGTCCAGTTTTACCAACACTGTGACTCCACAAATCAACATCCTTCCATGTATTTTATAGTAGTCTTTGTAGTCACCACATGCCACAAAAATATTGTTGACCACTTGCAACATTCAAACAAGCTAGACTGTATTCATCATCCTATTCTGGGAAGGCCAACAGAATGAAAAGGTCACACAAAGCCTTACAAAAATGCACTGTTTTGAAGCATGTCTTACCACTGCTTTGGATAGAAAGGGATTGTAAATATACCATGTAGCAGAGACTGGAAAGAATTGTTCATGAAATGACAGAGGGAGGTGCCTGATAAATTACTGCCCACGTTGTAACTTCATTATATAAATATGATGCCTTTTATATATTCTTTCTGAGAAATGTTCTATACATTCAGCTCTTGAGAGCTTGTAAACTATCACTTTACACATTAGTTTGCAGCTGAAAAAAATAATTCAAAAAAGAATCTGTAATTAAACATTCAGTTTTACAAATCCTTCACAACATATCAAACCCCTATTTCCAACATACTGCCAGCAGAGTTAAAACACAGGCTTGTCATCTTGCCCTGCATGAGGAACTCTGTTCTCTTGTAACAGCTGTTAGTGGAATTGAGGGGCGGTCATGTTTATCTTAAGAAGAATTTTTGGCAGGGCTTTTTCCTAAAGTTTGGGTTCAAATATTCCTATATCTCAAAATGACTGTCTGATTAGGGGGAAGGACTGCCTATATGAAAGTGAGTGACTGCGATGAAAAACTGGTGAACCCATCTCAGGGACCACCACAAGGTAATGTGCTGGGTAGCTGGGAAGTTAAGTGAAATTAGAAACCCAATGACAAAATAACCAAGCCTGGAAGTAGCTGCCTGCAGGGTTAGAGGAGAATGTTTTCTGAGAAACAGCCCCAGACATTTCTGTGGAGGAACTGAAATGCAGATAGTTCTCCTTGCAGCAGTCAACATTGCTGCTTGCCTGTGTCAACCAGGAATTTGCACCAAAAGCGAAGGGCTTTCTGGCCCGTGGCAGATTAGCCAGCAGCCAGAGCCAAACTTCTGTTCTGTAGTGTTCATGGGGGCCCAAAATTTCAGAAGCTGGACAGTGAAATGTTTTCCTGCAGACAGTTGTTTGACAATATAGCAAAAAAGTATGATTATGGTATAAAATGTATGAACTCCAGAAATATTTAGGATGTTTCAACGTAGTTGTACTGTCTCTCTGTAATGCCTATCCCCCTCCAGTGTCTCTCTGAAGAGCAGTCAAATTGCCTACTTAAAGGTTTTTTCTCAGCATCTCACTTATGGGGATTTGCTTCAAGAAATTATTTGTCCACTACAGAACACAGAATAACATCTACAATTTCTCAAGAGAAAAGAAAAATATGTGTGCCTGCCCAAGTGGCAGTTATTGTTTACTGTATTCAGAGCAGTCTGAAATCTCTCAAGGAAACAAAACCCAAGTGGCTTGTTGCCATTTGTTTAGACTTTATAGAAGGCCTAAACCTTTCTCTCCAGCATACCAGTTTTCCCTAGCTGCTTTTTTTTTTTTTTTCCTGGAATTTCGTCACAGAACAGACAGCAAGTGGAAATGACGGCATCCTCCGAGGTGCCTGGCAAACTTTATGTCCAAGAGGGACTGAGAGCAATCCTGGACACACTTCTTGGAGAGCTCAGTCCAAAGAACTGTCTCAGACCCCTAGGGTACATTATACTTCACAGAATCATAGAATTGATCAGTAGAAGGGACCATAGTAGGTCATCTGGTCCAATCTCCCCACTCAAGCTGAGTCGTTTTAGAACACCTGGGACAGGATTGCATCCAGACAGTTCTTGAAGATATCCAGTGAGCGTGACTCCAGAATCTCTCTGGACAGTCTGTTTCAGCACATGGTCACCCACACAGTAAGGTTCTTCCTCATGTTCAGGTGGAACTTCTTGTGCATCAGAGTCTGCCTGTTGCCTTGTGTTCTGTTGGCCTGGCCCCATCCTCTTAATATCCTCCCTTCAGATACTTATACACAGTTGATGAGGTAGCTTCAGAGTACTCCTTTTTTTCTGGTTGCCAAATGAGGTGTCTCTGAGGTGGCAGGAGGATGGGGGTGCTGCGCATCACAGCCGTCTGCAAACCACAGAGCTGGAGCTCTTCGCATCAGTGAAGCAAGAGAGAAGTGAGGGCTGGTGGATTATAGGACCTTGTCTCATCATGCAGTCAGAACATTGTCTAGACATGTATTTTGACCATGAATTTGGAAAGTGCTCACTGGATCTGCCAGCACCGGCTAACCACTGCCTGTCTGGGAAAGACTATGCACATTTTTAAGAAGGAGCTGGTTTATTCTTATTTAGTCATGTCTCATATATGGGAGGGAGCAGAATAGCACAGTGTGGCCTAATTGCTTACATCTGGATCCCTGCTGAAAATTTGCAGTGGTGTGCATGCAGTTTCAGTGGAAGAGGCATGATTTATCGAGCTGTTCTTGGAAGCAGTAGAAGGTTACTAAGTACAAAGCAGATATACTCCAAATAGTAACTACAGCCCAGAGCTCCTCTCCACCCTTTTGTTCCATGCACACTAGCACACATACATGCACGCATAACGTGAGTGCCAGAGGAGCATTGCTTTCAGAACTTTTTTTATTAAAATGAAAGGAACAAAGCCTGTGTAAAGGCTGCGATAGCCACAGATACTGTTTGCTCCTAAGAGCCATGTAGTTCTGAATCTTGACATTTCAATGGAATGAAAATAAACCACATCATGCTTACTGTTTCTACTACAGTAATAATTATGCTGATTACCTCTAGCACATTATTGTCTACCAGACTGCCTCTGTGAGCCCAGCCACAGAGGAAGGTACCAGCTTCCTCCCAGGAGCTGCTGTTCTCCCTCTCATTGATTTCACAGTGCTGCAAAGCCATGCACGGCCCTTGTGTCCAGTACAGCTGCCCCACACAAACTGAGCTGCTTTTGGAGGGAAGGGGAACTTGTTGTTTTCTGTAACCTGTGCATTAAATTCTGCACATTTTTTTTGTTTGTCTGGGGAAGTGAGGGACCTGGACACAGGGACATCTGTTTTGTTTATGAATGAATGTGTTAACAACTGTAATTTGAATGTGTGTGCTAACTTTGAAGATTGTCTTTGGAAACAAGTGATTCTTCTGCACCACAACTTCCACATGTATGCTCCTCCCTTTCTCCTTCCCCACACCCCTGTCATATAATTTTTTCCTCATGATTAATTCAGTAATCACATAAATGTCTTTAGGTACAGACCAGGCCCACTCTTAGGTCAAGATTTTACTTTAGTCACGCTCTGAGAACACTGGTTCTCACTGTATATTTAAAAAAAAAAAAAAAAAACAAAAAAAAAACCCCGGAGAACAAATTACAAAACTGAGAAGGAAGACAATAATTGAAGCAAAAGATATAACAGTTCTAGGAATGGTTCTGACATTAATTTATAAAGATGTCCTATTTTTCCCCGCCTCTGATGTTTGCCCCAGTAAGCATCCATCCACACAGTCATCCTCTCATTCTGGAATTCAATTAGTTTAACAATCATAAACTACAAAACCTCTCCCTTCTCCTTGACTTCTCCCATCTTGTCTTTCCCCACCCATAATTGTCTCTGCTCACATTAGTAACAGACCGGCTGCCAGTTTTATCTTATGCCAAATTAATATTTTCCATCCAAGATTCTGGGAGGGAAGTTTTGCATATGAATTCTGCATAAGATCATAATTGCATCAACCATGCATCTATGTAGGTTACGTCTCTTTGTTTCCTACAGAAAAATCCTGCCAAAAATCTTTAAGCTCTACCACACACAAAGACAGGGTTTTAGTCAATTTTGTTTGAAATTATTTGTATATAAAAATCAACACACAATCTGATTTTTTTTTTTTAAATAACTGTCCTTAGTGCTTTCTAAGTTTGTTTTTCTTTAACTTGCTTATTTGCCAGTAGGCCCTAGCTGGAATGGTTAATAGGCAGCTACTTATTTTATTATCAGTGCTTGTACTGAAATAGAAAGCCATTGATTTGTGTTGCTGTGTAGGGGACCCTTTCCCTTACACAGAATTCACATATTTTTTTAAAAAATAAAAAAAAGTCAGTTCAACACTTTTATCTGTTTAAGTTCTCACAGCATGATATTTACACTGCAAAGTTGTATCTAGAGATGAAAGAAATGGTGTCAAATGCAATTTAAAATCTTTCTAATATTCTCTTAGCAGTACTGCATCCCTTGAACTTTCTCTGGGGATGAGGAGGGGAGGGAGGATGCCGACTGCTTGTTTGTGGCCTGACGGAAGATCACAAGAGTTGTAGGACCACCGTATTGATAGGTGTCCTGACATCCATCAGGAGAGGGTACCCAGTGCTGTATCAGTGAGGCCTGGTGGGTGGGAGGGTAGATGTAACCCACCTGGATCTCTCATGTTATTTCTAAGCTACAAACGGATCTGGACATTCCACAGAAGAACAGATGTCAGTGGTGAAAACCCCACTGACAATTTAATTACTACTATTATCTTTTCTGTAGCTTTTGGTCTTAGTCATTGAGAAAGTATGGTCTCCCTTTTAGGGCTTTACTGTTTGTTTTCTTTTCCCCCTCTGTCCTTTCTCTGTTTCTCTATTTGCTTTTGTGTGTGCATGTGTGAGTCTGGCTCCTTTGTTAATTCTCCTCTGCTTCTTCCCTTGCTTCAGCAATTTGTTTCTCGGCACCAGAAAATAGCTGCAAAACCAGGACATGGAGACACGCCACATGAATAGTGTAAGGATGAATGTTCTGGAAGTGGAGTGGTAGTAAAGCCTGATCACTCTTTAGGTGTAGCTAGAGACACTAATAGAGGTGGCAGCATGGCAAGGAGTCAGAGACACCAAGGGACCAAACTCAGTAATCACAAATTCACAGGCGGTTAAGGGTTGGAAGGGTCCTTCAAGATCACCTAGTCCCAACCTCCTCAGCCCCAGGCAGGTATACCTCCCACTAGACCAGGTTGCATAAGGCTTTATGCAACCTGGCCTTGAACACTTCCAGGGATGGGGCATCCACAACCTTCCTGGGCAACCTCTTCCATTAGCTCACCATCCTCAGTGGTGAGATAGAGGTAAAGATTTGCATCCGAGGAGGTAGCCTAAGTTTCTCCTCTTTCAATTCATACACATTACTCCTTGTCCCATCGCTACAATTCCTGATGAAGAGTCCTTCTCTTCCCTGTAGGCCCCCTTGAGATACTGGAATGTTGCAGTGAGGTCTCCCCACAATCTTCTCTTCTCCAGGCTGAACAGTCCTGACTTTCTTAGCCTGTCTTCATAGGAGAGGTGCTCCAGTCCTCATATCAACTGCATGGCCCTTCTCTGGACTTGCTCCAACAGTTTCATGCCATTCTTATGTTGGGGGCACCAGAACTCTACCCAGTACTCCAGGTTACTCTAGCAGATTCAGGTATGATGACAGATCCATCCAGTCTTCTTTCATTTTCTTTTGGGCCAGAACTTTTGGTCAGTTTATGCCAAGCTAAAACCTCATAATTAACATTTCTAACAGTGACATGTAATTACAGATAAAATTGCTACGGACAGTATTCCAGAAATAGTAGTTTTCAGTGCTTATAGGGTCTCAAGGGCCCTGGATCCTTTAAGCAGCATCAAAGAGATGTTAGTCACCCTTTTTTGGTAATATAACAGTTTTCCAGCTGCAGGCATTCTTGGCACTTACATGGTGATTATCGTCCAAGGGAAGAACTCTGCCTCTGACCAGCACAGTTACTGTATGCAGTGCTCCCAGATGGTGTTTACTTCTAATGTGTCTTCCTTGTGAATGTGTCCCATTTGGCAATGGGTTGAGCAGCAGAGGTAAGTCCATGTAACACCAACCTAGTAACAGAAAATACAGAAGGCTTCACAGTCTTCTGAGTTCTGGCCAACAGAAACAGATAATCAAGGCTGTGAGACTGGAAACCACCTCGTCCCTTGCCTGACAAAAAATAAAATCAAATTAGAAGCTTTGTAAGCTTGTTTTACTTGAGTCACTCACAGAAAACATTTAACAGTATCAGGACTGAATGCTGCTCTTGGACAGAGGATTGATGAGCTAAGTCTGATCAGCATGTCTAAAAGAGACAAAATCTTTTAATCAATGAGGATACTTTTATCAATTTTTATCAATTGTTGTTACGCGTTACAAGGACTTTACTTGTTAAGTGTTATTTGTTCTTGTCGCCCTATGGGAAAAAAGCAAAGCAAGCCAAAAAAGCCCTTCTTCCATCCAATGTTATAAGATTGAAAGAATTTTTTTCCTGGAGTAGAATAATTTTCAGTTCTTGTATCCTTCCAAATATCGCATTCCCCAAATTTGAGAACAACAGAATTGAATTACTGATATTTATTCAACAAGCCACAAAAATGCTCAGACCTTTCAACCACTAGTATTGTAATCAGTGAGATTCCTATCTGAGTGCTGATTCTGAAAATGGTGACTGTTTTAAAAAATAAAAAGTTTCATTCCAGACACTCCCATCCTGGTCTGGATAAATAAAAAATATAATAATAATAAAAATAATTGCTTGCTTTAGTAGAAGCTTCAGTTAAAAATAAACCTTCACTTCCTTACCATTAATGGCAACTGAAAAGCTCCTAAACTGTTATAACTGTAGTTGGGTTTGTTGTTGGTTTTTTTAAACTTGTTTTTATTGTTATTGTTAATATTTATATTATTATTTAATTGGCAAAATCTTCTAGGAAGCGAGATGGAATCTGAAAAAAAAAGAATATAGTACCATGCTTTTCAGTTGGATGGAATTTCTAATAAAAGCAATATGAAATAGAGAGATTTATCCTAAAATTACCTGTGGTTGTGGGATGGAGGTCATTATAGTATTTGGCAGGTATGTGGTAAAACAAGCTTGCCTAATCAGGCAGAGTAAGGTCTTGAACTATGGCTTTATACATCCTATTACACCATCCAGACTTTGGCTTTAGTTATCTAATGCAATTAATGTTTTGTTGCTGATATAAAGTAAATCCACTTCAAAAAAACAGAAAACTAGAAGTTCAATACCATAACTAAAACCTAATAAACGAAAAAAAAATAATGTGCATGGAGAGTGAACGTATCTAACTACAGAGCAGGAGTGGTGAGAACCACTTGTCTCCTGTGAGTTTGTATCTGTACCTATTAAAAATACCCTTTTGGTTTCCAAACAGCTAGAGATGGTGCATGCATTAGTGGTGAGATGGCTGGTGTGAAGTTAAAAAAAAGGCAGACAATGAGAAACTTCAGAGTAGTTTATATTTTGAGTCTGGAAATAAATTATTAATCACAATGGACAATATTTAGAGAAAGAAAGTACCTGACTTTATGGCAGGTCCAAGAATAGGCAAGCTAAAAATAACAAAGTGTTTGTGAAAAGTTCTATATGTTTCTTGATATTTTTGCAGTGAATAAAGGAGTTAGAAGTAGTGCTTCCATTGTTCAAGGTGCACTTAATTAAATTTTCTTCATTATATATAGTAAGTTTTATGTGTAGTTTCAAAGGAGAGCAGTTCAGCACTTTCATGAGCTTCAGACAAATTCCTGAGCAAGTCTTTCATTCAAACAGGATATACATTATTTCATGAACTTCTCCCTGTCATGGCAGTCAGCATATATATATATATACACATATGTATATACAGCAGTCTTACAGGCTTGCAATTTATATGTCCAAAATAAGTCATCTTATTTAATCTTATTGCAAGAAAAGCCGGTAGATTCACAAATTTCTTCCATTTATTGTCATTCTTAGGAGAGGAAGCTATTAAACAACCGGTGAAAGAGGAGGTAGAAGCCTTTCAGACAATGTTACCTTAGCAGTTGTGCTCATTTTTCCTGCTGAGGTTCAGAGGTATGCACAGCCTGTCCCAGCCTCTCTTTGGTGCTCAGTACTGTTCTACCCAGTGCAGGGCGAAAAAGGAGAAAATAAAGAACAAGGTAAATTTCATTTCTTCTGTAGCAGCTACGATGTTCCCAGCTTTCAGCATTTCTTACGAGAGACGTAGGCTTCTCTAGACTTATTTTGCCTGAATGTAATATTAGGAACTTAGGAACTTGGAAGCATTAATTTTAGTTTTCAACATCTCTGCCTTCCATCTGCTTTCTCCTACTACATAGTCTATGCCTGGACAGCAATCTTAATACAGAGTTCCCTTGCATAGGGGACTGGGTTATTAGCTGTATGAACTGCGCCCCAAAAAGGGAACTGTAGGCTGTTGTGCAAATATTTCAATACTTCTTTCTTGGGTATTGTAGAAATTGAATTAAAGGTCCAGGAAAAAACAGAAAGATCACACAAAAATTAGTAAGAAATTATATATAAGGACAAAAATAGTCAGACAAAAATTATTAAATTGCGATAGCTATGGAAGTAGATGCATGAAGGGGATCAGAACATCCTTAGGCTTTTCCTTAGACTTTTACTAAGGACTCAAAGGAACTTTGCAGCATTCATTGTAACACTAGGGGTTCCTGCAATGCTAATACTGAGGTCTGGAGTATAAGACTTGCAAGGAAAGTGTGGATGGAGAAAGAGAAAAGATTTATGTTCTTTCATTTTGTTGCTCTCTCTCTTCTGAGTTTTTTTAAAGGAAAATTCATTTTTATGTTGAAAAACCCAAGAAACTATCTTCTGAGTTTAAAAGTCCTTCTGCTAGTCCTGAGATCGTATTTCAAGAAAATAACACAGACCCACTTCACTGTCTGGCTAACAATAACAGTGACAACAAGAAGAGCAGCAACATTAACAAAAATATAAAGCACTCATGCTCAGTATTTTCCTCTACCTTTTCAAGTAGTTTGAAAACAGGAAAATACTGATCCTTTTTTTCTGATTATAAAAGGACCAAGGTTATTTTATTTTCATCACCTGAATAGCTCAACATATTTGAGAAATGAAAACAAGAAAAAGCAACTGTATAAATAGTGAAAAGTTGGGATTTAGTTGCCATAGTTACTTCTTTTTCATGTCTTAGAAAACCACAAAAAGATTCTTTGGTCTCAGTTAGTCTAATGAAGTGATAAATTAGGTCGTCATTACCCATTCCTCTGGCAGTTCTTTGGGCATATGGAAAACACCTATAAAGTCAAATATTTTGGTCTGTATGGGTGAAGGTGTTTATTGTAACTAGGAGTGAAAAATATATGCAATTCTCTAAAAGGTGTTGGTTTTTGGTTTTGTTTTTTTTTTTTGTTTTGTTTGTTTTGTTTTATTTTCTCTAATTCGAGACTACTGATGTTGTCAGTTCATTATTGTTGTTAGTTCAAAAAAGCTTTTGAGTGCTTTGTGATGCCTAATTCAACAATAATCCCACAGGCCCACACAGAAATGTCTCACAACACCAGTGACTAGTCAGTGATATTTAAGTAATCATTATATAAATGCATTGGAAGAACTCTGTGGTGCTTTGGCATCTCTACCACTGTTTGGAACATATTTCAGTTATTTTTATGATGTTGAATCTGATATCCTGTAAATGGCCCTGGGAAAATTACTTTGTAGAGGAAGCATCACACAGAAGAACATATCAATACAAGAAAATACTTCAGAATATTTTAAATAATCATTTCTGAGGATATTGCAATGGGTGAACTTTTTTCTTTATTTTCTTAAATATTATGTATTTTTGTATTTTCAGTAGATGCAAAAAGAACAGCTGAATAACTTCAAAAATGCTGTCTGGATGCAAGCATCTAAAAGTCTTTTGACTACCCAAAACTTACCCTTAACGTTTTTGATATGCCCTCTGTATTTTCTAAGTACAATGCAATTTTTTCTTCTGATTCAGCCATAGTCACCTTTCCAGTAAATTTTAATAATCCATTATTTTAAACTGATGTCAATGAAAGTTATTCTCTTATATGTGTTCATGAAGGAAACAGTAAAGACAAAATACCTGGCTAGGAATATAGTAGATTTCCTTTTAAAGTGATACAAACTCTTACGTTGTTTTCTTTCCTGCTTTTATACCAAAGCCTATGCAAAAGCTCTTATGCTGAATTTTCAGTGGGGCACTATTATCTGAATTACTGTTGTTTCCATATCAGTCATTCTTGCTATTTTTTGATTACGAAACATCTGATGGCAAGCAAGGTGACTTTCTCCAGGCTCTGATACCATTACAGGGTGCAAAGCACTGTTTGAGGATGACCTTTGACTCCAGCTCCTTACGTTCACAATGTATTCAAATGCAACAATTGTCGCACAAAGTTGTATTCCAGTCATAACCTTAACAGACTTCTGACAGGCTACAAGAACATGCAGTCAAATGTTTGAGGCAGAGCTTTTTATGGCAACCTAGCTTAATCCATCATTTATGGAAGGAAAATTAAAGCTATGTTTCCACCAAGTTCAGGCAAGGTTTCTGGAAATATGTGCTTGTAAACAAAATTGCAAAGATTTTTCCCACCTGCTTCTGCTTTCAGTCCTGATTAAACTCTAAGGGTCAATTATCTGAAAATCTGAGGAAACTTCTGAGTCAGAAGTTGATCAGGTTCCAGAAAAAGAAGAAATCCAAATGGGAAAAAGAGAACGGATAAGGCAAAACTGGTAATGTTGACAAATAGGTTGGCTTTCTTAATGTAATCTGTCAAGTTAGGACAGGGAAGTTATGAAGCAATAGGAATATAAATTGTTGGTCATAATACAACCTGACATTTATTTCAAATCAATGGAAAGTTTGACAATAATCACATTTTATCCACATTTTTGTATGTAATGCAAAAATGCTATGGCCATTTTGTCTTTCCATTGAATAAAGGGTTACATCTCTCCACTTTTATATATCTATTTTAAAGAGCTGATCCATCTAAACACTATGCACATCTAGTGTGAAAATTCTGGATGAAATATTTTGTTCATCTATCTTTAAAATGTCACAGTGAAGGAAAAATGCCTGCAAGGAATTTACTGGAATACACCTTAGAGTAAATTTGGAATAAAAGGATAAGATTATCCCTCTTCAGTACACATATTAAACATTGGGTTTAAAGTGTTAGAGCCAATGTATATTCTGGTTCATACTGACATGATGCCCATAGATTAAGGCAGCTGATTCTGGGGTATGTCTGGCAGCACAGTTGGGTCAGTGCGTAGGACTAACATTACGGAAGGCTCTGGCTCTATCTCTGCTAGTAAACTAAGGCCAGGCTCCCAGCTAAATGTCTGCAAGAGGTGCTCATTCCTACTGCTTGTTTGGCAGTCTTTGGGACACGGGTTTGACCTGAACTTGCAGGCACCTCTCCAACAATACTAGAGCCTGTGGGACAGCATAGGCCAATCCCGTTCCCAGTAGATAGTCTGCATGAATTTATGGTGTTGGGACAGTGGGGCCTTCACAGTGCAAATGACTACAACGTGTTTTCCAGGTACCGTGCCAGTTGACTGTAGGCTGAAAGAGCATGTTATGGCCCGTTAACAGATTCAGCCTCCACAGACAGTGTTGCTTTGGAGTATTTTCTGTAGTGGCATAAACTAAAGAATGAGAGGTAAGCTATGTAGAGAAGAAATGGAGACCAGTGGGGACTTGGGAGGCATATTTGTGATGCAGAAGAATAGAACTGTAGTTCATTAGCTGTCTTGTATTCCTTTGGAAGCTAGCAATACAGGCGTGGAGAGAAAAAGGAGAATATGAGGGGAAAAATTAAGCTGGAAGTAGAAAAGTGGCCTTTTAACAGCATCAAGAGACTGTTCTGTTTAACTGCAGAAAGAATCACAAGAATTTGGTAAGAAATAGAGCCCACACGGTCTTCCCTCCAGACTCAGTTTATAGCTGGCAGTATCAGTGTAGACATGAGTGCTATTCTCACCCGTCCCTGGAATTTCAGTCTCAGGTAAGTAAAATACCTTTCTCTATTATCAGGATCCGATTCTGTCTCCTGCAGTTAATGGTGAAGATACCATTGATTTCATTGGGAAAGAGCCAGTCACAGATGCTTAGTGGCCTGGTCTTCTGACCAGCCTTATGTTCAGGTAAACTGAAGTCTCATGTCTTCAATAAAAATAGATATAACATGATCTTGTAAGTTGCAAAAGCTAACCAGAAGCACCGATCTAGTATTTTTGCAGGAACTATAATATCCCTAATGAGTTTCATACACTACTTATTTTCTGGATTAGGGGCAATAAATTCAAAATTCACTAGTTGTAATTTTGTCAGATTGGTTGTGGTAGTTTGTGCAACTACCATGTAAACAGGTGACCTGTCAAAGGTCCAGAATCTAATTATTTTTAAGAGTTAGTTTGACTTTCCTTGAAATATTTTTCTTCTCTCTTTTGTGCTGATCTACACTTACCAGCAGAGGTGCTAAATTCTGGATTGACCCCCCTAGTTTATTCCTGAGATCTCTTTGATGGGGAAGAAATAAATGCTGCTAGCCTGTTCAGTATTATAACACAAAAGGGGCACACCAAATGCAGAACAGCTAATGAAAACATTGAAAACGTTCAGTGAGGCAAAATAATAATATTCCAGAAATTGGAAATCCCATCAGATGAAGTCAGTGAAATGGAATGTATGTCACGAGACATAGAATGTTTGATGAAAATAAAGAGGGTTTAAGAAAGTTATTGAAGACACTGAACCAAAATATTTCAGTCAGGAAATCTGAGAGACAATAGTCAGGTGTACTGGAGCCTCAGGGATCTTAATAAGCATTGAAGGAGGGAAACAAATTTATGCAGTTGGTAGGTGGCTTTTAAACATCTGTTTTTACCAATGATAATTCAGTTGAGATGTTGCCCAAGATATACTGTTTTAAGGGAAAAGCATGAGTTCAATGAGGTGTAAAAGAAAAATGATGTAAAAATTAACAAATCCAGAAGAAAAAATAGTGATATACAACTAGAAATTTTGAAAAGACTCAGCAGTGGATTTCCTGAGCTACAGACAATAACAAAACAATCTGCATAATATCGGTTGCTACACTAGGAAATTGGATCATACCAAATAATTTATTTACATATTAAGTCCTAGAGGATAATATTTTAAAAGAAAAAATAGATTTCTTAATTAGGGGATTGAAAAGATATTGAAAAATAAGAATTTAAAATAATTCTGTAATACAGTCATATAATTTTTAATTATGATGTTAATTTCCCTTTCATGTCTAAACAATAGACAGTCCTGCATTGAATTTGCAACTGACAGTCCTTGGGCTTTTATCTGTTAGACTGAAGTTTCTTTCACATGTGGGTTTGTTTTTGTCTTTTTTCATATGTCTGTAGCATCTTCAATGCAGGAGAAAAAAAGAAGAGTGGAAGAAATGAATGGGCAGAGCAGTTCATTAAAGAGATTAGATCTGTATTTGAGCACAGCTCATAGAAATCTGGACTAACCTTCAGCAAATGAGAGTGGAAACTTTAATTTTGTTCCAAGACTAATAAAAATATTCTGGCTAGAAATGTGTATCACTTGACAGCACAGCCTCCTTCTTACTCACATTGTCTGTGTATTAAATTACTCCCCAAGGAACACATGCCTTCACATTTTTCTCCATGAAAGCCAGATTGCTGCTATGCCACGTAAATTGAGGGAGTACTTGAAGTAAAAGAGCGGGTGGCTCATCGTTATATAAACTCTGCTGACGAGTTCAGAAGTGGTGGGGTTGCTGAGTTTCTCAGTTCTGTCTGTTCAGCAGTGGGGATTTCAGTGACCGGCTGCTGTGCTGCTTGCGGCATGCCCTGAGATGGTGGCTGGCTCCAGTGTCCGGAGCCACAGAGCTGTGCTGTGCCTGCTGCTGCACCCTCTCCTCCCAGCCCACGCACACAGCAGCTCAGTGCTTTTTTAAAGCCAGTTTACTGGGTATCTCAGCTTCATTACAGACTTTGGGGTAGGGGGATAGAGTGAGGTGCAGGGTGTCTCCCCAAAGTTGTGAGTGGTCATAGCAGTACTTTGCAGAGGATCCTCTGGCTAATATTGGGCTATTGCCTTTTGTGAAACTGCAGAAGCATATTTCCTGTCTCATGCTTTTCCTTCTGTGTTTCATATTATTCCTTTACATGGTGCCATGTTATAAACCTCCCTATTCAACGACCCAGATAAATACACTTGGGTTTTTTTGATTTTTTTTTTTACATCAGGTAGTCTGGGCATGGTAGAAGAAACTTTTTTTTTTCCCCTACAAGGCTACAATTTTCTTATTCTGATGAATTTCACTGTCAGAATTCTGTCCCTAATGTGGTACTTTATATTTTCATTAATGAAATAGAATAGGACAGTCAGTATCGTGGCAAGACATGGAGGAAGCCTCAAAACTGATGAAAAGAGACTCCATGCCCACAGTTTCTCTCTTTCCTTGAATCTTTCTATGGACTATGTAAAGAAGTTGGCAGGGACTCCTGACACAAGATGAGGGAAAACAAATATGAAAGATGCTTTAGTAAAGCCTTATTAAAAGCCTGGAAAAAAAGTTATTAGTAAGTAAATTTTACTAAGTAAAGCAACAAATTTGTTTGATTTTTTCTTTCCTTCCACTTTGAAAACCTGTTGAAGGTGAACAGCATGGTCCAAGACACATTCAAGAGCAATATGAATCCGCTGTTCTTGTAATTTGCTTTGATTTCTGCATGGAGTTTGACCCTCCTTGCCCTTGGGAGCTTTCTAGTAGGCTCACAGAAGAATTTCAGGTGTCAAAAACTTAGGTCCAAATAAATGTTTTCAAAGCTAAACTGGATAGCAGCTTTCTCCCCGCTGCCTCACTGCTACTGCTTTTAGTGCCTGTCACTGATCTTGGTCCAGATCCACAGAGAATGGATACCATATACCTTATTTTAGCTTGTGGGGAAAAAAAAAAGTCAGCACAGAAAAGTGTTTTGATACCAGTTTGACAGTAGCCAATAATGAACAGCCAACAAAAAGCATCTGGACAAACACTGAACTGCTTAATGCAGTGAAAAAAGAAGTGTTGTCTGCCCTTGTTTTCACCAACTGCTTATTTAAAGTTAGCAATCTTCTTATTTTATCCTGGTACTTTTCTCTACCTTTTGATCCCAAGAAACTAAGTAGTGTATTATAAACTATGAACGCTCTAACTGCACAATATAACTCTAATATCTAGACAAGCTCTGTAGATTGTGGTTAGAGATCACATGTGCTTGTCCCAAGCCCAGAGTATTATAAAATGCTTGTTAAAAAGTATTTTTTGGCACTGTGTAAAGCCATAGCAAATTACAATGTGTGCTTTTCCACTAAGCACTCTTTCATCTACCCAATGCAACACACTCACACTTATTGTGAAGTTTCTAACACCAAGACAATGAGAAAGCATTGTTTATTTAATTCCTTTGTAACTTTAACGCTGATCTATGCTTATCACAATGTCAGACAACGGTCCAAGAAAAGAAAATAGTAGACATAGTATGGACAAGAAAGATCAAAAGCAGAAAAAAATCAGCTTGCTGGCTTTGAGATTTAGGAATTTGATCTCTCAGGAAAGTCAAACCAGCACTGGATAGGCAGACTTAGTATTGTGCTAAAACAGCAATGGTTTTGGAATTTCCATGGAAAAAAATAGATACAGAGTTAGGCTGCAAAAGTATTTTCATGTACCCCTAAGCAGAAACCCTCTACTGTCTCAGACAAGCTGTTATTAAAGCTGGTAGGAAACTATCAGATATTTCTAAATCTGGCTAAATATAGACAATTATGAATGTATAGATTCCCTTCCTTACCCTTGGCATTTACTGTTGGATTAGATAAAGATAGGACTACATACACAAGAAGTTATGACAGAAGTCAAAGGGTGAAGAAAATTCTGTTTGAATAAGAAAAATATCACCGAGGACTTGTCTCCATTAGAGACAATTTGAAGGGGTGGAGACCTTGGACAGAAGCCTCCTCCCTCACAGTCAATACCCCTGGTTGCTCCAACACAGACAGAAACCAAATATGCCTGGATGAAAGAGAAAAAAAATAACTGTTTACCAAGAAGAAAAGCTAAGAACAATACTGATAAAACTGAGTTAAACCAACCGATGAGGAAAAACTTCCCAAGCCCTGCCCGCTGGACCAAATTGAGATGGTGGCCCAGCCTCTCCCAACTGAAAAAACACATGTGGCCACAGGACAGAGACAAGATGGTTTGCCTCCTCCATGCCTGGAAAACCTGGCAGGAACATTTGGAGGGTCAGCACTGGCAGGAAACAGCAGATAGCTGGGATTCAATACCAGCAGATGCTTGCGTAGGGCTAGTGAGGCTGCGGTGTCAGTACAGGGTGTTGGAGCAGGGGTGTGGATGCCCCAGGTGACTGGAAGGACCCACAAGACACTGGTTGGATCCAGTGATGAGTTGTTGCAATTTTGATGTTCATTGTTCAAAGTGGTGGTTGTAGTCCAGATCCATGAGGTGGTGGTGGTGGAAGCCCCAGGTGATTCAGAAAAATCCTGTGTGGTGATAGAAGAAAACTCAGTGCTGAGTGAAGTTCAAGCGTGATCTGTTATTGTACTGAGGCTCGGGGGGATCCCCTCCCCACCCTGGGATACCTCCCCTGGGACAGGGAGTTCCGCACTGAATGGGTCACATGATATTTCAGTAGTTTTGGACACCTTATAAGATGCTACAGCTGCCTGTTACATGGGCACAGTTGGATCTATTATGGTCCATCAGCTGAGATGAACATCTTCAGGCTATGCATGAATTGTCCCCTTGCTTCCCCCGAGGGGAGTTACAGCTGAGTCATTTGCGTAAGGACAAGGAAACTACCCTGCCTCTCTCCTTATCTTCTTCAACACCCAGCGTGTAGCCTGAGGTGGCAGGTGTGCACACCCTCAGCATCTGGGTGGCCCCTCTGCACAAGGTTAGCAAAGCACACTGCTGATTGAGCCATCAGCACCTATAGTCCAGCCTCTCACAGCAGGTAGTTGAGTGTTGGATTCACTAGTCATTAGCAGTTCAGTCTCTTTAAAAAAGACAAAACACCAAAAAGGCATATTTGAAGAGAAGAGAAAAGAAAAGGTGGATACCAGAATTTTTGTGTAACCTGGGACAGGACTGAATGACATCTGCCTCAAACTTTCAAACTTTCTTGGATAGATTTCATAAACATTGTGAAATCCTCTGTGGTCTCTATTATTAACATAATGTACCCCAAAGCCTTTATTAAAAAATCTGCTTGCCTACCCTGTTCTCCATCCCTCGTCCCTGAATTGCCAAGAATTGTGGTCAAAAATCATAATAGACTGCAACAAGAACAAAAAAAACAAACAAACAAACAAACAAAAAAAGGTGTAAAGTCCATGCAACATGCAACTTTCTGATTACTCTTCTTTCAGAGTGATCCTTGCTGATATTTTATGTTGGTTTTTTTCTTTCAAAATGTCCAAAACTTACTTAAAGAAATAGGATACCGTTCTTAGATCACGCCTCAAAAGAACTTATACATGAAACTTGCAGTACTGAGGTTTCCCAGAGACCATCAAGTATTGTATGTTTATATTAGTATCATGAAACCTGGCAATTCTTGAAAACTGTGATGATCATTTAAAATCCTACTTTTAGGGATCCCAAAGGGAAATTTGTCAGAAGGGCATGAGGGGCCCTATTGGAGTGTGAGCTGATATGACAAGTGAAAACTCTAATAACATGCCCAGCTAATTTGAAATGTGGCATTAAGTTTCCCTGCCCTAATAGTGCTGTCAGAAAACATCTTTGACAAACATGATATTTTTTTCAGGTCAGAAAATATCTGTTTGCTGTCACTGAGTCTTTCCACAGGAATGCCCTATTTAAACAAAATTTATTAGGAAAGCCTTTTTTGGGTTCAGGATAGAATTGTTGATTAAGTGTGAAAGAGAAAAGAGGAGAAAGCTCCCACACTTACCCAGTTGCCTGGTGTTTAGGGCACACATTCCAATTCAAAAGCTTCGTGCTAGTCTCAGGGCTAGTCCCAAGTGATATTTGAGCTTGGGATTGTCAAATGAGAGGTGAGACCCTCAGCTCTCCAGAAAGTGACTATTTTGGGACAGTTTCTCCTACTGTTCTTTGCATAAGGAGAAAATTTATGAAGTCTTATGAAACCTCCAGAAATGCAGCTGTATTTCTGAGCTTGCAAATTCCAAAATGCAAAAAGTAAGTTGCTCTACTCAAGTGGCAACCCTTTCAACACACTGTTTTCATGGAAATGGAGGAAAATTCAAAATACAAGTCTTGCTATTAATGACAACAATAAAAGATTACAATATCTGTAAAGTTTGATGTTTTAGGATATTTTCTAAATGTCTGAAGACAAAGAAGAGCCCATTGTCTATGCAGGTCCTAGGATTCTGAAAGACTGTTGGACAGATGAATCTGCCTTCATTATGGACAGTAGTATAAAGCACAGGCTTGAAATAGGGCTTAAATACAGTATGCTCATATTCTGGAAAATTGTCCCAAGAAAAGACATGCCATGGACTTTTACTTTTTTAAGACAGCTGAATGTAAACTAACTTCACAGAAAAATGTCTCTGAAGTAGCAGCCTTACACTACCTCTAAGTAAAAATACTCATTCAGATACTGTTCTTACCATAACTATTCTATATACCTTAACTATGTAAATGTAAAGGATGGAAATCCTGGACAGGTGAGTTGTATAATTACTGCCTTCCTTTTATAAATCAGTGAAGTCCTGGCTCTTGTCATTGATTGTGAACAGCATGTGGATGAAACAGTATGTGGATGGAAGGGGGACCTGGATGCAAGGTATTGATGTTAAAATGGCAAATATTCCTCAGAGCGTAATACTGCAGTGCTGTTTTGGATGGCGAGGTGGGGGAAAGGACAGGTTTTAAAGGATTTCCAGTGCCTTAGGGGTGTGGTTTATGCATCTTAGGTTTCCAGCCTCAGCTATCCACCTGGGCTGCTTCTGTGATCTTTGAAAAGAAATTGCATACCCACGTGGTGCTGGAATCCTCTTAATATAGGTCTGTATGATTAACAGGGTGAATTGCTTCCTGTAACTGCCTGACCATGCCTATGCACCAGAGAGGTTGCATACATAACTGAATACTTTAGGGCTTAACTTACAGATAAACGAAGTGAGGTGAAGTGAAAGCCCTTTCCCTTTAGCATTGTAGCTTCTAATTTTATAACTTGTGATCAAGGTATCTTGGTCTTTGTGAAAAACAATGATGCAAAAGAAAAAAGTTTCAAACTCCCATTTCAAGTGTCTTTTTCTGTTTTGGGAACAATGCAAGTGTTAAAAGGAATCAATCCCTTGGGTTCATTTTGACTCTTCAATTTTTTTATCATATACTTTATAGACAAAGAAATCTGCATTTTCATCTCTCTGGATTTGATATATGGAGGCAAGTTCTGTAAGTGGGTGAAAATAAAGATTCCCAGAAATTTTGTGGAAACATTAAGATCTTTGTAGCTATACCTCAAAGTGATAGCAGATGGGAAATTTAATTTAAAATTTGATTCACAATCAAAGTTTAACTTATACCAATCAGAATACTTTTCTCTGTGTGATTTCTTTGCACAGTTTGAATTTTGTACTCCCTGATTGTACCACACTATTACCTTCATATAAATATAATCCCTTGAGATTATCTTCAGGATGAATTAATCTTGAAAATCTATAAAAGTTCATCTTTAATTTCCAGTAACTCAGACTTGGAACATCCACGTGTCACATGTAGGCATTATTCAGTCTTAAGCATCTTCAGTGGTAATCACAAAAGGAAAAAAAAATGAAATTGCTCTCTTTTAAAATTGCTGCAATATCTGAACCAAGATTCCAATTGAATATTCCCTGAATGATGACTAATTCCTCTTATTTTCAGTTCTAGCAAATACAAAATGAACATCTACTGTCTTCTTGAAAAGCCGTAGTGCAAATATCCACTGCAATACTGCTAAACTCCAGATAGGCCAGTCTGGCATACAGACATATTACTATGAATGCAAGATATGAAATCTTATTCAGAGCAGTGGGCTTTTTGCTGAGTCAGTTCCTCAGTCATATTTGACAGTCTGTGATGGAACTCAGATTTTTCTCAGTCCTTGTGAAACGGTATCTCTTTTTGACTCACAGAGAAGTGTCTTGTTGCTAGTGGTTTCCCCCTGGTTCAAATTAGGTGGACTGGCTGTCACAGCCCTAGGAAGATTGAACTTAACTGAATTTTTCTGGATATTTTACCTCCATTACTAAGTGACCATTATTAAAATTCTAAGCAATTTAGAAGAGATTAAAAAGAGCGGATGATACCTCCTTGGATTTCTACATATGTCTGTATTGAATAAAATGAACTTTAATCTCAGATTAACAGCTGTT
Source organism: Grallaria varia (assembly GCA_013396735.1). Classification (NCBI taxonomy): domain Eukaryota; kingdom Metazoa; phylum Chordata; class Aves; order Passeriformes; family Formicariidae; genus Grallaria; species Grallaria varia. The sequence goes on from VWZG01012039.1 coordinate 227,904, forward strand.
TTTTCATAATCCATTTAAATATTTTAATCTAATGAATTCTTAATTTCCCTTCCTATTTTTTTAAATAAGTATACGGATGCTATGTGATCTTTTTTCTGGAAGTTTTAGGGGCATTTAAAACAGACGTGGAACATGGGAGTTGACAAATCAGAGTCCTAAGTGCTGTACACAGTACTCGCACTACAAACAATATGACTGCTGTGAGTGGAAGTGCACCTTTTTATCTTAAAGGTCATAGGAGGTACCGTGTCAAATAAATCACTAAGTTTTGAGTATCTCCAGTTATTACATGTATTCTTCTGGAGATGAAGAATTCAAGAGCTCTGATGGTTTGCTCTGTGCATGGGGGATTAGCAGTGCTGGGGCCCAACTGCAGGTTAAAATTGGATGGTTTAAAATCCATTCCTCCTTGACATACCTTTCAAGTCTGAACTTATTGAAAGCCCTGAGGGCTCTGAATATGACCTTCTCTGGAAGCAGTTTGTGAGATTAACTCTCAAAGCGCAGCTGGTCTCTGTCTCCTGTTAAGCTACATATCAGTGATGCCATCAGACTGTATTTGGAGAAGCACAAAAATTCTGCAAGCCTAAACTCAAATATGACTGAGTAAAACTTGCTTCAAATTCCTTATATTTCCTTCCTCTTTATTTAGAGTCCTCCATAGAAAGTGCTTCCAGAAAGAATTCCATGTGTTAATATAATTGTAAATTGTATTGCAGAGTTCTTTACAACTATGGGGAGACTTTAGGTTTTCTCTTGTGTACAGTGGAGCTCTCAATATCACAGTGAAGAAAACAAGCTAATTTTCCCAAACATTTGTGCTGAGCAATTTTGGTCAGAGAGATCTGCTTCATAACACTGATAGTGGTAGATGAACAGTTGTTAGGAAATAGGATTCAGCAACTAATCTAAAGAAATGTGAAGTAGAAGCTTTCTTCTTATTCACATCCTGTTATTAACTGCCAAGATCAATCCATGGAGCTTTCTTTTAAATTGAATTTATTCAAAAGTCCACTATATAAACAGCACAGAAAGAATGAAGACTGAGACTTTATTAGTTACATCACAGTTCCTGTTTGCATTTACAGAGGAATTCTGTGGCTGTCAGAACCAGAAAAACATAAAAATTTGTCATCATTTGAGTACTACAGTTAACCAGTGTCTGGACAAAAATGGAGTGAACTGGAACCAAATATTTGTCAAGATTACTCTCTTTCAGTCATGGTCATAGAAATGGAAATTCCTGTATGGTTGCTGTGTACGTGCCCTGTCACCTTGTTACCTGTTTTGGGATGGATCTGCTCTGAAAGTTCTGCAGCAGCCTATCCAGACACAAAAGTAGACACAGCAGAACTGTATTTCACTGTTACACATTGAAAACCTAAAATGTTCTTTTTCCTTTGCTTATTTGCTACTTCATTTGTATCTGAATATGAGATTACATGACACCAAGGATCATCCCTCAAAAGACCCACTCTATGAGAATCTTCAGGACCATAGTTTTAAATCCTGAAAAGATCAGACTTTATTGAAGGACTACACCTGAACAGCTGTCATACAAATGGCAGCAGAGGAGTAAGGAAGAAGTAAAATTTGGACACAAGATTATAAGTGGAGATGATTTTGAAGATCAGCTGGGGCTTCCAAATTGAAGAAAAACAAGTGCCTTCCTGGATTTTTATCCAGTTCATTCCTAGTACTAGAAGAAAGCCTGTATAGCATTATTTTTAAAGTTTTTTTTTTTTTTCACCCTTCATGCAATATAAAACATAATGACTTCACGGTCCTGGTGGAACATCATGCATCTGTTACTCTGTTTTCAGAGCAAGCTGTCTTCTGTCTCGTGAGACTAAAGGGTCTGGATAATATTTCTTGGAATTTCTAAAACAAGAAAAGGATATATTCAGATCTGCAGTTGAACTATACTGGAAAAAAATTACTAATAAATCATACTTAGTTATAAAATGGGTGGAGTAGAGGATGTGCCTCAACCCTGTTTCAGTCAAAACCTCTAATGCAACTTTCTGTTTCTCATGTCCCTGGAAAATCAGGCGGCGCCTATTTAGCTTTACTAGCCAGTTATAAGTCACCCTTGACAAAGGTATCAAGTAGAAAAAGATACATTCCTGGTAGTTCTGCATAAGCAGAAAAAGGAAGTAATAATAACACAGTAATAATTTCTGCAATTACAGGAATAACACCTCAGTTCCTTTTTGAAAATAGAAATTAAAAAAAAATTCTTTGGAAACAGAATAATAATTTAAAAAAAACCCCTGGAGACCTCTAAAGAAACCCATACAGTTATTGACACTCACAAGCCAGAAACTGTCTGATAAATGTTTTTTATATTGTTCTTATAATTTGGAACATGTGACAGAGCGAATGAATGACTGCATCAGAGAAAGAGGACGGTCAGCACTTGGCACAGTTTACTTTGCCTCAGGGATTTCTAGAGAATCAGTCTTTCATTTTAGCATGAGCCCAAACCCATGGGGGTTTAAGAATCTATAACTGTTGTGGTTGGTTGCTATAAATGTGGGTCAAAAAGGAGCTTGGAAACATAGTACACAGCTGCCCTTCCAAAGCCTACATCAGGATCTGGATTGTTCATTTTCCTGGAGCAGGGGAGAGGAAGAGAGAAAAATAATTAAAGTCAATATTTTGTACCTTGCATTTTTTCTCTGCAGGAATAAAAGATTCTAGATCAAAGACGTTCTTTGTTAGCAGTATCCAAGTCAAGCCTGAACTGAAGACAAACCCAAATGGCGTCCTTTTGATCTTTTTCAGTTTTATTCTTGAAACCACTCCTTTAATGCTCTTCATACCTTCCATCATATGAGCTTTGATGATAGTAGACTTCCCCCACTGTCAAACAGGGGCTGATTAACCCCTCTTGAGGCCAAAATACGTAGCATTATTTTTGAAGGGAGCATGTTGAGCAACCTTCCCCACACTTCCCTGTGTAAAACCAGCACTCTGGAGAAACAAGCAGCAGCCTTTAACTCTGTAACTATGGACACCAGACCAATGGACTGGACAAGAACTGGTTTTCAACATTTTTGTGGATTACTGGTAGCCTTTCTTTATCTGCAGCCATAGTTCTGTGATTTGGCTACTTGAAGGGAGTTAAATAGCATCAGTGATCAGAGTCTTTCTCTGCTCTGAACTTTATTTAAGGTATGTATAATTGGCTGTGGAATGTTTACTGTTTACATATTAAAAACCAAACTAAACCCAAATCAATGTTATGTGAGTAATTTAACTGCAGTAGTCTTTAATGTTTACTGCGGTTGTAATTAAAGTTTCAGCAAACACTTTCAAAATCCAAATACTATGTGAAGGCAGGCAGAAGGCACTGGAGAAACTGAAGCAGAGGTTTTGTTCTTGTGCAGGACCTCTGAAAAAAGATGCCACAGCATTATGGCAGCTTGATGTTACTGAAAATACCTGAGTGTAGCTCTGCAAAAGATATGTGGTGAAAACTTTGGGTTTTAATTTTATTTCTGGTTTGCCTTTTAACAGTACATATTCAAGAGTATTCTAAACTAGTCAGTCAGATTTGAGAGCAATATTGAAGGTGGCTTTCTGGAAGTAGCTGAGGTGCCGCAACTATAAAATTGGAATATCAGGATTTGCTTCTTTGCAGGTGTACAAACACACATCCACATATGCATAAGCATATTTGTTTTAAACACTTCTATACAGCACTGCCTTTACCAGATATATTTGCGTCACCCAATAACAAGCAGAACCGCAGCTTTCAGATATCACAAAATGCAATTGGCAAACAGGTCACGACCAGCTGAAGAGCTGTTTTTAATTAACCTCAGTGCAAGCTCAGTGCAAGATGATAATGAAGTGCATTTCGCTATTCCTGTTGAATGAAGATGCACTGATTCAGCAATAGTTGAACACTAAGCACTTTGCAAGCCTCTTCTGGAAGAAACCGCAGGAAGTGCTAGGAAAGTCATCTGTGAGTCATTAAGAAGAAGGAGAGAGGACTCTGTTGAAGGTGATCTTCCCAGTCCCAGATTACAAATGGAAGTCAGTGATAGTGGCTGGCCGTCTTAAGTGTCCTACTTGGTATAAGCAGGCCATGTTGTGAGTTTTCTGTAAGTAGTTGTTATGAGACAATAGGGTAGTCTGATGTGGTCTAAGATTTCTTAATCAAAGACACTCTCAGCTAACAGCTCTTTTACCCATTACAGTACAACTGTTTTTATAGTGTTTATGCTAGAAAAGCAGGACTGCATTTATGGTTCTCCTTTGTGTCTGCCAGAGCCCTCAAGTGCTTTATTATAGTACACTGCTAATTTTGTAGTAACTAAGGTGGAGAACTCCTTACATTGCAAACTTTTTTTTTTTCATGAGAGACCGTAACCATAAACTCTTGCTGATCTTGTCTAGAATTGCTCATGATGCAGGATGGGTTTAGTGGCCTAGACCTCAGGTTCAATAAGCAAAAGGTTCTTAAGATACAACTTTCTGCATAAACCACCATGAAATCTGTTGCTGTGTGTGCGTTACATGTGATCAGCTATGTAAGTCCCTATGGAGCTACAAAACCTAGTTTCAGTCCCAGTCCAGGACCTCTCAGGTATTCACTGCAAACCTGATGCTTCCATGGGAAACAAGACTAGGAAAGATGTGTTTTGTTAAAATAAAAACCAAACCAAACCAAACAAACAACAACAAAAAAAAAAAAAAAAAGAAAGAAAAGAAAGGGAAAGAAATTAGTCTTTGTAGAGAATTATGCCTAGCTGTAAGGCACTAGATTAATTAAAGTGAGCACTGGCAGGCAAAATATTCCAGCAAGTATCTACCCATGAGCCAGAGGTTATACGAACTTAATTGCTCAAGGGAACATACTTGGGTTGCTGATTCCATGTCACACCCAAGCAATGTAAATCTGACCCTTGCTCTTGACTGAAATCCGAGAAACATCTGCAGGCATTTCACTAAAACACATCTCTGCTGAAGGGGGTGTGTGTTCATGGAAAAAATGTAATCAGAGTTTACTGTCTAACTAGAAGCTGGTTGTGAAATGAAAGTGCAAGATATGTGTGTGCTGGAGGGGAAGTGATAGAGAAATATCAAGCAGCAGCTTTGGGAAAGAAGGAAGAACTGCAGAGACATAAAGGAGAATAAATGGAATACAAAGTCAGGGAACAATTAAAGGGTAAAGGAGGGGACTGGGAGTACAGGGCAGCAGAAGGAGGAAGAAGGAGGCAGGGGGATGTCAGATGTGTCTGGGACCAAAGATCACTTTACTCTTCCTTCCCAGATGTGTTCTGGGTTACAGAGCCTGGTCATGGGTCAACAGGACCCTCTTCCTGTCTCAAATTTTGTCAAAAATTGGGCTAAGTAAGAAGCGAAGAGAAGAATCATGGATTTAATGTTTAGAAAAGGAAGTAATTTAAAGTTAAGGTACAGACAACTTGGAGAATGCTGGTGGGGTAGATGGCATTTCATGAGCAGAGAAAGGCCTTGGAGGTGCATAGATCAGATAGATCAAAGAGAGAAGAAAATCGACTGAAAAATGTTTCATTTCAGTGATATCCTAGACAAGACCTACTTGAAAGACAGCTCCATAATCCAGGAAAATATCAAAGCTTGTTATTTCTAGCATCTTCTACAACAGAAGATGCTAAAAAGAACAAGACCCTGTTATGTGCTAACTGGCTTCTGCAGAATCAATGGCTCAAGAAGGGAGGAAGCAAAGGAAGGATAGAGAAGGACTGAAGAAAGAACTGAAAAAAATTGGCAAATTGCAGGTAACTTGTGGGGAGGGAAGAAAAGATGAAGGAGAGAGACCATATATTTCTATTTTCCCCTACAATGCCTATTTTTCATTGAAAATGAAATTTTTCCGGAAATGTCTGTATGGATAGTGCATATTTTATATCAGATGAGCAGCTGTTTGATAGTGCTGGCAGATGAGGTGTGGTTGCTCTTAGTCAGAAACTCCATCCAGGCTGCCATACATCCAAAATTCTCAGGTATGTCCCTAAGCAACTGGATGATGCAAAATATGAAAAGCTCTGGACCTACTCTGTATCTGCTTCCTAGGCAAGCAACTATGATCACTGTCAGTGCCCCGAGATCATTAAATTTACTCTGAAAAACTAATAGTGTAAAATGTGTGTGGTAAGTAAATCCAACATGTCTTGAGTGCATCACACAGCACAGACACCTGTACTTCAGTACTGGAGAGAAGTGTGGCAGCCCCACATAATTGTTCTCTTCCATGCCTTTTAATTTGCTGTAGCTACTGTTTAGTCTACATATTTGTGATTTATCTCAGAAACCTTGTTAAAAATTACAAAAAGTCCTATTATCTTCCCCCCCCTTACCAGAGTAAAAGACATGCAGGAAGATTCAGAAGTAATTAGGACTCCCAATAGCAACCGTGTTGGTGTAGAAAGAGAAATGTAGGTTAACACCCTGACACTTGAAGAAAGACAGAATTAACAATGATGGAAAGCACTTATAACCTGGGAGGAACACATAATTTCCTTCTAATGAAAACAAGGATTTCTCCTTCAGCTCATTGAGCACTCTGGAGTGGGAGGAGTGTTCGCTCCACTAGGCCATGAACTTCCATACTTTTTTTTTAATGCAGCACAAGGGGGAAGCTTTGTTAAGAAGGTTCGTGATGATTTGTGGAACAGACACCTCTTTTTCTTGCAAGTTCCTTAAGACACTTAGCATGTTATCCTAGGGATTTCCCTCCAGGACTTAGTATGACCATATGTGGGTAAAAGGTGGCATTAGCCCCTCCTCACTATCCTGCTGCTCACAGTCTGTGATAGATTTAGAAAATGCCTTTCTGTCACATTCAGCAGATCCTTTTATCCTTCTCCACTGGGCTGATTTGAGGCCAATGGGCAAACACCTTCTCAACTTGCTGTCTCTGTGGCGCTGGTTCTGTCAGTGGAGCATCTCGCAGAGCAGGGAGGGGACAAGAGAGATGGCTGTGGCTCCCTGCTTGGCTCCACTCAGCAGCCTTTGTCAGTGTGAGGCTCCATTCATGCTGGGGGAAGCTCTCTGGCAACCTCTGAAAAAATCAGGCTGTCCGCGACAATCTTCTGGGGACACCGCGTGCTGAGTTGTGGGTTGGAACAGTTTCATTGCAAGCAGCCATCTTCAAACTCACACAGCAGGTTTGGCTGGATCATCCCTGCATCTGTAAGCAGCTGGCTGCAGCAGTACGCTGATGGCTCCTTGCGAAGGCTCCTGCCTACTCTTGCCAATATGAACATACATGCCATTTGCTGCTCATGGTTTCTAAACAAAAGCGGGATCAAAAAAATTGGTGAAAGAAGATCTCAAATGGGAAAAATACACATCCTGATTGGGATTATGAAGCAGTAAAGGCTCTGCATTGTCAGTACAGCTAATTGCTGACAGTAGTTTCAACATCAATGACAAATACCACCCTTGGTGATCAACAAATGCAATTGTGCCACAACGTGTGAAGTACTCCTTGCAAATGCTGAGCGGGACACTTGACACAGCATGTGAAGCATTGGAACAGATTGAGCAGGAACCTCTGAGATCATCCATCTTTTCAGTTTTCTGCTTTCAGACATAAGTTTCCTTTTGAAATTGCCTAGAGAGCTGGAGAGAGATAGAGAGGAATCTGGGAGGAGAGATTACCTTTTACAATAGTAAATGTGGTGGTTCCACAGTCCTCTGGTATATTCACTACCTACCAGTCTGAAACAATCCAGGGCACTAAATCCGTTTGCACAGGAGAGCTTTTTAGATGATATCAAGCTCTGAAAACTCCTTCTGAAATTTCTGTCACTTATCTTGCAACATTTGATATTACCTTGTTATTTCTAGTGTGTAGATAATAGATGCTTAGTCCTGGATTTCAGAGTTAAGCCTGTAGCTGGTCTGTGGTTTCTCTAGCAAACAGTCAGTCAGAAAATAAGACTTATGTGGAAAAGCTGAGAGAACTGGGCTTATTTAGTCTGTAAATGAGGAGTCAAAAAGGCAAATGAAAACAGGTATGCCAAGACAGCTACACAGAAAACAGTGGCTGGGTTCCTAGACCACGGGGAATAGGACATGAAGAAACTGGCTCATTTAGCATCAAGTCAGATTTAGATCAGTTATTAACTGAGCACTTGAACTGTTACTTAGAGAAATTGCAGAATCCATTTAAGCACCGAAGATCTGTTCAAATGCACAGACATCTGTATGGCATAGGTAAGCTTGAAACTGCCCTCAAACAAGGATGAGCTGAACATCTGCCATCTTGAGGCACCTTCCGGCCACCTGCTTTTATGATGTTGACCCAAGAAAACATTACTGGGACAGCCCCTGAAACCTGCCAGTGCTGGAAGAAGATGTCATTAGAAGATGACATTAGGCAGTGACTGAGCAGTTAAAAGGTGGAGGGTTTAGAGGCCATGATACTCAGGGCAGCCAAGATGGTCATCGGAGGAAGCACCAGCAGCACAGCAGCTTAGCTGCCCAACGTTCATGGTGTAGGTGTTTACTAAAGGTGTGCCAAGAGCAGGGTGCAGTTGCCTTAAAGTCCTGTGGGCTGCGTTGGCCCATATGGGCTATTGTTTCCGATGTTCCGTCCATGTACCGCAGGAACTGGGTATAGCCAATCAGATGGAGAAAAGTAAGTAGGAGGAGAAAGACCACTCTCTCCTTGCCTTGGCTATCCAAGACGTGACCAAAGCTCCCAACAGTAGCTCTGATGCCAGAGGAAACAAAACCCTTCCCTATTCCTGCTCTGTCACTGTAGCTGTCCCAGCCTTCTCACGTCATTCTCCTCACCCCACACAGATTCCACTTTGTTTGATCATTCCACTATTGCCTCATTTTCTGAGATCCTGTGGGGTGTCTGTGGAACAGCCCCAGACATTTTCTTTTCCTTAATTCTCCAGATCCTGTCTGTGTTGAAGCCCTCAGCTTTTAACTCCTATGGATAGTGTTGTGCTCTGTTGTCACAGTAAAAAGTTATTGGAGTGCTGTAGGAGACACACACTGTATATAAAAAAAAATAAGGTTCAAAAACTCAATATTGTGGAGCAAAAGTTTGGTAGAAGTTTCTTGAAACATTCTTTTATTTTTATTTTTTTTTCCCACTATGCTAATGATGACTGCATTTCCCAATCTCGTACAAAAATGGAAATTCCAAAATGCTCATGGAAGATTTTACTTGTGGTCTATGACCAAGTCATAGGCATAAAGTACTGGAAACATTGTGAGACCATTCTACCCATCAGCTTGGCAAAGAGTAGCAATATTTATTTATTGCCTGGACCAGCTCAGGCATTTAAGTGGTAAGCACCAGGGCTTCTCAGACATTTATTAATAGCATATTTTTCTATTTCATAAACAAGAGAGCTCATGTTTGTGACTGCCAGCATATCCTTGTGTACTGGTTCAGCAAACCCTTAAGAAGCCACTAAATAAAACCCCTTCCAGATTTCTGAACTAGTTTTGCTTTCATCAGGATGCTGTAAGCAGCCTCAGTACAGTATTAGCCCAATCAGCTAGTCTACATCAAGAGATGAAACTTAGAGGGTTTCCTTCTGTCCCTGGAGTTAATTTTTTCTGCTTCCTCTCAAATATCTTACTGACGAACTTCAGAATGGTCATGGTGGTGACATTATCTTGTTTACTTCCCTGCTTTTAAGTATCCCTGATGTTTTGGTTAATAGGAAGCCTTGGTCAGTTCTTAATTTGATCTCAATATGTTGAAACTATGAATTGATTTTTCTGGTGTTTATTTTTCTTTTGTACTTACCACTGCTACATTATTTTTACCTTTTAATGTGTATTTTTCTCAAACAATAGAGTGATATCTTTCTGTACTGGAAGTACTTCAGAATTTTGCCATTCTCTACACAGGAACCAAGGTTTCATATTTACCTTTAGACTTCATAAAATTAGACTGATTATGCAATAGGTAAAGCCTATTCTCTTATCATCATATTATAAAGGCTTCAAATTACTTTTTTTTTTTTTTTCTGAATTGTATCTATGTATTTTCCCTACATCTTCATTTGTCATTTTAGTTCTGGATCAGGTCCATTTTAATATTCAATTCAACACCTGTCTGCTTAATTCAGTCTGTCTGTATTGCTAAAACACAGAGGTTTCTTGGAGAGGTGCTCAGTTAGGTTCTGGTGTATCCATCTTTAGAGTTATTCAGAATCTGACTGGACGCAGCTCTGAACAGCCTGCTTTTCATGGAGGTGGACTAGGTGTTCTCCACAGGTCCCTGTCAACTTCAACCGCCCTGTGATTCTGTGAAAATATGAACATTTTCTTTTTCCTCCTGAAAAGACTTTCTGTTCTTTTCCTCTCTTAGAATTCTTTTGGGTGCTCACTGGAACTTCACTTGATAGTTTGATTTCCCACCACCCCACCCCCACCCCAGTAAAGAGAGCATGATTTGATACGACAGAAATTTCTGTAACACAACCTAATCTATTTACAATGAATGCCAAGCCCCATTTGCATGCAAAGGAAGAGGTAGATAGAGTCTATTTCCTTCCTCAAAATTTCCAGGACTTCAGTCTGTGTCCTTTAGAATATTCTCATGGCCACACTTGTTTTTCTTACTGTTTGCAGTCCAATTTCTATCCGCTTCTGACAAAGCAGCCAGTTCCAATCAAAAAAACAACCTAGTTCTGTACTCTCATCAGTTTGTGGGAATGGTTTCACTCATGTTACTCAGCCTCTGCTGAGAAGTTGCATACACTGGAACTCTGGCTTTGAGAGTGCTAGTTGTCTTATTCTGGGAAGGAGCTCCACAGTTTCTTCCATTTGGCCATAAAGAAGAACAGTTCAAATATTTGTGTCTTATAAACTAGCTCAATTGTACTCTCAGAACATCTTCGTGATTACTGTATGAAAAATACAGGCTGACAGGTATAAAGCTGACATTTAATTTCACTCTGAGAGCTAAATTCATAGTGCTTTATTTTACAACAAAAAGATTCGTTTCAATTTCTGCATTGCTGATGAATTAATACTACCTCTTGCCCCTGAAACCAAACACTCCACAAACAGTCATTAAAAAAAACCCCAAAAACCCAAAAGACAGCTTAGGGCCTGATTTTTGTTCAGATTTCATTGTGTGAATTAAAAAATTGCATACATATTTCACAGATGAAAAGAGAAAAAATGTGATAATTAAACATTCTAGCTTGACAATCCAGGTTCTTAAAGTCATGCTGAGTGTCAACAGTTACAAGTTCTTTTGGACTGATATTGCAGCTTCCATCCCAGTGGAAACAGCTGTCATTATAGGCATTGTATTCAATCATGAAAGGAAGAAAAGAGCTCTGTAGAAAAATCGATTCTCTCTCTGGAAAATTACAGAGATTTCCTTTTCTCTCAAACTGAGTAATACTAGCAAAACCACAATTAGCTAAAAAGAAAACCCATTTTTTGGAAGCAGATCTTGCATTTTGTGTCACACCAGACTGACACCTCACCGTGAGGTTTTCCAAGAAGAAAGAAAATGTACTTTGAAATTACTTCATACCTCCATTTCACCACATACAATATATGTCCTCATCTCCATTAAAACCATTGAAATTAACCTGTTGTACTAATAAGAAATATTTACACAGGCCTCACATCCCAAAGGTTTTTACAATTAGCCTATTTTTCAGAGTAGACCTGAGATACATTATTCTTCTTTCCAACATAAGTCTCTACATATGTAAAACATCACTAGAGGTTCCTTCCTTTCTTCGAGCAGACTTTCCCTGCCTCTCTACATTAGTTTGGCTATTCCAGCACTTTTAAAGCACTCCACATGTTGATGAATAAACCGTCATTTCCCACTTGTAATGAGATTACTCAGTCCTTGGGAGCAGATTTATTAGCTACAGTTATTTCATGTCTAATCACAGCCTTACTTTCCATAAAGAGAATGAACAGGCATGGATTGCATTTGAGAGCTTGGGGTCCTAAATATTTGGGTTACGTTTATGTAGACTTTGCTAAATGGAAGGATACCTAAAAGGAAACAATAAAAGAGGGAGGGAGGGCTTTATACAAACCCAGGCTAAAAATGGACTTTCTGCGCATGTTTTAGACCTTTTACAAAGGCTGAAAACACCTTCACCATGTATTTGTCCAGCAATGATGTCATCTGTTATGAATAAATGATGGGTGGGAACAGAAAAATGCAAAGGAGGGAATATGCTACAACAGTGGAATAAACAGGCCTTGTAGTAACTGTGTGGTGAGAGAGAGACTTTGTGTGAGGCAGAAAGCACATTTTTACCAGATGGCATGGGCAGCTGTCCTGAAGGAGAGAGGATGTGATGGGGCCCAGCTGTTAACTCTTGGTCTCCCAAGTATCGCTCTGAGCCCAGACCCATGCAAAAGAGAGTTTTGGGAAAACTGAAATTCAGGTCATCTTCCTCCTTTCCTACCAATCCTCCAGGGTGAAATTCAGCACAAGATCTGGCCAGAAACTTCAGCTACCAAGGCAGTTCCAGATGTAGCCTAAGGAGAGTTCTGTGAGAATTTGGAGACATTCCTACTTAAGGGAGATTTGGACCTGTGAATTACCATGGACTCACCTCCATCTAAGCCACAGCTGCCTCTCATCTTACACTGCTTCATTATTCCCTGTTTCTTTCAATGTCCCTTTTCTCTTTAACTGTGCCTATACTTAGTGTTTTCCTCCAAAGTATTGCCCTCTCTCTGGCACTACCACCAGCCTGAGATCTACTCCAGGGGTAATGTTTGTGATGTCAAACCCATTTAGGAGTCTATCTTGTCTATTTAGAGCAGATGCTTTTGGCAGCAAGCTGCAGCTGTGATTCTTCCAGGGCTGCCTTATAGGTTTATGCTAATGTGTAGTCATTCTCCATTGTTAACACATAAATAAACAAGGAATCAATAAACAAGAAAATCAATCAA